>JADLZK010012506.1:0-563789 GCA_015847255.1 Hyparrhenia diplandra
AGCTTCTTTAATTTATTACACAATGCTACTCCCTTGTATACATGATGAAAAATTGACGGCTAGGTTCGATAGATCGCAGTCATCTAGAAAATTTTCTACATCGAAATTGACACGGCCGGATTCGATAGATCCGCGGTCATCACGGAAAATTTTTCTAGATCACTTGGATCATCTTGGATGGCTTTAGCGAAAGGTCGCGAAGCTTTGTTATTGTTATTATCACCATAATTGATTAACCGGGCCTCATCATCTATAGTCCATATCTTGTTCTTGCAAATCTATGCTGCTCCAATGTTCCTTTGTTCCAAACTGATAAGTTCAAACATTCAAAACAATCTCACTTCAAAAGCGGGATTGCAATCATGTTCAGTACTCTATCTGTTACCATATGAAATACATGTGGGAAGCATGTTGGAATGCCATAGCTCTTGGTGGCTTGAAGATTTTGCATGGAAGAATAATATTACACATGAAAAACTAGATATTTGCAACATGAAAAACACCATAGTTGCAGTAATTTTTAGTGTGCAATTTACTACTTATAAATGTGCAATTAAGAAATGGATACTAAAACATGATGCAAATCGAGAATTTGCTGCGTTTTTAGACAAAGATAGCCTTTTGATTCACTTTGGGAAAAGTTTAAAGGATGAAATGCACATTAAAGAATATAACATTTTTAGTTCGTCATGCTTTACCAATTAACCCATTAAACAATGCCATCATTGAATTAATAAATCAATTCGAGATATTCTATTCTAGCTTCCCACAAATAGGTTAACTACTTTGATAGATCGGATAGCATCACACCCAGTTTTTATGAAAGAGTTGCATAGAAGAGCATTACCTTCTACTTGAATAGTGACACATGATGCTATTCTATGGAAGAAATCTTCGATCGAGTCACATGCAAAGTCGGAAGCTTATATAACTAAAAAGGTTCAAAAAATCACAATATGCTCCAAGTAAGCCATGTTGCAATTGATCCAAGTAAGCCATTTCTTTGAAAAATCGAGCTAACATCTGTTAGAAGGCTGCAGATAGCAAGGTCAAGAAATATTCTTTTGTGTTGCTGGCCAACCAGAGAATATGATAAATTAAAAACGACAGGTGCAAGGCTTGACCTTGCAAGAAATTTTTCAGCACAATCCAACAAATCCTTTGTCCTACAATACAACACAATCAACAAAAAAATACAATATAAAGTACAAGACAAGGGACAATCTAAATACAATTAGAGAGGTCCTTGTGAAGGCGCCTTCAAGCGCAAAGGTTTATATAGGGAATCAGCGATGTCATTTTGTACTTTGTTGTCTTGTATCGCTGAGTCCCTGCTTGTTTTAAAACAATTTGTTTTCATTACAAGGGACAATATAGGTAGCCCATTTGGAGCTGCGAACCCTAGCAGCGGCGGCCACCCTCTTCCCCCACGAGAGATATGAGCTTTCTATAGGAAGGACAAATCCACGAGAGGAGGGGAGGAGATGCTCAAGCGTTTCAATCACCGAGATGGGAGGGGTACAAGAAGGGATGATGAAGAGCTAAAATCAAAATACAAATAATAAACAAGCTTATATAACCAAATTGCATATACTTAGAACTACAATTACGGCTCTCTATACTTTGCAATTTACATTATGCAGGTTTGCAATTCTTTAAATAACCAAGGTAGATGTACGAACAAACCTACAACTTACTAAATTACGGTAACAAAAGCGGTAGGTGGAAGCGGCTAAGATATATTCTAGAAATCTATATGTGTACCATACATATGCCTCTATCCGTCTATCAATAAGAAACCTAAAAAGGTCCTTTGGAGGCCTCTTTACGATAGATGCTGCTGAGAAGCTAACCCGAGAACCCAACAATCTCTCTATCGCCAACCTATTCGCCGAAGGTTGGTTTAATTATTCCTAACACTCTTGAATCGGACATATAGGTCTGAATTGATGACAAATCTAACTATCGGCCATTAGGTGCGCACAATGAAACAATGAATCAACATCTAGTAAGTTTATGCGTATAAAACTAGAATAGAACAAGCATTTCAATCAAATACTTGGAGTTCGAGTTCCACTTCCACAATTACCCTAGATCTATAAGGTTTCAAATTGGATCACCATTCAAATTTATAGTTGAACCATAATGCTTGCAATCTCGGAGATCAATATGGACGAGAGCACTATAAGCTGTACATTGGCCAATGGCTTAAAATGATTTAGGCCAATGGCTTACTCAAAATGCATGAATCAATTTCTGAAGCGTGTGTATTGCCCAATGACTTACAATGACCAAAGTATATGCAATCACAAAATGCTTTGAATGCAGGCCACAAAGGAGTCATCTCATAGATGCAATAGAATGGACATTGCGGGGAGTTTAGCAAGATAAACAGACACCCTATATTGAGAAGCAATAATACTATATGTGTATATAAATACAAAATGATGAGAGCATAAATAATAGTGAGACCTAAATATGATATAAACTGACTGGCATGTAGACAATTTCTCCTTGGATCCTTGCTCTCGTCTAACACCAAACCTCTAGCTTCTTTGTCATCTACTCTAACACAATACCTCATCCACCAGAAATTATACATTACACATGTAGAAATTGCAGCTAATGTGACTGCAATTTTAACATAAAAGATGTGCAATAATCATCAATTACTTATAGTGATAGAAGAAAAGCTAAGCATAACTTTGCTAGCACAAATCAAGCGAGACAAAAAAACAACGACCCAAAAAAGTTTGTCACATACTTGTAGTTCTTGCTTGATTTGAGCCACGATCTTCAAACCTCTAAATACCCCTGCAATGTAATGGACTTCTTGTAACAACTAAAAATAATAGATTTTTTTCATGTCTATGCGGGTTCACAAGTTAGGAAAACATGAAATAAAGCGGATGCGAGAATTTTTAAGGAAATGGGTATTGGATGTGAGGACAATGGACTAGAATTTACACAATTATCAGAGATAACGACTAACATACGGGGGGGTGACATTGCACTTTGCAACTTATTGAAATAAATGGCAAACATAGATTGTCGCGGGTTTGGCAATAAACATAGACTCTTGGAGCAGATTTGCTTTCATACAACTATTGTTGAATGTTTAATGTGTTAATTGAATTTGGAGGAATGCTAAATGGAGCCCATGTTCACTGAGCATCGGTCAAATGGAAAAGGTAGATTCATGTCTTTGAATGCTATCTTTGCATGTTCGGATGTTCGGGGAGCGAAACCAAGTGGACAACCATTTCTGTATGGTTACATGTAAGCTAAAACTTATTGTGCTTAGGGTAGATTGATTCAGATTTGTGGCTTCATATGAGTGTCGAGACACTTTTATATACAGAGGAACAAAACAAATATTTTTGAGTAAAATACCTTACAATCATTAATAAGCTGGAAAATTAAGCGTCATTACATGTCTCTTTGAGCTAAAACCCATCTCTGCCTCTGCAAGTGCAAGGCACAAGTCACTGATTAAATGACAAACATAAAGTTATAGTTGAAGTGACATCAATAAACTTTGTAATGTGAACAGAGAAATAAGCAACCAAAGGTGGTGAGACAAAACTTGTCATCTCCTCAAGAATTTTATCATGGCTAACCGGAATACAAAATCAAGTTCTAGGTTTAGTCCACAGTCCAATCAAGCATGACAAATATACAATTACTGACAATTGTTGGCAATTCTTGCCAAGTCTGAAACTAATGCAAACAAATGCCACTTCTTGCCTTTTTTATTATATTTAAGGAACAGGTAATTCTTCAGTTGCCAAGTCTGAAACTAATGCAAACAAATGCCAATTCTTGCCTTTTTATGTATATTTAAGGAAGCAGATAACTCTTTGGTTGCCAAGTCCGAAAAGACTGAAACTAATGCAAATAAATGCCATTTCTTGCCTTTTTATGTATATTTAAGGAACAGATAATTCTTGAGAGAGTACAAAAAAGCAGGGCTCACGGTTTTGTGTTCCTAGGATAAGAGCAAAAGTGCAAGAGGAACTTACATGCAAGTTCAGCAGGGTCTCAAGACCCAGTAGTTGATAGCTGCAAGGTGATAGACACAAAGAGCAGCCAACTCGCTCCCCATAAGCCCTGCGAGAAGTGCGAGCATTAAAGGTAAGACCTGAAAGAACAATCCTAAATAGACATAGCTAAAAATTAGCCTATTTAATTTGATGCTATCCGAAAGGTTATAACGAAGCTACATATGAAGACAGTACAGATTACTAGAATAGCAAACATGCATGATTTTAGCTTAATATAGCTACCAGATAGCAAGCAACACAAAGTCACAAATGCATTGTTCAGTGATCTAACTTGCCTGATTTAGGTTCAGACCAAAAAATTTAAACAACTGTCAACTATGTAGATAGAATTAAGGGAATTAAATGATTGTCATCCACACACTTGTGTCTCCTCCAACTCCAAACGAGAAACACAAATACACAATCTAGATGGCCATTGAGTCCAAAGCTAAAAAATCTTCGACAAAGTTTCAAAAATTTCAGATGAACTCACTATCTCCTTACTCTCATTTCTTCCTTTATCTGAAATAACAAACACAGAAAAAACAGAGGAGGTATTACACCCACCACAACTGCAGATGAGATCTACGAAAGCGCCAAAAATAGAACAAAAACTAGCGCAAAAAATGCATGCTGCATCTATCCATGGCACCGGAGGCTGCATCCACACAAATCACTATCATCACAATGGGATTCTTTGGATCGATTAAACATGACAACTCTGAACTATAATTAGGAATCACAATGGCATTCTGCCATCGACCTAACAATCTGATCTGACCGTGCTAGCTTTTACAAATATAATGAATTAATAATTGTCTTCACATGATAACCACTAACAGAAGGCTCGAGACAGTAATGTCTGCACAAATGATTAGTTACATACTAGCAGAGACTAATGACAAAATATCTTAAATTTAAAAAAGGTCACAAAGCTGAGCAAAACATGATGATAAGGCACTAGGGACTAACTTAACTAACACATTTTCAACCCGTAGGCCGTAGCTCTCTCACTTACACAAGAATGAAAACACACATACAAACAAGCAATCACAGAAATATGATGTATATGGACACATACAATAAACAATTTACAATAAGGAGCAGTTGAACACTGAACTGATTAATGAAATGCTACAGTAGCTGAATTTTTGTTGAACCGAACTTGAACTAAAAAACTCTGTACTATGAATCCTTGCATAGAACTGTGGGGCTACATGCATAGAATTCTAAACTCTAAACTCAGTTAAGGATACAAGATCTGAAAAAATGAGAATGGAAAAAAAAAAGACAGAGATCAAAATGATGGTTGGTGACATTGAGAAATCTGGATAAACACTTTGAAGCCAAAAATAATCTCACAAGCTGGAAGACGGTTCCATGCTAGTAGAGCTGACATTTCATTCTCTAAACTACAAATCCTAATCCCGTCGATGTCGAGAACAGAGATGACACCACTTGTTCCAATTTTCACAAAACAATTGCAAATAGCAGGCTGAAATTAGACACCCTGTGAACTTAAAGCAGTGACACCTACGAGCTTATAACAAATAAGAATTAGATAGATTGCAAGTGCTACAACGTTTGCATCACAATATTCTTCACTCCTACAAATTGTCGGTGTATTATAGTTCCATTACTAATCCCATGGTAAAAGATGATTACAATAGTGTTAAAAAAGTAGATGAACTACACAAATGCATGGCAGAAAGGAAAAATAACATGGTACAGGACAATCAATAGAGATGGAAGGGATAGCAACAAATGGCGGTCGAATCATACCGTGTCCCTCAAAAGCCAACCACATCCTATAATAATCAATTAATCGTGACAAGAATTGTGAATGGCAAGATAATGTCAAACTCTCGAGTCACATGCATACTTCCTAGTTGCTTCTTCATGCAAAGACACACTATCTATCTATCCATCCAATTAAAGGTTGCTCGCCATGACAACTTACGCATATGAATTGGAGGGGGTGCTACTTTATCTATGATCCAACTCTTCTCTTTTATTTCCACTTTAGATCTTTTATCGACTCAATCTCAATATATAACCATAACTAACTATCAGTAACATGCATGTGAATAATTTCCGCTAAACTAATTATAGGCAAAACTGCACATGCTAGAGTGAATAATCATTCAATCCACTAAACTAATTATAGGTCGGTTGGCGAGAATCCCCACTCACGATGTAGCCATTCGGACCGAATCCCCACCACACAAGAAAAATCCCCATGGGATCTAGCATGGCATACAATGTACCTCAAGAGCACCGGCAACCCACGACGAGCCATCAACCGCATCTCAAAATCGCGGCCCAACAACAAATTTGCGAGGGGACAAATATCAATCTCAAATCTTCCCAAATCCCCCACCGCACCCAAAAAGCCTACACATCAATCCCGGGCTACAACTCTAATTCCCCTACAGAAATCTCCAATCATCGCATTGGGGTTCAGTTTAGTGAGTGGGAAATCAGCAAATTCGTCGGACCTAGAAGCGGATGATGTCGAGGAGGAGATGGTACAGCCACAACCCAAACAGACCCCCAAATCAAACCAAAAACCGAATCGGTGAGAGGGAGGAGATGCACAGAGATGGGGAGGGCGGAGCACCGAGGTCGCCTCTCGAATCGAAGGAGCAGTGATAGAATCGGCGGAGACAAACACCTTTCCCCTTCCCTCAACACACTACGGAACCACGAAATCTACACCATGACTACGAAGTGGAATCGGTACAAAACTTCGACAGACTGTGGCGAGGGGATGCAATAAGCTTGCCGGAGCAATCGGCGTAGCACAATCAAATGGTGGCTCCCCGAAAACCCTAGCCCAAGGAATCTCCTCCCGAGCATCCGCGCTGGGTAGCTGTCTGCTGCCGCACACGGAAGCCGTGGATCTCGGCGCTCCCAATCGCGAACCGACATCGCCAGAGCCCGGAAGACGGTGGCGACCCGGTAGGCGAGGTGCGGTGGTGGGGGGAGTAGGTGTGAGTGCGAGCTAGGGTGGACCGTGGGACGCGGTGTCAGGGGTCGCGAGGGGTCGCAACGGACGGGAAACGGCGCTAAGGTGGTAGCGGGTTTGTTCAACAGTCCTCAACCCGATAAGAAGGGCGAACCCGACAACAACAACAGCCCGCGAGCCTGGACCAGCCGGACCGGTTTCAAGGGACACGTGTTGCCACCACAAGTTGCAAGAGGAGTTTGACAAATTTCTTACAAAAGACAGATAGGAAAAGTGTAAAAAAAAAACTGCAGTTTTAGCAATACCATGTTTACAAAAAGCTTTTTTTTTTCCTGCATCCAAATATTCTATGGTTCTTTATATGGCATTTTACAAAAACCGTGGTAACTAATTTCTAAAACTCCAAAATACATTGTTCTCAGCCCCCAAGGCTAGCGCTAACGATAATGGGTCCCTTGTGCTTGCCCTGTTTGCCACACTGGAGTGCCCCTCATTTCTCCCAGGTCGCTCCCAGCACGTTGCTAGCTTGCAGCGACCATGTAGTCATGGCAGTGCATTGCAGCTCAGCACTGCCAGCTCTGCTGCGCGGTGTCGAAGGGATCTGGAACCATCGTGCAGATGGACGTGGAGAGAGCAGCAACGTGCCTGAAGTGGACGACGGGCAGCACGTAGTCCTTGCATCAGAGGTAGTGTGGCACCATCGTGCAGCTACACGCCATCACGCATGTAGGTCGTACAATTTGATTGGATTTCCTTTTCTGATGCATCCCAATCCCAATTTTCATATTACAGTGACTTCACTTGGGTACTAGGTTCTTGGCCCCATTGCAAAGTGAGGTGGTTTTGATAGTTTGGTCACAGAGATGCCTCGCCCAAGCACTCGGATCGGTCTTTATATAGACACGGAGAACAGCCCTCTGGTTTGTTGTTAATATTGTGGCAGCTTAATAGAAGCCAGGAAAACTCACATGAGCATTTTCTTTGCCAATAACTCTTAGGTACTCACTTTCGGCTTCCCACCCTGGCTAGGGAGGGGGAGGGGGGTCACGAGAAGTAGGGGAGATTAGTAAATGGTCCAACAGAATACGGTGTAGCAATAAATTTGGGATTAAATGGCCATTAATCCTCGTTAAACAATGCCACACACTGCATATTTATAGACCATAGGCAGAGTGAAATTATATGACCCCATTTGCTCTAGGAAACTTTCTTCACTATGCAAGAAAAAAGCTTATCAGTGATGTCTCGATTGACGACTCAGAATATTAGTGGCAGCGTCACTGATTAATTGTTGGCCATGCTGTAGGAACAAGATGCATCACTAATGACAATATATGAGGTGCATCACACATATATGTTTGTAGTGGTGACCTTGGTAAACAAGACGCATCACTGATAACGAATGTGACGTGTTTTGTCTAGACGCGTCACTGATACAACAATAACTCTTCAGGATGGAGCCGCGTCACCGCTGAGTGCGAACCAACTCCTAACCATTTCCAGTCTTAACTCCCCTAACCATACAACTCCCAGCCGCGCATCATACAGCTTGTTCGATTGCCATATAGCACAGAAAGAGGCGCTCCGTCCTCGCATTCACTTTGCGCCATCTAGGGTTCCCCCTGCTCTCAGCCTATGCTCCCGACTCCGCTGCCATCTGCACCCACACCGCACAAGCCGCTCCATTCCTCCCCTCGCCTTACATGGGGCCACCATGGTAACTTTTTGTGATGCCACCAACCAATCTGATGATGGCGCCATCCACGCCATATTGTGTCCACCGCCTTCCATTTTTGACATGTTGTCGTGGGGCCCAACCTTAAGTTGGCAGAGGTCTCCCCTAGTCAACCAGCGATGTACATGTTGCTGCATAGAACAGGGGTGATCTTGAAGGAGGAACCATCGCCATGGTCCTTGATCTTCAAGTTGTCAAGGGTCCACCGGAGGGCCCGAGGCTTGTTTGCCGGGTGACTTCCGGAGATGCTCCCCTAACATTGAAACAAGTATATAGAACGGATATATATGTAGATCTTGATCCACAAGTCCATGTCCTTTACCATGATATATGAAGCAAAGAAAGCATAAAGAACTTAATAACAAGTTATAAGGCATGCTTTAGTTGTTTAGCCATGCATCGGTTGTATGTATAGTGGAGAAAAAACAAATGTGACCATTAATTTTAATCACATATTGAGACAATAAAATGTAGATATAGCTGCTAAATCTAGCTGGCAAAAGGATAGCTACGAGGAATGCTTCCATCGCCTCAGTCGGCTTCTTCCACCAGCCACTATCCAGCCTATGTATGATTGTTAAGCTCTTGGTAGGTGGATTCTCCGTGGATTTGCATGAGAATTTAAGGTTAGTTTTGGTGACCAATTGACGAATGAAAGAGAGATGTAGATATGTGAGTAGAGAGATGTAGATATGTGAGTTTATTTAATAAGAATTGCTAACCCTGCACATAAACCCTAAGGGTCTCAAGGATCAAGAAAATAATGTCCCCGCATGACAAAAAAAATTGATGATGATTTGCAATATGGTAATTTATATAAAGGGTAGACAATTATAAGTTAATGTGAGTGAAATGACATAACATAATGCTAGTTAGTGGATGTTAGTGAAAAATGTGTCTTTCTCACATGTAGATCATGATTGCAAATGCTAGTTGACCATAAATGCATAATTGACCGATGAGGTGGATAGTTTGCATGTTGGTAGAAATAGCTAACGAGAATTAGCTTTGTAGGAGTATAAGACAAGATAACGTGGAAGGAGCGGTCTTCAGTTCCACAATGCGTCTATGCCATACCTGAAATTAATAAATGGTTTGGGATATATGGACCTTGCATTCACCAGTCGGTTTGATCACTCATGTTTTTGTTATCTGTCAACACCAGACGTTGTTCACACTCAGCAGTTTGTCTAGCGACTTCTCCAGTACTCTTGACTTTAAAGTGCCTATATATTTTCCTTGCTTGCGAATTTGGACAGATCTCTTCTCCCTATAAAAACAAAACAAACATAGAAATGAATTCAATTAATATAAAACTAGAAGAATTTGATGTTGGCATAAATTTGCAATACAAATTAAAACAATATAATTAATTGGATATCCTACATCTCACTTCTTCCATATATTTAACATATTTTCTCTAGGATGTTTCTCACTATATATGTATAAATTACTTTCTTCCTTTTTCACCGCAACTTTGTTTGGTTAACAAAAATGTATTTGATAATTTATTCATTTATTTTCGTTCTTGTGGACCATTTTGCATTTCCTACTTCAGCCTCAAGTTCTTGAAACAGCTGTATATGTACAAAGACAGTGTTGGGTAGCAGCAGTTGCCGCATGGATCGTGTCACAGCGTCAGACACATTGCACGCGGATGAGAAGAGAGCACTAGAGAAACATGTTATAAATAAACGTGTAGCTGAGCAATTGAGATCACTTCTTTGCAAGATTATTGCATGCAAGGATTGGAAAGGATTGCCTTGAGCCATCTGGGCGGGTTGGCTGCTTTTGCATGTTCTCATCCCCATCTTCACAAACCCATGTCCCAACTTGCTCTGATTTCCACGTCCCAGATTAGATGAAGTAGCAACCTGCCATGGGAACTGTGGCAAAGGTGGTGTACAGAACACCAAGGTAGGGGGGTGGCTGGAGTTCTCTTTGTGATGACGTCTAGCTCTGGCAGGTGCCCCATCCTGCTCTTCGCTAGGTTGGTCCACCTATCGCAGCGATGCCGCCAATTGTTGTGTGTCATGTGGATTGGGATTGCACCGCAAAATCGTCCCTAGCAGAAGAACGCCTCTCTTTCACTCATCTCGCCTTTCTGATGCATCCCAGTCCCATATTATTTGCCATCTAAATAACTGCTCTGGCATGCGAGGGAGGGCTATGCAAGGCCTTCAACAATCAGAACTCACTATGAAAACGTTGAAAAGACTCCATGGTTCTAGTGCCGATGAGACTCATAGTTCTAGGGAGGGTTATATATGGTTTTGTGGGCAGCTGTATTTGTATATATATGGTCGTGGGCAGCGTACATATATACGATGCACATTGCCATTATGACAGATCGAGGCTCCTAAAGACACATGGTCGATCCAGAACATATCTTTCTATGAATGTGTTCCATGTTCGTTTATTTTATTATGGTTCAATAGTGTATCGTTTCCCTGTGCTAATTACCCACTACCACGATCGAAGCATTAATAGTAAAATGATCTCTTTTAGACATGGTGCAGACTTTTTTTTTGAGCATAACATACACTAAGAATTGGATGATGATCGGTAGCTAGGCCAACTGATTAGATTTCCCTGGACACATGCTAATGGCATGTACAGCACGTGTATTGGCCTCGTCAGTATACCGGCTTTCATTCAAAAAAAAAAAAAAAAAAAAAACAAACCTTGCGGCCTTACAGACGAGCCCGCACGTCGTCTCGCGAGCAGACAATCCCGGCACAGTAACGAGCGTGTTAGCGTTGTACAGGGCCCTCGCGAGCAGACAATCCCTGGACACATCCCGGCTGCAGCTAACATTTGTGTCAGACAAGCAAGAACACAGAACATGGAGATCTTGTTAATGACTGATCGTAGGATCCACTGCATGAGTTTTCTATTTACCCGTTTTGCATACAACAACCTGTCTTTAGGCTGAACATGCCCTAAATCATCTATCTCAGACATATCTACTATCTTTGCCTTGGCAAGCATCTAACAATCAAGATTGGTCATGAAATTATTTGACAAACACAAAGCACTATTGCACACCACCTTCATATAAAATTGTAACACAGCTTGCTTTGTTTATTTACATTTGGGGCTCGCATATCTTTCCACTAGAGAAAATCTTACAAAGCTCTGATTAGCATAAACACAAAGTTTTCTTTTGGTTGCTACATAAAGGTAGAGTTATTAGTACAGGAATATGTTCAAGCGTAGAAATATTGAGTCAGTGTTATTATTTTTATTTGTAGAAAATTTGAAGCATCTGTTCCAGCATTATATTGTCCTTTTTCCGTGTAGGCTTGATGGGTCTGCTTCAACTTCAAGTACCGGGTCTTACAACCATACATACTTATTTCTTGAAGTACCAGATCTTACAACCCATACACTCTTTTGTTGGAGCAAATGGCCAGCAACATAATTTTCAAGTCAGAGCATGAACGAGTTATTGTTAGGGATACAAAAATCATTGCTTCCAACCCATTGTTTCACGAGGCTAGAAGCCTTTGTGTATTTTCTCTTATTTTCTTCAATTGCCTTCATTGCACTGCTGCATTTTCACCTCTCTGAGCAGTGGGTTCCTAACAAAGAAATTTGAGGGCCGCATCTCCGGGAAGTCCTCATATGTGACGTAGCCACCCGCTCTGATTTCCACGGCCAAGATTAGTTGAAAGTAGCAATCTGCCATGGGAACACCAAGGTGCGGGGGTGGCTGGGGTTCTCTTTGTGATGACGGCTAGCTCTGGCAGGTACCCATCCTGCTCTTAGCTAGGCGTTAGTCCACCCATGGCAGCTACGCCAATTGTCGTGTGTCTTGTGGATTGGGATTACACTGCAAAATCCTTTCTAGCAGAGAAACGCCTCTCTTTCACTCAGCTCGCTTTTCCGATCCATCCCAGTCTCATGTTAATACCATCTAAATAACTGCTCTAGCATGTGAGGGAGGGTTATACATGGCCTTAAACAATCAGAACACAATATGAAAAAGTTGAAAGGATTCCTGTTTCTAGTGCCAATGAGACTCATGGTTCCAGGGAGGGTTATATATGGTTTTGTGGGCAGCTGTATTTGTATATATATGGCTGTGGGCAGCGTATACTATGCACATTGCCATTATGGCAGATCGAGGCTCCTAAAGACACATGGTGGCTCCAGAACATATCTTTCTATTTTATTATACGGTACATCAGTGTATCATTTCCCTGTGTTGAATGACGACCACGATTGAACCATTAATACTAAAATGATCTCTTTTACACACATGGCCCAGACAGATACAAAACTTTACTTCCATCCAGTTGTTTCACACGGCTGGAAGCTTTTGTGTAATTGCTCTTGACTTTAAAGCGCCTATATGCTTGCCTTGTTTTGCGAATTTGGACAGGTCTCTTCTCCCTATAAAAAACAAAACAAACATACAAATGAATTCAATTAATATAATGCTAGAAGAATTTGATGTTGGCATAAATTGCAATACAAATTCATACAATATAATTAATTGGATGTCCTACATCTAACTTCTTCCTTATATTTAACATATTTTCTCTAGGATGTTTCTCACTATATATGTATAAATTAGTTTCTTCCTTTTCACCCCAACTTTGTTTGGTTAACAAAAATGTATTTGATAATTTATTTATTTATTTATTTTCGTTCTTGTGGACCATTTTACATTTCCTACTTCAGCCTCAAGTTCTTGAAATATGTACAATGACAACAATGGTTCAGTCTTGTGTTTGGTAGCAGCAGTTGCCACATGGATCGTGTCATCAGCGTGAGACGAGAGGGAGCACTGGAGAAACATGTTACAAATAAACGAGTAGCTGAGCAATTAATTGAGATCACTCCTTTGCAAGACTACTGCGTGCAAGGATTGGAAAGGATTGCTTTGAGCCAGCTGGGCAGGTTGGCTGCATTGCATATTCTCATACCCATCTTCACAAACCCATGCCCATACACAGGGTCCCAACTTGCTCTGATTTCCACGTCCCAGATTAGTTGAAGTAGGTAGTGTACAGAACACCAAGGAACGGGGGGTGGCTGGAGTTATCTTTGTGATGACGGCAACCTCTTGCTGGTACCCCATCTTGCTCTTAGTTAGGCGTTGGTCCACCCATCGCAGCTACGCCATCAATTGTCGTGTGTCTTGTGCATTGCGATTACACTGCAAAGTCCTTTCTAGCAGAGGAACGCCTCTGTTTCACTCATCTGGCCTTTTCCGATGCATCCCAGTCTCATGTTATTACCATCTAAGTAACTGCTCTAGCATGTGAGGGAGGGTTATACATGGCCTTCAACAATCAGAACTCACTATGAAAAAGTTGAAAGGACTCTTCTTTCTAGTGCCAATGGGACTCATGGTTCCAGGGAGGCTTCTATATGGTTTTGTGGGCAGCTGTATTTGTATATATATGGCTATGGGCAGCGTATACTATGCACATTGCCATTATGGCAGATCGAGGCTCCTAAAGACACATGGTGGCTCCAGAACATATGTTTCTATCCTCTTAATGAAATACGGGCAGCGCCGCCTTCAAAAAAAGAACATATCTTTCTATTAATGTGTTCGGTGTTCATCTGTTTTATTATGCTTCGTTAGTGTATCTCCTTTCCCTGTTTGATTGACCACTACCACGATCGAGTCATTAATAGTAAAATGATGTCTTTTAGACATGGCGCGAGACAGACCCACAGGGCGTGGAGGAGTTGGCGGCGTGGGGCGTCGCTGGATCCGGTGGAAAGCGGCGGTAGGCTCGATGGATCTGCAGGTTGCCGCTGGCGTGAGGGAACGGGTCAGGCACCCTTTGTTGCCGTGCCCTCGACTCAGCGAGGCAAGCTGTCCATTGTGTGGAGCGGAAGGGGCCGGGGTGACGGGCGATGGAGGCGAAACTGCGAGGCTGTGGAGGCGGCGTGGCGAGGGTACCACGTGGGGAAGGGAAGGATCTCGCGACATATCGGGAGTCGCGCGCCCTTTCGGAGGCGCTATTGCTGTCGAGGTTCAGGCCGTACATCGGAGAAATGAGTTGAAGCGAAAAACCCTGTAATCTAAGGTTGGTCCTTACTTGAGGACCGTTGGAATGGAAATCCAGATAGATCGAACGGATGAGATTGAGACACGTGCCATCAAATTCCTTCGCTTTGATATATAGATTATTATAGATACAGATATGATGTGATGAGTAGACGGCTGCATGCGTCGAACCCACTACAATCGATCCAACATTGCAAGAGCAGTTAGGGCAGTAACCATTCCTGGGAGGGGGCCTGGTTCTTAGCAGAGGGTTCCTGTCAAAGAAATTTGAGGGCCGCAGCTCGAATGCGCCGCTCACCGTCAGCATCACCGGGAAGTCCTCTTGGTATGGGACGTGGTGCAGGCCCACCGTGTACCACATCACGATGTCCTCGTCCATTATCCTCATGTTCCTCTTGCTCCGGGCAGCCAAACTATCATCTCCGGTGCTCTGCTCGGCATAGAGCCCGGGAACCCATTTCTCCGACCTGTCATAAGGTGTCACCCATACCTGCTTCTTGGTGTAGCTAGCGGCGCTGCGGGTACTCATCGTCGGTCGGGAGCGAGGCCGCCGTCGCACCTAACCGGGGACGAGGCGGTACCCGACCTCGTTGCTTACCTTTGTCTTCTTGCTTGGGTTGACGAGCGGGGAGCTCTGCCGGTGGCGTGCCATTGGCGTTTGCCTGGCCATCAGCCTCGGTCTCGGCAACCTTGCGATGCACCGTCCGGTAGCTCCTCCTCGGCGTGTCGGCGCCGCTGTCGCGCAGGTTCCTGGTGTTGCGACTGGGGTGATGGTGTTCTTGACAAAGGAGTTCTTGGTGCCATCGATGTCGATATCCGGGTGGTGCGTGATGAAGTGGTCGTGGTAGACGCCGGCGGTGTTCTCAGCCAGCAGGGGTGCCGTGCACGACCTCCTTGATCTGCTTTCGGACGCCGTGTGCGATGTTGCCTTCATCTCCAGGATGCCCGTAAGGGGATACAACACACTTGATGGTGCCGCTGGTTTTGAACTCCCAATCTAGTATGTAGTCATAGTTCCCAACAGTTGCCACCATCCCGACCACCAATGTCACGTCCGACCGGACCTCCCGATCCGCGAAACCGGTGTGGCGCCACGCAATGTCACCGCCGTGGCGCCGAAGACGCAGATGGCGTCCTCGGCCTGTACAGGGGGTGGCCGTCGGTCGCTGTAGTAGCCGTCGAAGTAGATGGTGTTGCCCGCCGGGCAGTCGGCACCGCGCTGGGCGCCGATGCCGAGACGCCAAGGCCGTACCCTCCGGCATCAAGAATGTGTGGAAGTACCACTCCTCCTCTGGGTCCATGTAGGGCACAAAGATCTCCGACCTGAAGCCGTGGTAGAGCACCTGTCGGCGATGGCCGGCGTCGGCATCAAACACCGAGGCAAGCGAGATGACCGTGCCGCACGCATGTCGAAGCCGATGTGCATCTCCCAGTTGGCCCATCTGCCAGTGGCTGTGCACGTCAGGTTCTGTGTGTTGTGGTCCTTGTTTATCACCACCACGAAATAATAAAGTTGCTATGATCTAAATTCGTGTGGCCAAGAGATCGTTGGAAAATGTCAACAGTCACTCTCCTTACATGTTGTTGCAACGTCATTTCATTTATTTAATTTAATTATTGCATTCACAACTGAAATCAAAAAGGGAATGCATTGATTGGTACAAGTTGGATATTGACATGAAATTGACCACCCACCGGTACAAATAATCAAGATCTATAGGAGAAATATCAACAACACGCGCTGAATATAGCTAGCTAGGGCTGTTACTTGATACCATTTCTGTAGTCACGCGTTACCTAAACAATATCATGGTCATGGTGCTAATTATTTACGTATGTATGTACCTGACAAGGTGACCATCCACGGAGATGCCGCTCCCCTCCGGCTGCACTACCACGCCCGGGCACCGTGGCCGCCCGTGAACGGCGGCCCGAGCTTGTTCTGCGCGCGGTAGTCTGTCCCCTCCGCCTTTGGGCACCGGCTCCACCACCCTATCCGTGTACCCGATGATGGCCACCCGGTCCAGGTCCACCACGCGGCGCCACGGCATCGGTGGCCGGGCAAAGACGTTTGTCGCCGTCGTGGCGTCACCATCCGGATGGCGCACAAAACACCGCATCTTAGCCAGCCTTCCTCCGCCGTACGCCAGCTCATTGTCCCCGAACCATCCCATGGGGAAGAGCCCACAGCCAACGTCGCTGCCATTCAGCCCACGCCACCGCATTCAGCCCACGCCGCCGTGGGATTCCATGAAGGGAGGGGTACTGAGGCAGCAGCGCTTCGCCGCCGTAGCCCGTCCTGGGACGTGAGCATTGGAAAGCGGGACCATAGTGGATCTCATGCGAGACGACTGAGGGTGCGGAGGTGTTAGTGACATCGATGATGAACTCGTGGGACTGACCACTGGCTCGAACGATGACGAATGCACGACGAGGGAGAGTGGGGTCGAGGCGGTGGTAGCAGCGCTGGAGTGTGTAGTAGGAAATGACGCCCGGCTTATCGGGCTCATCGGGGCCAACATAGTGGAATTGTACTGGGCGGGCTGGTACCGCCGGAGAGGCTAGCGCTGCGCTGGACGGGCGTGTGAGCTCTGAGGCAGCGAGTGGGTCGGGTGGGTGAGGGCGGGAAGAGCCGAAGTTGTGGTGGTGGCGAGATGATGGCCAAGATGGACAGGATAGTGGGAAACATTTTGGCTGAGGAGGATGAAAAATAGACCGCCATGTTTAACTTATAGATGAGATAAGATATATATAGGATGATTCTTCATTCGTTGTCTTGATGCACTCACTATGGCACCTCTCCATCTTTCAAAAATCCGGCCTGTTACTTTTAATATAGAAAATATCAGATAAGACATATTAGGCGAAGATATGGTCAAAGAATCCCAAAAAGCGAAAGGTCTTCATTCCTTGTCTTCATGCACATATTACAAAACTCAGATTGACTATTCATAGTTTATGGATTACGCCACAATTACGATTTAAATTGTCTCTCTCCTACCTACTCTGGGAAAAAGAAAAAAAAAATAATATGTTGCTAGACATTATATGGTAAAAATTAGTGTTTTGTCTCTCTCTCTCTCTCAATCTTGCGTGGTAGTTGAGGTATTTATGGTACAAATTATATCAAAAACTTTGAAGGTATTAGGGTAAATTAGAAGGGCAACTACCAGCAGGCACTGTAATTTTGGTATGTACGTGCCTTCATCTAGGATTATTAGAAATTAGAAATACTAAGGACTAGCTCAAAATATATGTTTGGGTACCCAAACAGTCTATATTTAGATTTTTCCCCATCAGCTATATAGTTTAAGATCATGTCGAGCCCTACAATCATGATACATGTTTGTTCTTCATCAATTTTGCGGCATCTATTTCTCGGTGATCTACATTACCAACTATCCATAGAAAATGATTTCTAGAATCCTTTATTTGTTTTTTTAAGTTTGGCTAGCCATATTGTATAGGCAAGACAGTACTATTCCTGGAAAGTTATATTTCCCAACCATTCCTGGAAAGCTTCGACAGCATAAGCAGCCAGCCGGCCTGGCATCCTGAAGTCAAACTTCACGGCCGCCATGTCGTCCGAGCTACTATCCACATCAATTGAAAATGCCTAGCTCCCGCTGGAATTTGCAGCGCTCCATTTGTCGCGGCAAAGAGCGGTCGTTAAAGCGTCACCGGAAAAATTAGGGACGAACAAAAAGAAATGCATAACAACCAAATGAAGCCATAAATTAAGGTATCCATGGACGACGACGAAGTCATGCTACTGATCTGGCCATTGACAAAAGCCAGCAGGCCTGCACTGTTCTGTAAATAAATAAATAAAAATTCTAACTTTACTATGTTTAAGAAGAATGCTAAACATTGGGTGTTGAATTATTATGTGATGAAGCCATGTTGATGATATACAGATACTATGGATGCAAAACATGTGTCAACCATATCTACTCTAGGAGCGTACACAGATACTATGGATGCAAGATCGATCAACCCAATTGAACTCAGGATGATGTACTCGATGTTTCAACTTCAACAAATATGCATACTTATTTTGATATCTAATTGAAATCAGTGTCCCACCAGGAATATGTTATTATCAGAAATTACTACGCTACAAACTAGAGGCACGTCCGAGTATATATCCATCTCTGCGTTTGATATCAAAAAGTCAGTTTTAGCTTACGTCAGATTCCCTATAGCTTCCCTTCTGCAATCACAACCTTGTGCTCTTGCTAGACCATCTGAACGAGCAGTGCAAGTCGTGCGTATGCCGTATAGTTACTTCCTTATGCACAAATAGATGTGCTCAGTGGCACACAAAAACCTGTCTTTCTCTGGACAGCTGTTTGCGGGGACACTACTACACGGTATGGCTGAAGACACGTTTCTGCTGTCTCACACTCACCGTCGGCACGACATAACATCCCGATGCATCCCATTACCACCATGTGATGCAAACTTGGTGTGATTATGCATCAGTGCATGATGATAGTACTGGCGTCTATAGAATACAGAGTCAGACGGAATCACAAACTCAGCTATAGCTACAGTGGAATAATATTAGTTTGTATAAGCTACATGAACGAGAAATAAGACGCATGTCTGTATCTCCTCACGTAGAGATGGCTTGAAGTTTGGGTCCTGTCATGCTCTTGTACACCAAGTTTTCCACACTGCATTGTGTTGTGGTATATATATACCTGTACATATATAAGCGCATATCAAATTCAAGGTTGTTATGTATTTCACATACTTAAATATATATGTAGTGTCATAAAGACTACAAATAAATCGGTTGGGTCCCAGACACATAATTATTGAGATGCTAAGTTGAGGTGTCTAAAAGGTAGCCATGGATCTATTAGGCACGATTTGATTGAATGGCTGCATCACCACCTTCATCGAGCTGCTGTGCTGCTTCCTTCGATTTTTTTTTTCAGGAATACACAAAAGGTAAGCGCATCTTTGCATTAAGTAATAGAGTTTTTACATCACGTGGAAACGCGCATTTTGGAGGATAAAAAAAATTACATTCATCGCTGCCTCTCCTCCAAATGGAGTCGCATGCTGATTACTCAAGAATTAAGTGGCTAAGGTTGCATGCCCTGGCTTCAATCTATTGATCGGCGGGATGCTTGATGGTGGCTAGGACTTGGAACCTTCGATTTTGCTTTTTGTTAGCGTCACCATTACATGGTCCCTTCTATACCACCTGATATGTCTTGACACAGCGACAATTAAAGAAAAACAGTTTTTTTCTCTGTTAGATGATCATATAAACTTGATCTATACTCATATAGAAGTAATTAACAATTTGTCTATGTTAGAACAGGCTTTTGTCCCTGTTTAACAAAACTTTGTTAATACCAAAATCGGTGTTCGCAAAAAGATGGAAGCAAAATAGGAACAACTTGATTTTCAGCATAGGAGGCTGCAGACGAATCTTGTCTTCATACTGCGCGCTATGGTTGCCATATATAAGAGAAAAGCTAAAGTGTACCGTTAGTCTAATGGCAATAATCCAGACATCTCCGTTAGCCGCAAGCATCTCACAATTGTGGCATTCCGTACTTCAGTAGGACAAAATCAAATCAAACTCACAGTTTTTATCACAGGTGGTATTGCCAAATTAAACGAGACATGAAAATCAGTGTCAGCAACGAGCGATGGCCACGATCACGGAACCTCGATGGCAACGAACGTGCTAATCACTAGTGGACTGGAGAATTTCACTGGCCCTATGCAAAACATTTCAGTGGCGCTACGGCAATGGGGAGTGCCAGCAAAAAAAAAAATGGTAGGCCCCACTCAATAGCCGCCGGTGCTGACATCCTACACTGGCGGTTACTGTAACCTAACCGCTACAGGTTTGTACTAGCGGGTCCTATAACGGAACGCTAGTGAGCTTGCGCTCTTCACTGTCGGTTCTAAAGATTTTATGCGCCAAAGTTATAAGGACCTCAGTACTGTCGTTTTTTCTAACATGGCCGCCTCTAATACTTTCTTTAATGGGCCGGCCCGTTTATTTAACTGGGTTTCTCGGCTGAAGTTTTAATGAGCCGGCCCATTAAACTTCATGGATTTACCGCTCATGCTGTCTATTTATTAAAGTGGGCCGGCGGCATGAGCCAGGCCGGGCCGGCTGTAACATATAGCTAGCAATATAATTTCTTCCTCTTAACCTCTGGTACTTTTTTTTTCCTGGAGGCACCAAAAAATGGTGTCACAGCTGTACAAACCTGATCAGTCACTAATCATGATAAGCACTGCAATAATATATTGGACGATTTAAAAAATATATACAGTCTATCGTTTCAATAAAATTGATTATATTGTTTTAGGGGAGCGCATTGAAAATGCATATCTTTAATAAATTGATTTCAAAATGTTTTTGTAACACCGGCCCAATTTAGATGTGTATCGTTAACCCTTTTACACTTAAAAAGTAAGGTGCATGAGTGCTCATGTTTAGTACCACCTTGCTTTATATGGCAAGACAAAAGCTTATAAGTTGGCTCCACCATTGCTTAACCAGCAAGGTGGTACTAACCTCAGTACTGTCATTTGTTTTTTTTTTTTTTTTTTTTTTTTTTGAGTAAAAGTACTGTCGTTTGTTGTAACTTGGCCGCCTCTAATACTTTCTTTAATGGGCCGGCCCATTTATTTAATGGGGTTTGTCGGCTGAAGTTTTAAGCCGGCCCATTAAACTTCATGGATTTACCAGAGGCAGACCTCGATCTGACCAGGTTTTCCACCGAGCGCGATGAATTAAGGCCCCGTGATTGGGGCTCCAATCCGACGTCTCGAGATGGCAGATGGCCACGCCATGGTTGATCTTCCGGTTGGAGTCCACGTCCAGGATGTCGGCCTCGTACGTACAGCCGGACCCGTGGCACCGAGTAGCACGTATATATACCAGGTACGGGAACAGGCTCTGGTGGCACGACACCAACCGATCTTGCCGAGCCGAATGTCCCTGCCGCTGCTGATTAGCACTGCAATAATTAATATAGTGGACGATTTAGAAAAATATATATACAGTCTATCATTTCAATAAAATTGATTGTATTGTTTCATGGGAGCTCATTGAAAATGCATATCTTTAATAAATCGTTTTTAAAATGTTTTTGTAAAACCCGGATTAATTTGGATGGGGCCACCTTTGTTGGTTAAGTGCAAAATAAGTTGCAATGCCATATCACCTTCTTGCAACTCGATATGGCCGAAAGCGCAAAGCGCTTATAAGTTGGCAAATTCCACCCTTCTTAACCAACAACGTGGTGCTAAACATATATGTGCACTATGCACTCATGTATTCCCTAATGGGCCACATCCAATCTGGGCGGGTGTTACAATTTTTATATGAATGATAGAGTAGAATACATTACCTTTCTATTCTAAATAATGAAACTTATATTTCAAAAAATTCTAAAAGCATACATTTGTATACATAATGTGTGACCAAAAATTCGATGTTCTACACAAAAAAATTAATGTTCCAAAATTTAATGACTAATGTTCTATAAATCTGTTGGAGGACAAAAAAGAAAGTGGATAATTAATCTTGACTCGTTTTCCTCTCACACTCGCGTGGAATCCGATGGATAATTAATCTGGACTCGCGTTTTCTCCTCTCACACTCCCGTGGAATTCGAGGAGACTAGGAGTGAACAGTACATATCCTCCCCTATTCCGGATGCTAGCTTCCTGCTGCTCTGCAAAAAAATCCCCCACTCTCGATCTACGCCTCCCGCCGATTCTCTGCTGCCATTGCTCGTCGGTGACACCCAAGACTGATCTCCTGCGCAGAGCGCCTCCGCCCATGGCCAACTTCGTGGTTGATCCTGCTCCGTACGTCCCACAAGGACTGGAGCTGGAAGATTGGGCCCGTCCTGCTCGCGGACGCATCATCATCAATGGTAATCCGCCTCGTCGCCATGAAGATTTTGCGATTGTCTCGGTTCGTCCTCCACCTCAGAACCACCTCTTTGATGCGATGGAAGAAGTTGTTGAATTTCTTGGTGAAGAGCATGGTGCTGAGATTGTCTATCGCTGCCTTTCGCCTCTTGGTCTGTGTCTGGTTCAGTTCAATTCCCCGGTTGTTAGGCATGCAATGGTCAACCTGAGCCCTCTGGATTTCAACGAGGGAAGGGAGATCATCATACAGGAGCATGACAGGGGCATAAATCTGAGGGACTGTCCATTCACTCGCACGTGCTGGATTGTGTAATCTTCCAGAAAACTCCAGTTAGCAGCCACATTTGGCTGATGTCCGGTGTTTGTGAAAGATTACATCACACACTACTGCACCAGGAGATGGTCATGTCTCTGAAAATAGGAATCATCATAGGTGCCAACTCAAAAGACAGAATGAAAGAGTAGGAAATAAATAACTGGTATAATATAGGGCGTGTTTGATATTCGTGGCCCTAGCGGCCCAGCCGCAAGTGACCCCTGGGCCAGGCTTGGCCCGGCTCCCATGGGCCAAACCCCATGTTTGATGCATTTGGCTCCCATGCATGAGCCTGTTTTTTTGCTTTTTTCGTGTTTGATTCACCCCCGCCATCCTGGCCCAATCCCAACCGCCATCAACTACCACCATGAGATGGTGTTTGATTGCAACTGGCCCAATCCCTTGTTTCAACTGGTTTTCATAGTTGAACAACATTCCATATAACACATCACGAAATGTTTTGGAAAAAGGTATAAATAATGGCCTCGGCTAATACAAGTTGAATACATGATAAAATGCATCATTGGCCAACTAATTTCAACATGATTGAGTTGAATTTTGAGTTGAACAAGAGCCACCACGGATGATCACCAACATCCTCCTATACCGAGAGTGTTTCTCATGAATTGGCCTCAAAGCATTCATCATCGGCCAAGAAGAATTACTAAGACCAGCACCAAGTAGAACAACCTACACCACCGGAAGAATACAAACTTTGTAGAAACCTCCAACAACCATAGGTACAAGAGAAGCAACCATAGGTGCATTAGGAGCAACCCGAGGAGCATGGTCCAACAGAGGGACTTGGTCGGCGGGTGCAACCTGGGGAGGAATTGGAGGGTCAAGGTCCAACAGATGGTTTAATGGTCACCTCCGATTGTACTTGCAAGTAGGAAACCTCTGCCTCTTGTCTTGTAGGAAAGGCCTGATGCAAGTTGTTTGGACACCCCGATTTCGGTTGCACAAAGCGCCCTTGAGCTGGTCACACCAACCCTTACGCCTCGGTACCACGACATACCAAGCCATCTTTGCATTCAAAAAAACCGGAAAAAGAGGTGATGAGATGAGAAGATCTTATATGTTATGTTGTAGGATTATGTGCTCACCAGCCACCACAGAAGGCTGATTGAAAACTCCAGGAATATTGGGCTTGGCCTCAGAATAATGGCACATTTTATTGGGGGCTTGGAGCGTACCAACTGAAACATAGAACACATGGGGCCCATGAAATCATCCGGGAACTTACGGCCTCAAGCAAAGATGAACCGAGGCATGTAAGTTTCTGGATGATTCAATGAACAACATGAAAACAAATCCCCCCCCTCACAAGCCCGGGGCTGCCATTAAAAATCATCATAGGCCAATACAAAAGGACAACATTGAGTTGTAAAATCTTCATATGCCTCAGATTGCATTGCCATTCCATAACCATCACTCCCACTTGGAGCAGCTAGGCACCTATCTCCCATGGGGTAACAAGTCCCGAAGGACATGAAGGCGTGACTAACGTCGACCAGCCCGGGCACAAGTGAGTAGGTCGATGTTCTTTAATTCACTTTAGCAAGGTTTGAGAAGGGAGAGGCACAATCCTTTTAACATGGTTAGGGCAAGTATGCAGCCAAGAAACACATGCAATACAAACAAAAATGAACAGTTTTCTTGTGATGTGCACAGATGTATTAAAAAGAAGGGAGAACAGGGCCGCATATTGACAAAAATGCTTTAAAAGAAGAGAAGGGAGTACAGGGTTTCATAATGACAAAAATTGCTTCAAAAAGCCTCAACCAAAGGCCTCGGCCACGAATGCCTGCAATCCCGAGAATATATATATAGTGGCATCTCATATGAGGCATAAACTAGTGACCTCGGCGAGAATAGTATATCTCATATCGAGGCATGGAGTGTTGAGAAGACCAACCACGAGGATGCCATCCTATTAGGCCGAGGGTCGTAATATATGGTTGCGATCCGTGGATGGTACCACAACACTTGATGACTAACATGAATCAAGTAAGACTAATTAACAACTATGATTTGGCACCTTACATTGTTTTGGCACCTTTAGATTACAAAGAGTGCATCATAGGCCTGAAAAACAGAAGCTGCAAAGCATCATCAGGCAACCAAAAACAGGCCTCAGCATATATAAACAGATTAATACTGGCATGCATCATTGGTGGCTTTTTGAGAAGGTACTAATATCAATGTCATGATATCCATGAAGAACATGGTAGCATCCATACCCACCCACGGCAAAAAGTAGAAGGGCATGTGAAGCCTGGTATGGATGTTTCCCATGGTATCGATGAACACCATGAAAAACACAACAACAACAAATGCGGGGAGCCACCTCGACATGATTATTTTGCATCATTGGCCACCTCGACAAATGCAGGCGTCTTTGATATGGCCAAAAAACACCGCCACCCTCTTAATGAGATTTAACGAGGTATAATAAGGCAACATGAATCAACAATACACGGATCCGACCAACCGGTGAACTAGCAACCATAGAAATGGGGAGAAATCGTTGATTTCACCTCGGGTCTAGCCGGGGACGGTGTTTGGGACCTGCATATCCCACCGGCACCTCCCAGCTTGGCTTCGGGTTTTTGGCCCATATCAAACACGCCCATAGTAACCGACATAGCATGTCGTGCCGGCCTCGGCATGTGGTTTGCCTTGGTTGGAGCAGGAACATAAGGTGTTTTGTTGACCCCACTAGGGCCGAGTTTCATCGCCAAATGAAAAGATCAGGAAGAACACTGACCACCACATGTATAGTACGTAAAGTATAACCAACCTCGGACATACTATATTGGTACCGCATCATAGGCCAAGATTAGATGGTGCGGGTAGAACACTTGATGACAACCATGAAACGAACAGCCTTTGCTGCTATAATAAGCGAGAACATGGATCTCCTCTCTTATTCTTGATGCTCTTAGATCATGATTGAGGAGCACCATGTTCTTTTTTGTTAGCAGCGGCAAAAGCTTTGAGGAGAGGTGGGTATCTAGCTAGGGATGGGGAAATATAGGTCTTATATAGTCACACACATATAAAACAACAAAAGGTGACAGTGCAAAAGACAACACATTTGACTACACCATCCTCATATACCAGAAATCCTCTTGCTGCACCTCTCCTCACGGGGGTGGTTTTTATTAGCTGGGGATTTGTCTACTGATCGATCTGCAGTACTCACTTGTTTTAGTGCAAGCAGTACTATATATGCTCTTCCTAAATTTAATGTCCTAAATTTTTGGCAAGCACTTGCTGTAGAGGGTGAAAGCGTGCGTCGAAGAGGCAGCATGAAGACGAAATGTGTGAAAATACGTTGCGATTTCCTTTGTCGGTTCATCTTGAAAGAAGTACTTCACGACAAAGGGAAGTATTTTGATCCGGAGGATTAGCTCAACCACAATTCAGCTATCTTTGTAGACAAAGGAGCGACTCAACCTGGGTAGTTTGGATGTCAGCCTAACATTTGTGGCACAATTAACTTAATGGTTGCTGTAATCTAGTTGACAGTAATACTCTGTGGTACTTTTGTACTGTGCTTTTGACTAGTTAAATTGATATGGCTGGCTTCAAATTGCATAGATCTGCATTGTTTTAAATTGATATGACTGGCGTTTCGACGAATAGGGACGCCAGAAAAAAAAATTATATTATTACCGTCGGTTTTGTAAGGGTAACGTTATTGATAATATTATTTTTTAGAAGCGGGTATTGCTATAAACCGGTAAAAAAAATATTTTGGTTTCTTGTCGGATATTAGACCCGCGAGTTATCGGACACCGCCAGAAAAATTATACTTACCACTAGCGGTCTACGATCGCCAGTGGTATTAGATAACCGACAGAAAAAGTAATAAAGAGTACTGGCGGGTAAATAGCCGCCAGTGTAGAGATTATTTATCAGCGACGTTTAGCGGTGGTGGTTGGACTTCGCGTCACTAGAGACCTCTTTGGAGCCGACAGTAATATTCTCCAGTCCACTAGTGAATTGTCAGTGACATGCTGACCTAGTTGTAAGGTTAGACTTAGGCGTACTGATCTCCTTGCAGGGTCAATGTATTTTCTACTAGCTAGGGCCAGCCAACCTTGAGAAAACCACATTGATTCATCCCTTTATCTAGGGCCTACTCGGTGCAGTAATATGAAGGATTTTAGTAGGGCTTGTGTTCTAAAATGGCCTATTTATTGGCACTCCGTTGCACTATATATATACCACCAAATAACACGGTGGGGAGCACAGATGATGTCCATTGCAATATAACTGTCAGTGATGGAGCTGCAATCAAAAAAAGAATAGGAGTTGGAGGCAATAGGAACAAAAGTCCATGGTTGACTACCATCATAGGTTTACAAATAGCTTTGGAATTTGGTCCGCATGTTTGTTTATTTTCTGCTTTTACTATGAATGATTCACTTGCTACTCCATGCCTGCATTTATATACACTAGACCAACTAGGTGTTGTGGTAGCTTGTAGTAGGGCTCGTGCCTTGCATTGACCTATTTATATGCACACCCAGCTCACCATTGGTCCATGAAGAATCTTCTCTATTGAGCTATATATATAGAATACGAAATAACAAAAATCAGGGGAGAGAAGTGAAGAAGTCCATCACAGTAGCTGTGATGTAGCTTGAGTCAGAAAAAAAAGTAGGAGTTGGAGGCAATAGCTTCATATTGGAAGCTTAGGAGTAATCTTCGAGAAATTCGCAGATGTACCCACTAAAGATCAAAGGCACAAGGTTTCTTTAGCTGTTTCTTCCTGCCAATTTGTCATCATCTCCTGCCGGCTTCAACAAGCCTTTCTGATATTTCTTTCATTATTCTTTTCTTCCTGTCAGATTTGTCATAGTCGTGAAAAATATTCCAGTTTACTTTTGTTCTCATCTGGAGCCAGCTGTTGCCTCAGTGGCTTCCAGTGGGTTCTACTTCCATTGAGGGCTTCTTCGGTGGCTTTTTTGCAAAACCGACTCATGGGCTGACATGGCAGACAATGAGTTGACTCAATGCCACTAAAAGTACCCCCGACTCATGAGTTGGTGTCAGGAGTCAACTCGAATTCTTGAGCCGATTCAAGGAGAATAAAGAAATGTATGTATACAGTGAAACAATGGTTGGCGAACCACCCAACCATTCCAACGGCGATGGTATTGTCCCAGTTTCCGTTTTTTCTCTGCACCCAACATTTAGATCCGATCAATCTTTTTGAAAAGAAAAACAAAAAAATCCAAGATTCATAGTGTATCATCCAGCTGCTCGAAAGTTTTTAGAATGATCTATGCTTGAATCAAACAAATCGATGCCTGTGTACCAAAACCAACAGATGGATGGAGAAACTCACGCTGACGACCGGATGCATCCTCTTGCAATCGAGCCGAGCCACAACCCTCGTAGCAGCAGCTCCTCACAGGTCCGCCGTGATGCAGCTGCCTGCAGGTCCGCCCGTCCGGACAGCAGTGCCGCCCGCGTTTCCTCGGGCGATGCTGGACGCGTCTGGAACACACGACCCCTCCATCTATCTCACGCGTAGCAAGTCCATGGTGTGGGATCTTGACGGAGCTAGAACAAATCTAAAGGGGGTGTGCCTTGTCTTGTGGGTGCAATGATTTATAGATTATGGGTGCTAATATGGTAAAAATTTGAGCTTTTCCATTGTTTTTAAAATTTTGCGTGGCTGCGGCCGCACCCACAGTAGAGGAGACAACATAGCTCCGGAAACAAAGCCGATTAAAAGACTGACACCACCATGAATCAATGAGGTGAAAAGACATGTCCAAAGCTACATTTCGCCAGCTGCACCACACAGTGGCGGATCCAGCTTTTAAGAACAGGGGGTGCATAAAAACATTATATACAAATCGGTAAACTATCTTATAATTCGATATCACTGTATTAATTATAATTTGGTTCAAAGCAACAGCAACCGACTTCTTTGCCAGCTTCTGAAAAAAGATCGAATGTCTCCGTCCTCTTCATTATTCAACTATATAAGAGTTCTCAAAAGTAAAAATTAAAGAAAAAATCGCTAATTACTAAACTAGAACAGATCGCCGGCACTAATATTTAAATTCGAAATTAATGAACTAGAGATGCGGGACGATTACCTTCACCTAGGCGCTGCTTGGTGCTGCGATGTTAGTGCCGCACAACGCTGATCATGCAGATGCTTCCTCGTTGTCGTTGATCATGCAAAGAATCAAAACGTGAACGCCGATCGGCTGCTGCGATGGCGCCGCGACTCTTCAAGTGCGAGTTGTGTGCGGCGACGGAGTCCTAGACTGGGCCTATCTTGGTGCGGGAACTGCTAGAGTCCTGGGCTGGGCCCTTGATTGCTTGGTGCAGGATCGATTGATCAAGCTGGGATCGACGATTACATATATATGTTTGCATGACATGTGGGCCACAGGGGGGTCGGTGGACCCCCCTGACCCCCCTGTGGATCCGCCCCTGGCACCACACCATCTCAACAAGGAAAGTCCAGGCACTCGTTTCCTTTTGCCTCACATTCACATGTTTCCGGACGAAACTTTGGCCGAACTTGAATTCCTCTCCTTTTTCATGATCATGTAAGCTAGCTTTGCCGCCCCACATGTTTTGGTCCAAACCAAGCAACACAATATATAATATACTTGTCACACTATATGGGTAACATAAAACACAGGCAGTACAGCCGTAGCTATTTTTTTTGGTGGTAAACTTGCTTCTCTGGGTTAGGATCGCTGTGTGCGTGAAAGCGTGCTTGCGAAATAAATATTCAATTTTTTTTTCTCTCCCTATGTTAGCTCTTTCTCTCTCATCTGGTTCTCTCTGCTTCTCACGATCTCACAGATGCAAACGCAAGGAGCTAGCGAGCACAGACGCACACGCAGCTAGCAAAGCAAGCGAGCGTGATCGAGCGTGCTGTGGCCGGCGGGCGTGCGGCTGCGCGAATGAGCGAGCGTCTCGGTGCACTGGAGGCTGAGGCTCTACCGAGCGCCAAAAGCGCTCCGTGAAGGCCTAATAGCCCTCGGTGAAGACACCACCGAGCGGTGCCCTCGGTACCAACCCCTCGGCGAAATCCTAAACGGGGAAAAGGTTTCACCGAGAGCTCCAACACGGCCCCTCGGTGCAATCCGTGCCAAACTGCACCGAGGGGCTCGGCCCCTCGCAAAACTCGGCGTAACGTCGACGGCGTTTGCCACCGTCGACGTCAAGTACACCGAGAGCCACCTCAACCACACCCTCGGTGGATTTTAATTTTTAAAAACTAAAAAACGTTATCTACCGGCGCCATGTCGGAAGGGCGGTCGGTACAATCAAAATTTTAAAAAACCTGGACACGGATCTACCGAGGGCTAGGTCATCGATGCCGTCGGTGTAGTATGGTCGTTTCACCGAGGGAGCGGACGCGCCGGTGAAACGACCATATTACACCGAGCGCTTCCATCGGTGTACTGGGAACATGGGGTTATCTGGCCCCCATCTCCCGATTCACCGAGCGCCCCCACCGGTATAGGGTCATGTACCGGTGTCCCACTCGGTGCGTGACCATGTTTTTTTTTTTTTTATTCCTGTTTTTTCTGTCCACCTTTACAAAAGGAACATGCAGATCACATATGACATATATTTGACATCCATGCAGCGATACAACTCATTCATCACATATATATCACATGTAGCTCAAATATTCATCACAAGTCATCTAGTTTAGTTCCACAAGTCATAGTTCACAAATCCACAAGTACCACAAGTCATAGTTCAACAAGTTCCACACAAGCTTAACCAAAAGTACCACAAGTTCCAAACCAAGTACCACAAGTTCCAAACCAAGTACCACAAGTGCCACGACTAGCTCATGGAAGAGGGGAGGGGGCTGTTGTTGCACGCCGCCGGTGAAGGAGACCCTTGATCATCATTCCCAGGAGGCGGCGCATGGTTCGAACCCATCGATGCCGGCTGCACAAAGTAGAATATGCGACATGTGTTAGACGTGAACCCAGGACATCCACAAATATATGGACTTATTGACGGCACAAGCATACTCACGGGAGTAGGTTGAGGCGGAGCAAACGCCGCTAGCGAGGGTATCGGGCGGTGGAGCCCCGAGGTGGAGGGAGGTAGTTCATGAGCTCGCTAGCTGCTTCGCTTGGGTTTCTGTTGGGTCAAAGAACGCCGCCTCCGCCGCCATTTGCCGCTTTCGACTCATCTAGCCGGACCTACGATTATGACAATCCATGAGAGGTGATGCAAACATATATATTGTGAGTAAAGAAATCTGTTTGATAGAGGAATAACCTGGAGTTCCCGGAGACTTGGACCGCAACACTAGGACGCTGGAGTATAGGCAAACTCACGATGCGTGCTCTCGGATCGGATGCGTGAGAGACTTAGCTGAGGAGTTGTCGATGCAGCCGTCGGCAATCCACAACCGTCCGCGTGCTTCTTACCTCCTCCCACCGTCATCACGATCTCCGAGGATCGATGTCCCGACCGAACGGATCAAAGTCGGCCCATAGCGCCGCTTTCCCGCGTCCGTGTAGGCCTTGACCTTTTGGTGCACGTTGGGGTTGGTGTACGCCCTCGGGGAGCGGTCGTTGAGACCGAAGGTTACGTTGGGACGACGCCTTCCCTTGTGGGACATGCGAGAATGCCCCGAAGTCGTTGCAATCCATCCCTGGGTGTGCCTTCACCGAGAAAAAGACGAGATAATTAGAAAGTAGGCAAAGTTGAGCGTTACATACGATAAAAAAGAATCCACGTACCCATCTTTCTTTGTATATGGAGAGGTTGCGGCTGCCTTGATGGTGTGCAGGACCTCCCATCGCCAAAACGAGCCTCCCGCAATGTGGCGTGCCTGGCGAAACTCGGTGTGAACCACATCCCACGATCATGCGCCCAGCCACGAGATCGTTCGGCACCAAGTAGGGACCATCTACATGACATATCCAGAAGGTTAGATGAAACAAAAATATAAGCTGAAAACGCATCGACTTGTAGCATTTTTCATGTACTCAATGTACCTGGTCTCGGGTGAGCTCCATCCGTCTCGGCGTCCACTATCTTCACCTTTGTCCCAAGCTTGGACCCGTAGTAGTTGATCACGCACTGGTGCTTCACCTCGTGATGCATGTCGGTGATGCGCTTTTTCATGGACTTGGTCAACACCGCTTCGCCGCTCTTCATATCCCCGAGGCTGGTGCGGCAAGTCCCCGCATACAAATGTCAACCATCCTTAGTCGAGAGTGGATTAGTCTAATGAATGCGATGTATCGACAAAAAGTTTGTGCGATGAAGGCTTACCCAAAAGTCGGCCTTCACGTGCTCGCCACATTGTCGTAGGAAACGCCCCGGCTTTCTTGTAGTGGTCATACGTGTATGCGGCTCTTCCCCGCCTTTGTATCCGGCGATGCCGTGGAAGTGCTTCCCGACGAGGAGACCAAGGGCGCCGTTAAGGGGAGCGTGAGGGCGTGCGACCAAATTATCCAGTTCTGCACACAATAGAGTAGGACAAAGATTAGTTTCCCTAAACAGTTCAAATTAATAGAGGATTGAGATAACAACAAGGGATACTTACGATTGCCCGTCGGGGGCAAATCGGGGGCCAGTGGTCCTCGCGGGGAACCTAAGGGAGGCTCGCGGGACCTCGGAGGTAGACACTGGAAGTAGGGGACCCTCCAAAGTCATCGTACTCTCCCTGGCCCTCCCTCGTCGTCCTCTTCGGTGCTGCACCGCCTCCTCCTCGGCCTCCCCGTCTTTGTGGGAGCTCCAATTTCCGCTGCGGCTCCTCCCCCTCCCCGTGTGGGAAGAGGCATGGGTTGCCTCCGGCTGTCCCTCCTAAGCCTCGCCCTGGCCGGCCCCCTCGTCTCTTGCGGCCGACGCCCCCCCAACCTACCTCCCCTGCGGCCGACGCCTCCCCCTTCCGAGTAAAGGGAGGACACCTCCCTCCGACGCGAGCCCTACCGACTTCGGGCCCCCGCCCCTCCGACACGAGCCACGTCCGCTCACCATCTTTTTCAGTCACCTGCAATTAAACAAAATCTCGACTCATCGGTACAAACATTAGAGAAGGACAAAATTATTGAAAACTTAGATAAACAAAAACATTGTATTACATGTGATTAAATTTGGATCATATAACTTCGTCATCACTATCAAAATTGTCCAAATAATCGTATCCATCCGAAGGGTGATGTTGTATTCATCATCATGGCCTAATTGTATTCGCTCAAGCATTTGTAAGTCTCATCTCATTTGTGACCTCATCTCAAAGATCCTCCTCGCCCCGAACCATTTCGTTGTCTCACGTCCATTTCATTAAAAAGGGTAACTCTATCACAAATCTCCCCTGGTAGCCCATCTTCTTGAAACAATTCTCCATCATATGTGTCCGGGTTTATCAAGTTGTAATCTTCATCGATTGGGACAGGCGGAGTTTACCGCGGTGGCGCTACCTTATGCACAATATCCCAACCCTTAAGGGAAGTTATGGTTTGGCAAGCGTATGGCGTGTAATAAACCCGCACGGCTGTTGAGCCACAACATAGACATCGGCTCCCGAATACACGGAATCCCGTCGAACCCGGGACGAGACCAATTTTGGGCTGGCCGAACCCCTCCTGACGTGGTCAAACCAATGGCATTTGAATATGCGGGTTGAAGATTCTTGGTGCCGTAGAAGGAAAGTTCATATATTTCTTCAATTACGCCATAGTAGTCACGGTCATCTTGTCCGTGCACAAACACCCCGTTGTTTGTGGTTTTTGATTGATCGGCTACGTTCATAGCTTGCTTGCGGTGAAAACGATATCCGTTCACATCATACCTGTTAAATGAGTTAACCCTTCTTTCAAAGCCTTTTTGCGACTGTCTCAACTTCGGCGACATTGAGGGGATCGATGCGGGCTGTAAGGTCAACCGAGGCAAGATCGTTACGATGAACTAAAAATGTCGGGATAAATAGAGCTGAAATAGACACTACCTTTCTTCGAACCACGAAATGAAATCGGGGCTTCTGGTCCCGCACCCGTGAAAGAAGGGTATCTTCTTCTTCTTGCGGGGTAGGATCCCTCGATTCATGCCGGGTTTGTCGAATGAATTAATTCCACGTAGCAACGAGACAAGGTGGTTGGATGTTGAAAAGTGAAGGTGAAACAACTTCGTTGAGAGCCGCACCGTATGTCCGGTTTAGCCTCGTCGGGTTGGTCAACACATATAGCATGATACTCCGCCACTCTACATTGTTCAATTGCTTCTTGGTCCAACCACTTGAGGTTCCGAGTTGGCCTCGAAAAGGCCGAGGGTCGATTCATTTTCACCGGCATTGTAACGAGGGGGAGGATTATGCACGCTAGGAAGCTTCTCAAGTATAGTATTTCTGTGTGAAGTTTGACACCTCCTCCACAAGATATCCCCTGTGCAATGGACGCCTCAGGTCCGGCTTTATTTCTACATTTTTGCGTCATAGTCTTTAGAACTCTTTCGATTGGATACATCCAACGGAACTGTTGTGGCCCCCCCCCATACGAGCCTCATGCGCGAGGTGCACAATCAAATCTTTGCATCGGCACGAAGAAGCGGTGGAAAGATCTTCTCCAAATTCTGAGCAGCATCACAAGGTGCCGTTTTTCCAAATCTTTGATGACCGTGGGAGATAGTTCCTTGGCGTAAAAGTGGCGAAAGAAATAGCTCGCTCTGCCAAAGAATAGCCATACATGCTCGGGGACATAGCCTCGGACCATCGCCGGAAGAAGCCGCTGAATCCATACATGGAAGTCATGACTTTTCATCCCGCTGATTTTAAAGAGTAGTCGTTCACTCCCTCCTCAGATTATTTTGATATCCATCCGGGGAACATTAGTGTCTTGATCCATTCAAGGACCTCCCTCCTTTGTGGTGGAGTCAACATATAATCAGCCTTAGGCCTAGTCCATCTTTTGCCAGCTACGGGAGGCCTCATCTCCTGCCTTGGCCTATCGCATAACGCTGCCAGGTCCAATCTAGCCTTAGGATTGTCCTTAGACTTGTCAGTGTCCATGATTGTTCCCCATAGTCCCTCGGAGATATTCCTTTCGGTGTGCATGTAATCTATGTAATGAGGTACAAGAAGGTCATCAACATATGGGAGCCTCATCAGGCCTGACTTATGAGTCCACATATGTTGCTTACCATATCCCTGAAAACCACCTTCAGGATTGGCCACAAGAGCATCTACCTGAGTATGAACCTCGGCAGTAGTCGACATGTGTGGCGGAGGATCTAGCACTTTGACACTTTTGTAAAGTGCTTGATGTCTTGTCTAAATGCATGGTCTTCTCGGGAGAAATTGACGATGTAAGTCGAAGCGACGAATACTTGCCCCCTTCGCAGCGGTGGAACTTACAGCAGCCTTGCATACTGGACATGGGTACTTTCGCGGTACACACCAACCGCTAAATAAACCATACGCGAAAACCTGCAATAACACGTACGGCACGAAGGCCGACAACCACATATGCATATACATTCATACCCACATATCAATGCCGAGTCTGTTACTACCACACATACCACTTTAGTTGTTTTAGGGCGTTACCTTTGCCTTCACCGACGCCGAGGATGGTCGCGGGAGGGCATGCCCGGAAACGACCGGGGCGAGGGTGGTCGCGGGGAGGTTGCGGTCGGGGAGGCCAAGGCCACTCTTCTCCTTCCCCTTCCCTTCCTCTTCCCCTCCTCTTCCTCTTCCCCCTCCTCAGTGTGGCCCCTCCTCCTTCCTGTTCCCCTCCCTCTCTTGCTCCAGCCGGATGGGAGGCGTGGGGAGGCGACGAGGCGCGGCTGGCGGATGGGACGGCGAGGGAGGGAGGTGGACGCGGGCGCCGCGGCAGCCGGGGCGGGGCGCGGCGTGGCCGCGGGCGGGGCCTTGTCGCGCGCGGAGACGGCCGAAATGGAAGGCGAGGGAGGAGGTGGCGCGCTCGGTGACCATGATGGAGCTTCTTGGCGCGGCCGGTCGGACGGGGCGGCGCCCGATTTAGCGGCCTAGCGCGCGGCGCTTGCGCAGACGGATGAGAGGAGGGGACTCGGGAGGCGCGGCCGCCCGGATGAGCGGCGAGGGAGGGAGGTGGCGCGGGCGGACGGACGGCGACGACGGAGGGGGGGCGCGGGCGGACGGACGGCGAGGGCGGCGGGGACGGGACGGGCGCGGGGCGCGGGCGGGCGGACGGACGGGCGAGGACGGAGGCGGGGCGGGCGGACGGACGACAGGACGGCGGCGGCGGCGGGGATTCCGTGTGTGTGCGTGTGTGTGTGGTGAGAGAGTGTGAGTGTGGAGAGAGTGAGTGTGAGAGGAGTGGGGGCGGGCTGTCGGGAGGGAATTGATAAGGCCCGTTAGGGTTTAGGGGGGTTAGGGCCTTTACCGAGGGCCCGTTTCCACACCACTGTAGAATAGGCTTTTAAAATTGAATTTTTGAATTTTACAAACCAAACTTAACATTTGATTCAAAAATTTGAATTCGAAAGGGACACAGCCCCCACCCAGCCGGGAGTTCACCGAGAGCACATAAAACCCTCGGTAGACTTAGGTAGTTTCACCGAGGGCCTTCTGGCAGCACCCTAGGTAAAAGCTTTCTACCGAGCGCCAGACCATTGGTAGCGTTGCTGCCGGAAGGGCCTTATTTCACCGAGCGACAATGGTCCGGGCGCCGGTAGAAAGCTTTTACCTAGGGTGCTGCCGAAGGCCCTCGGTGAAACTACCTAAGTCTACCGAGGGTCTAACGCGCACGCCCTCGGTAGCGTTGACGGCATCGGCTGCGTGGGATGCTGCCGACGCCAGGGCGTTAACAACACCGGGGCTTATGTTTTGCGGAGGGATAGCTCTCGGTGACTTTGCATTGTACCGAGCGTCTCTTGTTTCCGAGGGATCGCCTCTCGATGAACACAACCCCCTACCGAGAGCCGGTGGTCACCGAAGCGATGGGCTCTCGGTGGAGGTGTCACCACCGAGGGTTCTATTCCACCGAGCGAAGGTCTCGGTACATCAGATATGTACCAAAGCGCTTGCTTGGGGCTCTCGTACACGCTCCGGCGCTCGGTGGAGGCTGACTGTGCGGTAGTGTATGCGCCTAATGCAACATTTCTGCTGCTATACACTAACACAAGGCGCGACATAAAATCCCGATGCATCCCATTCCCACCATATGATTCAAATTTGGTGTGATCATGCAGTATTGTTGGAACTGAGTACTGGGGTCTGTAGAACAGGGAGTCACTAACGAAATCACAAACGCAGCTATAGCTACAGTGGAATAATATTAGTTTGTACAAGCTACAGGAATAAAAACTAAATTTGTTTGTATCTCACGTAAAGATGGCACGCTCTTGTACTCCAAGTTTTTCCCACTCCATGTCTCTTGTGTTGAGGTATATATACACCTGAACATATATAATACAAGAGAGGTAGAGAGGCAGGGGCGCGCGGAGGGAGGAGGCAGGGACGGGCCGATGGGAATGAGCGGAGGGGACAGGGCGGCGGAGGGAGCGGGGCTGCGGTCGTGGAAGAAGTTTCGAGGCTGTAGAGAAAAATTACGGAGGGGACAGGTGGGGCATGCACCATGCAGTGAAGGAGGAAGAAGATTCGAGATGGAGGATTGTTGGCCGCTCGTTTGGAATCTGGTGGGCAAGAATAGACGACGACGTGGCTCAATATGGTGGCAGTAAATGGTATACGAAAATAAAGTTAATGGATAGATAAGGGCATATCAAATTCAGGGTTGTTATGTATTTCGCATACTTAATTATTTAGTGTCATAAACACAACAAATAAATCTGTTGAGTCCCGTACACATAAATAGTGAGATGCTAATTTTAAGATGTCTATAAAAAGGAGTCATCGATCTATCAGGCAACGATTTGATAAGTGAGCTAAACAGATGACTATAACCTGATATGTATTGACATGGCCACAGTTCAAGATAAAACTGTTTTTCTCTGTTAGATAATCAAATAGACTTGATCTATATTGATGCCGAAGTAACTAACATTTTTTTCTATGTTAGACCAGGCTTTTGTCCTTGTTTGACAAAAAATCTGTTAATACCAAAATCGGCGTTGGCAAAAAAAAAAAACAAACCAAGTTGATACCAAAATTACTTGTTAAATAACTCAGTACTCCCTCCGTTCCAAATTGTAGTTCACTTTGGCTTTTCTAGATTCATTTGATTTACTATGTATCTAGACATAGTGTATAACTAGGTGCATAGCAAAATCAATGTATCTAGAAAACCCAAAGTGAACTACAATTTGGAACGGAGGGAGTACAATCGAAAAAGGATTGGACAAACTATTAAAGAATATTTTACAATATTGTGTGTGGCGGTGGCACAGATCGAAGGCTGACGCCCATAGTACAAGCTGCAGTCAGCAAAATCAAAGTAGAAGATGGAAGGCACTAGGAACGCCATGATTTTCAGCATAGGATGCTGCAGATAATGAGATGAATCTTGTCTTCATACTGCTATGATTGCCATATATAACAGAAAAGCCAAAGAGTAACCTTGCTCTAATGGTAATCCAAACACCTCAGGATGCAATCATGGAATGTTTTGGCGGCAACTAACCTGCACCAGTTGCAAACTTTGGCCTTCTGCAATGGGCTCAGTGGACTCCTGCATACTCCCTCCGTCCCATTGAGTTTGTCACTCCGGATTCCGCGCCATCTTTTTTTCCATGCTTCGTCTTATTCAAATTTTTGCATAAATATAGTTTATTTTGTTATGACTTATTTTATCAATAAAGATACTTAAATCTTGATTAATTTATTTTATAATTTGCATAAATATTTTGAATAAGACGGATGGTCAAACATTAAATTCAAAAGTCAAAAACGACAAACTGTATGGGATAGAGGGAGTAGGCAGCCACTCCCATAAACTGGCCTGTCTGTTACTTAGCCGTGCTAGACTGCCACTGATACTGGGCTGCCAGCAGTGTCAATGTAGTTTTCTACTAGGGTCATCATGGCTGGTGATAAAATACACGTACAAGGGGCTCCTAGCAAGTCGTTAGGGGTCAGCCAACCTCGGCAAAACCATGAAGATTCGTCCCTTTATCTAGGGCCTACTAGGTGCGGTAATACGGAGGATTTTAGTAGGGCTTGTGTTCTGTAATGGCCTATTTATTTGCACACCCACCTCACGATTGATGGATGGTCCAACAAGAATGAGCTATGTTGCTCTATATATATACCACCATATAACAGTGTGGGAAACACAGATGAAGTCCAATGCAGTGTAGCTGTCAATGATGGAGCTGCGATCATAAACAAAAAATAGGAGTAGGAGGCAATAGGAACTAACAGGATGCTGAATGCAATCAGCTTAGGAGTAATCATTGAGACAATGGGACAAGAATGCCTTAAGGATCAACCGCCCTGTAGCATGTTGCTTGTATATATACAAATACAATGCCAGACTCGACCTTTCAGTGACTCCATCACAATTGTATCCTTACCTTCAGTGACTCCACCACAGATTGCAGTTATCATGTAATCTATTCTTTAAGAATCCTTGTATTTGTATACAAGCATGGGTCCACCAAAATAAGAATGCTGGTGTCGTCAATGAGGTTGGGTCCTTGTATTTGTTTTTTTCTATCCTCTTAATGAAACATGGTCAACAGTGGAAACAGCTGCTGCACTGCTACGAAAAAGGAAAAGGAAACTATTTGCCTTTCTATGTGTGTGATTCAAACAAAATTCAAAGAAATTTTGAATTTGGTCCAGAGTTGAATACCATCGTAGGTTCAAAAATAACTCGTGAATTTGGTTCAGAGTCACTATCTGCATGTTTGTATATTTTGTGCTCTGACTATGAATGATTCATCTTCTGCTGCATGCCTGCAATTATATACATTAGACCAACTAGGTGTTGTAATATGGTAGATTGTAGTAGGGCTCATGTTTTTGCATGAACCTATTTATATGCACACCCAGCTCACAATTGGTCCATGAAGGCTCTTTTTCCGTTGAGCTAGCAATATATATACACTAACAAATAACAGAGCAGGGAGACTGGTGAAGAAGTGCATGGCATTATTAGTTGTGGTGAAGCTTCAGTCAGAAATAAAAGTAGGAGTTGGAGGTAATAAGAACAGAAAAGACGCTGAATATTGGAAACTTAGGAGTAATCTTCGAGAAATTTGCAGATTTTATTGGACCTGGATCGCTCCAACGGCCTAGAAATGCGAGTGCCGATGAAACGTGCAGTGATCACCGCGAGTTTGTGAGCGAGAGTTAGATGCAACAACACAAGAGAAAAACAATGAAATATGGCGCTGCCAAAAACCACAGCTTATTTGGCCCTTCGTTCCTTGCTTATATAAGTGATCTCTCGGTTTGTTCAACTAGATCCACCCATGCCATGCCACACAAAGTGCGCAACGCCATTGCACAACCGTGTGCGCTGTGTGTGCTCGACACGTCATGGCATGAGGTCGAACGACCCCACACGGGCTGGGATACGACCTAGCCCACCATTGCCCATGCCCGTCTCCTAACCTAATTACACGACACAACAGAAACAAAGATTACATATGATGTGCATCTATTTATCTAACAAATCACTCCCTAACCTCGATGCACGTCGATGACTCCCAGGGCGCTCCTCAGCTCCATGAATTTCCCTCGACCCAGTGCCTTCGTGAAGATGTTGGCGAGTTGTCCATCAGCCCCGACATGTTCTACCTCCGCCTTGCCATCCTCTATGCATTCGCGTAGAAAACGATACCTCGTATCAATGTGAATGATGCGATCATGATGCACCGGGTTCCTGCTGAGTCCAATCACGGACATATTATCCATGAGTAGCTTCACCCTTGTCTTCTTTATTGCAGCATGTCTGCAATCAACCGGCTAAACACAATGCCCGGCATGCTGCTGCTGCGGCGGCGGCTACATACTCAGCCTCTCATGAAGATAAAGCAACTATCCTCTGGATCAGCGAAACCCATGTCACCAAGCTCCCGCCGAGGAAGTACCCACACCCATAGTGCTTTTCCAGAAAACTAAATTTGGGCTGAAAAATAACAAAAAACTCTTTAATATTGGGAGACCCACAGGGGCCATCACAAGTTACTTGATTTTTTCACGTGGAAAACACACGCTAGTAATGTGGCGTGGTTGACTTTCGAACCCATGAACTCAGACTTCAAACGTTCATCCCCTAACTGCATGTCACTTGTATCCATTTGGGATATTCGTTCTCCGCATTTTATGTTTTCTGGTTCTGAAATGAATTTGGTTCCCTAAATGAATCCAAATATGGAAAAGGGTGTCAACATTAAAGTTTTTAAAACATTTTTGAGATATACAACTTTTGTTTTGGTCATTTCTACATCCGAGGCCATTTGAAGATTTAAATTTTAAATGTGAGGAAATTCAAATGTAATTTTCGTTGGATAGATGATTTCAAATGAAATATTGTGAACTACAAATTTGTACAACTTATGAAGATCTACAACTTTTATTTTGGTTATTTCTCCTTCCGAGGCCGTTTCAATATTTTGAATTACAAATGTGAGAAATTCTGACATAATTTCATTAGATAGAGAAGTTCAAATGAAAAACATTTTCAAATATAAAGTTGCAAAATGTTTCAAGATCTACAACGTAGCAATAATAAGCCCCAATATCAGTACCGGGTGACCTATCACTGACGGTTCCAGCCACGCACCGGCACTGTCAGTTCGTCAAAAGCCAGCAGTGAAGGGCAGTTCTGTAGTCATGTAATCTCTGCAACATCGACAATAAATAAGAACTTGGAAACACGATTGAGATCAGTGTCAATTAATTAGCAAAATGTTATCAGAAATTGTCACGCTCCAAACTAGGCTGGTCTGGAATACGTATACGTGTCCAGTCGATGAGCTATGGTTTAGCTCACAGGTCAGATTCTCTGCTTTGTTTTATGAAGTAGCAGAGGCCTTGGGACACCAAATATCACTGACATGGCACCAGTATTAGGAAAGAGAGGGGAGACAATAGAAATTGTTTATCATATGAGAAACAAAGTCTTCTGGTCAACGAAGACAGAAGGAGAAAACCTATTTCACTTTGTGCCCTTCGCCATTGATTCCTTGGCTCTCACGTACACGTGTGCGCCGCGGTGCAAAGATTTCTCCCACAGTAGCTCCCTCCCCACGCGCCCCTTCCTTATCACCCCCACGTGCACAACACACCCTTCTAAGAGCTGATCCATCTCTTTTTCTGTGGTGTATATAACGTGTCCTCTGTATAGGGATGGCTATTGAAATCATGGATACAGAGGGATAGAGTTTCTAAGTATCATTAGTTATGCTCTCGCCCTCATACAAATTGACCATAGAAACCAGGTTTGGGGTACCGTTATATAACCAGTTACTTCACAGCCACAAGTGTTATGTACATTTCACATGGCATTCTATTAGCGAGTTTTAAAAACTTACTGTAAGTAGTAATTTTAAAAGCAGATGTGTTATGTGTCTCACATGCCAAACAATTATTTAGTGTCATAAATATGTAGATAAATATGATGGATGCAACCCATATGCCTAGAAAATGCCACCTGGAGAAACAAAAATGGACCGCTAGTGCCATGCGTCTTTGTCTCTGGTCTACAAAAAACACATGCATCTACCGTGATGCTCTTGAGTTAGCATTAGCTGTGATGCCGGACGAACGATTTGAGAAGTTATAATCACCTAGTGGCAAATAAAAAGAGTTCACATATTGCATGATTTCTAGAATGAGGCTTAACATTGGGTGTTACATTTTTTTCATAAAAAAACATTGGGTGTTACGTTATCATGTGAACCCATGTATGTAGACTCAAGAACTGGCGGCGATGCACTCAATATTCCACACATTTCAACTTCAGCGAATGCATACTAAAATTTGTATCTAATTGAAATAAGTGTTCCACCAGCAAAATGTTGTTGTCAGAAATTGCTACGCTCCAAACAAGAGGCAGGTCTCGAATATGTGTCGAACTCTGTTTTTTGCTCACAGGTCGGATTCTCTGTAGCTTTCCTGGTGCAATCAGAACTGTGTGCTCTTGCTAGAGCTCTCAAGCTTGAACCTGCAGCAGAGGTTGTGTTCGTTAGGCACATCCAGGTGTGCTCAGTAGGCTACAAAGTCTGTGTGTCTCTGGATCAGACCTCTGTCTGTGGTGAAATTACTACACAATGGCTATGTCGTGCGAGGATACCATGGTAGAGGATACCACAAAATGGCTTAATGGCGCAGAGCAGCTGAGGATAGTATTGCGTCCAAAGACTCATAGTATGCACGACATAACATCCCAACGCATCCCATTCCGACCATATGATGCAAACTTGGTGATGGAACTGAGTAGTGGTGTCTATAGCACAGAGACTCACTGACTGAACTCACCAATGCAGGTAGCCACAGTCTATATATATGCTACGGGAATGAGAAATAGGATGTCTGCATCTCACCTAGATGGCTATGGCTTGAAGTTTGGGTCGTGTCACACTCTTGTACACCCAGATTTTCACCGTATGTCTCTTGAGTTCTACTATGATATAAGCGGGGATATCGAAATCAACATTATTGTTTCACATACTCAATTATTGAATGTCATAAAGACTAAATTAATTGGTTGGGTCCATATAGACATTTTTTAGACCTCTCATCTGGATACTGTTGTAGCATCTATCGCATACACAGACACACACCACATACGCACACCTCACTCACACCATAGACAGATGCAACCAGACCTGAAACTATAAACAGATGCAAAAACACGACACTGGAGAAAACACTAGTCATCGAGGCTCTGTAGACGACGGGCACGTCACAATCACTAGTAATGGTGAGAACACCAGTGTCGAACAGCAAGGTACGGGGGTGGCTGGAGTTCTCTTTGTGATGACGGCTAGGCAGGATACCCCATCCTGCTCTTAATTAGGCGTTGGTCCACCCATCGCAGCAACAACATCAATTGTCGTGTGTCTTGTGCATTGGGATTACACTGCAAAATCCTTTCTAGCAGAGAAACGCCTCTCTTTCACTCATCTGGCCTTTCCGATGCATCCCAGTCTCATGTTATTACCATCTAAATAACTGCTCTAGCATGTGAGGGAGGGTTATACATGGCCTTCAACAATCAGAACTCGCTATGAAAAAGTTGAAAGGACTCCGGTTTCTATTGCCAATGAGACTCATGGTTCCAGGGAGGGTTATATATGGTTTTGTGGGCAGCTGTATTTGTATCTATATTGCTGTAGGCAGCGTATACTATGCACATTGCCATTATGACAGATCGAGGCTCCTAAAGACACATGGTGGCTACAGAACATATCTTTCTATTAATGTGTTTCATGTTCATCTATTTTATTACGGTACATTAGTGTATCCTTTCCCTGTGTTGAATGACCACTACCACGATTGAACCATTAATACTAAAATGATCTCTTTTACACATGGCCCAGACAGACCACAACATACACTAAAACTTTGATGATGATCGGTAGCTAGGCCAACCTGTTAGATTTATTCCCTGGACACATCCTAAATCTTCTAAACTCGGACATATCTACTATCTTTTGCCTTGGCAAGCAACTAACAATGAAGATTGGTCAAGAAATTATTTGAGAAACACAAGTGCTATTGGACACCACCTTCATATAAATTGTAACACAGATTGCTCTGTTTATTTACATATCTTTCCACTAGAGAAAAATCTTAGAAAGCTCTGATTTACATAAACAAAAAATTTTATTTTGGTTGATTCACGAAGGTAGACTTATTAGTACAGGAACATGGTAAAGCGTAGAAATATTGAGTCACAATGTTTTTTATTTTTCGTTGTAGGCAATTTGATGCATCTGTTGCAGCATTATATTTTCCATTTGTGTGTAGGCGTGTAGCCTACCTGCAAGTCCCTTTCTTTATGGGTATTCTCACTCTTTGTTGGAGCAAATGGTGGGCAAGATAATTTTTAATTGTTAGGGATACAAAACATTACTGCGCGTGGCTAGAAGCTTTTGTGTAATTTCTCTTATTTTCTTTCTTTGCATATATTGCACAGCTGCATTTGCATTACTGCTTTTTTTGTGTAATTTCTAAGGCATTTACAGAGGTGGACAAGCAAACGGTTGTGACAATAATCATCATTGTTAATTAGTGGTTTGCAGAGGCTGCAGGAAATGCCTGTCTCTAATAATCAAAGAAACAAACGTTTGTTATAATAAGACTACATATATAGCAAAATGGATGAATAAAAAAAAAGTAAGAATGACTTATAATTTGGAATGCAGGGAGTAATAATGTAAACCATGTTTGGTGACCGGCAGAGGCAGGATATTCTCAATCATTTTCTACAAATATGATGTGATGTGTGGACGGCTGCATCTGTGGAACCCACTACACTGATCCAACATTGCAAGAGCAGTTAGGGGAGTAACCATTTTCCTGGGAGGAGGCCTGGTTCTGAGCAGAGGGTTCCTCTCAAAGAAATTTGAGGGCCGCAGCTCGAATGCACCGCTCACCGTCGGCATCACCGGGAAGTCCTCTTGGTAGGGGGACGTGGTGCAGGCCCACTGTGTACCACAGAACGATGTCCTCGTCCATTATCCTCCTATTCCTCTTGCTCCAGGCAGCCAAACTATCGTCTCCGGTGCTCTGCTCGCATACAGCCCGGCACCCACTTCTCCGACCTGTCATAAGGTGTCACCCATACCTGCTTCTTGGTGTAGCTAGCACGGCGCTGCGTGGTAGTCATCATCAGTCGGGAGCGAGGCTGCCGTCGCACCTAACGGGGACGAGACGGTACCCGACCTCGTTGCCTACCTTGGTCTTCTTCCTTGGGTTGATGAACAGGAGCTCTGCCGGTGGCGCACCATTGACATTTGCCTGGCCATCAGCCTCGGTCTCGGCAACCTTGCGGTGCACCGTCCAGTAGCTCCTCCTTGGGGTGTCTGCACCGCCCGTCACAGGGTCTCCCGTGTTGCGCAGTGGGGTGATGGTGTTCTTGACAAAGGAGTTCTTGGTGCCGTCGACATCGATGTCCAGGTGGTACGTGATGAAGTGGTCGTGGTAGACGCCAACGGTGTTCTCAGCCAGCAGCGTGCCGTCGCGGCGTCCTCCTTGATCTGCTCGGACGCTCGTGTACGATGTTGCCTTCATCTCCAGGATGCCAGTAAAGGGATACAACACACTTGATGGTGCCGCTGGTTTTGAACTCCCAATCTAGTATGTAGTCATAGTTCCCAACGGTTGCCACCATCCTGACCACTAATGTCACGTCCGGCCGAACCTCCCGATCTGCGAAACCGGTGTGGCGCCACGCAATGTCACCGCCGTAGCGCTCAAAGACGCAGATCACGTCCTCGGCCTGTACAGGATGGCCGTCCGGGTCGCTGTAGTAGCCGTCGAAGTAGATGGTGTTGCCCGCCGGGCAGTCGGAACCGCGCTGGAGCGCCGATGCCGAGACACCAAGGCCGTACCCTCCGGCGTCCAAGAACGTGTGGAAGTACCACTCCTCCTCTGGGTCCATGTAGGGCACGAAGATCTCCGACAGGAAGCCGTGGTAGAGCACCCGTCGGCGATGGCCAGCGTCGGCATCAAACACCGAGGCAAGCGAGATGACTGTGCCGGCACGCATGTCGGCCGATGTGCATCTCCCAGTTGGCCCATCTGCGAGTGTCTGTGCACGTCAGGTTCTGTGTGTTGTGGTCCTTGTTTATCACCACCAAATAATAAAGTTGCTATGAATAAATAAGGAAGTGATCGTTGGAAAATGTCAACAGTCACTCTCCTTACTTGTTGTTGCAACGTCATTTTCCTTTATTTACTCGTTTAATTATTGCATTCGCGACTGAAATCAAAGGCAATGCATTGATTGGTATAAGTTGGATATTGACATGAAATTGACCACCCACCGGTTTATTTCTTTTATAGGTACAAGTTCCATTGGGTATCAACTTAATTTGTTGAGGTCCTTCCAATCACATCGGTACAAATAATTAAGATCTATTGGAGAAATATCATTGACAAAGTTGGCACGTACATGCAAGGTCAACAACACGCGCTGAATAGAGCTAGGGCTGTTACTTAATACCATTTCGATAGTCAGTGGCGGATCCAGGATGAGCTCCTCGGGGAGGGCTAAATAATGACTATTTGGGCTAAAGTTAAGAAATAATAGTAATTTAGGGACTAATAAACCATAGTTTACATGTGAGTTAAGCCTCCTAGGGGCTGCAGCCCGGGCAGCCCTGCCCCTGGATCCGGCCCTGATGGTAGTCACGCGTTACTTAAACAATATCATGGTCATTTTGCTAATTATTTACGTATGTATGTACCTGACAAGGTGACCATCCACGGAGATGCCGCTCCCCTCAGGCTGCACCACGACGCCAGGCACCATGACCGGGCCGGTGAACGGCGGCCCGAGCTTGTCTGCCCGGTAGTCTGTCCCCTCCGCCTTGGGCACCGGCTCGACCACCCTATCCGTGTACCCGACGATGGCCACCGGTCCAGGTCCACCACAAGCGTCACGCCATCGAAAGTGGACGGGCAAAGACGTTGCCGTTGTCGTGGCGTCACCATCCACATGACGCACGAAACATTGCATCTTGGCCAGCCTTACTCCGCCATAAGCTTGCTCATTGTCCCCGAACCATCCCATGGAGAAGAGCCCGCAGCCAACGCCGCTGGCATTCAGCCCCGCCGCCCGTAAAGGATTCCACGAAGGGAGGGTACTGAGGCAGCAGCGCCGCCGCCGCAGCCTGATCCTGGGGACGTGAGCATTGGGGCCGGGACCATAGTGGATCTCATGCGAGACGACGAGGGGAGGGTGTGGAGGTGTCAGTGACATCGATGATGAACTTGTGGGACTGGCCACTGCCTCGAACCATGACGAATGCACGACGAGGGAGAGTGGGGGTCGAGGTGGTGGTAGCGGCGCTGAGGTGTAGTAGGAAATGACGCCTGGCTTTATCGGGCTCATCGAGTCCAACAAAGTGGAATTGTACTGGGCGGGCTGTTACCGCCGGTGAGGGCTAGTGCACCGCCCGCGGACGGTGGTGAGCTCTGAGGCAGCGGGAGTGGGTCGAGTGGGTGAGGGGGGAAGAGCCAGAAGTTGTGGTTGTGGCAGAGATGATGGCCAAGATGGACAGGATAGTGGGAAACATTTTGGCTGAGGAGGATGAAAAATAGGCCGTCATGTTTAGCTTATAGATATGAGATAAGATATATATAGGATGATTCTTCATTCGTTGTCTTGATGCATTCACTATGGCACCTCTCCATCTTTCAAAATCCGGCCTGTTACTTTTAATATAGAAAAGATCAGATAAGACATTAGGCGAAGATATGGTCAAAGAATCCCAAAAGCGAAAGGTCTTCATTCCTTGTCTTCATGCACACATCTTCTAGTAGTGGAGAATAATAACATTTTTCTAGTCGGACAATAGAAGCAATCGCCTTCATTGGCCACGACAACCGGCCAGACACATATACATGTCACATTATATTATTCCTTCATTGTGTCAAACTATATTACAAAACACTGATTGACTATTCATAGTTTATGGATTACGGCCACAGATACGATTTAAATTGTCTCTCTCCTACCTACTCTGGAAAAAGATAATTCTAATATGTTGCTAGACATTATATGGTAAAAATTAGTGTTTTGTCTCTCTCTCTCTCAATCTTGCGTGGTAGTTATTTATGGTACAAATTATATCAAAAACTTTGAAGGTATTAGGGTAAATTAGAACGGCAACTACCAGCAGGCACTATAATTTTGGTATGTACGTGCCTTCATCTAGGATTATTAGAAATTTGAAATTCTAAGGACTAGCTCAAAATATATGTTTGGGTACCCAAACAGTCTATATTTAGATTTTTTTCCCATCAGCTATATAGTTTAAGATCATGTCGAGCCCTACAATCATGATACATGTTTGTTTTTCATCTATTTTGCGGCATCTATTTCTCGGTGATCTACATAACCAACTATCCGTAGAAAATGACTTCTAGAATCTTTTTTTTGTTTTGTTTTTTCGGTGATCTATATAACGCCATATTGTAATATTTCCCAATTCTCCCTGAAGCTAATCTGTGTTCCAAGTGTCACTACAAAGCTTTGACAGGATTAGCAGCCGGCCGGCCTGGCATCCTGAAGTCAAACTTCACGGCCGCCAAGTCGTCCGAGCTACAATCCGCATCAATTGAATATGCCTAGCTCCTGCTGAATTTGCAGTGCTCCATTTGTCGTGGCAAATAGCGGTCGTCAAAGCGTCACCAGAAAAATTAGGGGACGCGCAAAAAGAAATGCAATTAAGCCATAAATTAAGGTATCCATCGACGATGGCGAAGTCATGCTACTGATCTGGCCATTGACAAAGCCCTAGTAAAATAAATAGTCGGCATGCACTGTTCTGTAAATAAATAGATAAAAGTTCCAACTTTACTAAGTTTAAGAAAAATGCTAAACATTGGGTGTTGAATTATTATGTGATGAAGCCATGTTGATGATACACAGATACTATGGATGCAAAACACGTGTCAACCATATCTAATCTAGGAGCGTACACAGATACTATGGATGCAAGATCGATCAACCCAATTGAACTCAGGATGATGTACTCGCTGTTTCAACTTCAACAAATATGCATACTTATTTTGATATCTCATCGAAATCAGTGTCCCAACATGAATTTGTTATTATCAGAAATTACTACGCTACAAACTAGAGGCACGTCTGAGTATATATCCATCTCTGCGTTTGATATCTAAAACTCAGTTTTAGCTCACAGGTCAGATTCCCTATAGCTTCCCTGCTGCAATCACAACTTTGTGCTCTTGCTAGACCTTCTGAACGAGTAGTGCAAGTCGTGCGTATGCCGTGTACTTACTTCCTTTTGCACAACCAGATGTTGTTTCTCTGGACCTCTGTTTGCGGGGACACTACTACACAGTATTGGCTGAAGACACATGACTGCTCACAACAGGCACCACATATATAACATCCCGATGCATCCCACCATATGATGGAAACTTGGTGTGATCATGCATCAGTGCATGATGATGGTACTGGCGTCTATAGAATACAGAGTCACTATGACGAAATCACAAACGCAGCTATAGCTACAGTGGAATAATATTAGTTTGTATAAGCTACAGGAACGAGAAATAAGACGCATGTCTGTATCTGATGTAGAGATGGCTTGAAGTTTGGGTCCCGTCACCCTCTTGTACACCAAGTTTTCCACACTACATGTCACTTGTGTTGTGGTATATATATACCTGAACATATATAAGCGCATATCAAATTCAGGTTGTTATGTATTTCGCATATTTAATTATTGAGTGTCATAAAGAGTACAATAAAAGGATTGGGTCGCACACACTTAATTATTGAGATGCTAATTTACAGGTGTCTAGCCATGGAGCTATCAGGCAACGATTTGAATGAATGGCTGCATCACCACCTTCATCGAGCTGCTGTGCTGCTTCCTTCAATTTTTTTTTCACGAATACACAAAAGGTAAGCACATCTTTGTATTAAGTACTCCCTCCGTTCCAAATTGTAGTTCATTTTGGCTTTTCTAGATTCATTTCTTTTTGCTATGTATCTAGACATAGTGTATAACTAGGTGCATAACAAAATCAATGTATTTAGAAAAGCCACTACAATTTGGAACGGAGGGAGTAAGAGAGTTTTTACCTTGCATTTTGGAAGATAAAAAAATTACATTCATTGCTGCCTCCTCCAAATGGAGTCGCATGCTGATTACTCACGAATTAAGCGACCAAGGTTGCATGTCCTGGCTTCAATCCATTGATTGGCGGCTTGCTTGATGGCGGCAAAGAGTTGGAACCTTCGATTTTGTTTTTTTGTTAGCCTCACCATTACATGTTCCCTTCTATACCACCACCTTCTCTCCTCCGGTTGTCCCCAGCATCAAGGACATGGCTGGTCATCCGCCTGCCGCCCACGACTGGCCTGTCGCCTCGCTGTGCTGAATGAATCCATGCCGGTATCTCTAACTCTTGCATGGCCTAAAAGCTCTTTGATGCAAAACAATACTAAACAAATAAGGGCATCGATGCAAAACAATACTAAACAAATGGAAGAAAATTGGGTGCACCCCGGCTAGACTGCCACTGATACTGATCTCCCAGCACGGTCAAAGTATTTTTCTACTAGGGTCATCATGGCTGGTGAAAATATACAAGTATGTACATGGAGCTCCGAGCAAGTCGTCGGGGTTCAGCCAACCTTAAGAAAACCACTTTGATTCGTCCCTTTATCTAGGACCTACTCGGTGCAGTAATATGGAGGATTTTAGTAGGGCATATGTTCTAAAATGGCCTATTTATTTGCACACCCACCTCACGATTGATGGATGGTTCATCAAGAGTGTCCTCTGTTGCACTATATATATACCACCAAATAACACGGTGGAGAACACAAATGAAGTCCATTGCAATATAACTGTCAGTGATGGAGCTGCGATCATAAAAAAAAATAGGAGTTGGAGGCAATACGAACAAATAGGATGCGGAATGCATTTAGTTTAGAAGTAATCTTTTAGACACTTTAAGACGGATGAGTATGGATATACTTCTCTACAGAAACAGCAAAACTGTTCATAAATGGGCAATCCTCTGCCCGGTGGAAAAGAGGGACACCCTGCTGATGACGGTAGCTCAACTCAAGATCAACACTTCTCATGTACTATGGATGAAATGGAAATGATGCATGAAGGCTGGCCATCATGCATTGCTGAAGAAGGTCAGGTGCTCTTTCAAGACATGTTCCTCTGATGGACCATTGAAACAGTTGTGTACCCCTTACTGATGCCTTCCTAAGCTAAGAATTCTTCACTGGAAACAGCTGCAGGCCTGCTCAATGCCACAGTTCGTGAACAATGCATAGGAGTTTAATTAATCACTGCAAATAGTGTTTGGTGCGAATGAATGTGTACATTCTGGCTTTGACTAAGCAGAACAAAAATGCCCTTGGCGGGCTAAGTTCCAAACTTTGCAGATCACTATGCATTGATATATTCGTCTGTCACACACTCACACTTGGGACTATATATGAGATCAAAGAGAAGAGGTACTAGAGATATTGTCCATATATATATATCACAGAAAAAAAGAGATATTGTCCATACGATTAAGAGTTATAAAATTATTAATGAACAATAAATATACGACCAGCAACAATAAGGATATTTTTTTTTCAAAAATGCAACGGGCAAGAATTTTACCAGCAACCAACAAGGAACTCTCACACATCCAAAAATAATAAAAACCTACCACTACAATGATGGGAGGGAAAACAAGGCAAGCATAACAACCACATAGAACCCATGAATACAACTGGATTGGAAAAAGATGGCAGCCGCACATGCTGGCATAGCAGCAAGAAAAAGGAATTGAAAAGGGTGTAGGATTCCTTGTAGTGATGCCATCAGGGACAGGGAGGAAATGAAAACCTCCAATGTCTTCAACGCCATACCGGAGAACAGGCCAGAGAGTTTTTTAAACAAAATCAAAAAAGAAAATGGTTTGTGAACTATCAATATATATTTTATATTGTTTCGGACAATGTATACAATTAAATTATCTAGAATAGCAACTTAATTTGCTGTTTTGGAGGGAGAGGAGAAGAATTTGGCACAGCTATGAAAAGGAACCTGTTTGCCTTTTTTTTTTGTGTGATTCAAACATAATTCAAATAAGTTTTTAGTTTGGTCCAAGGTTGACTACCATCATAGGTTTACAAATAGCTTTCGAATTTGGTCCACATGTTTGTTTATTTTCTGCTTTTACTATGAATCATTCACCTGCTACTCCATGCCTGTATTTATATACACTAGACCAACAAGGTGTTGTAATATGGAAGATTGTAGTAGGGCTCGTGCCTTGCATTGGCCTATTTATATGCACACCCAGCTCACCATTGGTCCATGAAGAATCTTCTCTGTTCAGCTATATATATAGACTACCAAAAAAACAAAGCAGGGGAGAGAAGTGAAGAAGTCCATCAGATTATTAGCTGTGATGTAGCTTGAGTCAGAAAAAAAAAAGTAGGAGTTGGAGGCAATAGGGACAGAAATGACGCTTCATCTTTGGAAGCTTAGGAGTACTCTTCGAGAAATTCGTAGATGTACCCACTAAAGATCAAAGGCACAAGATATCTTTAGCAGTTTCTTCCTCGCCAATTTGTCATCATGTCCTGTCGGCTTCAACAAGCATTTCTGAAATTTCTTTGAAATTATTCTTTTCTTCCTGTCCAATTTGTCCATACTCGTGAAAAATATTTCAGTTTACTTTTTGTTCTCATCCGGAGCCAGCTGTTGCCTTAGCGGCTAGTTGATGATGCTGGCCTGTCCCTGGTTTCCCAAGTGGGTTCTAGTTCCTTTGAAGGTTTCTCTAGTGGCATTGCAAAACCGACTCATGGGCTGACATCGCAGACAATGAGTAATTAACAATTTTTCTATGTTAGACCAAGCTTTTGTCCTTGTTTGACAAAAATCTGTTAATACCAAAATCAGTGTTGGCAAAAAAAAACAACCCAAATTGATACCAAAAGTACTTGTTAAATAACTAGTACAATCGAAAAGACAAACTATTAGACAATATTTTACAATATTGTGTGTGGCGGTGGCACAGATCACAAGGTTGACGCCTACAGTACAAGCTGCAGTCAGGAAAATCAAAGTAGAAGATGCAAGCACTAGGAACACCATGATTTTCAGCATAGGAGGTTGCAGATGATGAGATGAATCTTGTCTTCATACTGCTATGATTACCATATATAACAGAAATGCCAAAAAGTACCCTTGCTCTAATGGTAATCAAGACATCCACTGATTACCATATACTTAGCCGTGCTAGACTGCCACTGATACTGGGCTGCCAGCAGTGTCAATGTAGCTTTCTATTAGGGTCATCATGGCCTGTAATTGTTTTTTCTGTTAGGGCCACCGATACTGGAGAATTAGTTATGTGTAATCTTTCCTTTTTTTTCTCTTTTTGGGATTCCATGACTTGTAATTGTTTTGTTTGTACCCATTCTTTCATTTAATTAAAAAGGTTGGGGCTTCCCCGACCGGTTCGGTAAAAAAAAAAAGTGTCATCATGTCCGGTGATAAAATACACGGACAAGGGACTCCTAGCAAGTCGATGCCAGGGGGCCAGCCAACCTCGACAAAACCACGTAGACTCGTCCCTTTATCTAGGGCCTACTAGGTGCGGTAATACGGAGGGATTTTAGTAGCGCTTGTGTTATGTAATGTCCTATTTATTTGCGCACCCACCTCACGATTGATGTATGAATGTGCTCCATTGCTCTATATATATACCACCAAATAACAGAGTGGGAAACACAGATGAAGTCCATTGCATTATAGCTGTCAATGATGGAGCTGCGATCATAAACAAAAATAGGAGTCAGAGGCAATAGGAACAAAAAGGATGCTTAATGCAGTCAGCTTAGGAGTAATCATTGAGAAAATGGCACAGGAATCCCGTAAGGATTAACCTGCCTCTAGCATGTTCCTTGTATACAAATACAAGGCCAGACTTGACTATTGAGTGACTCCACAACAGTTGTATTCTTGCGATGGCAGGGAAGCTATGACTGTGTTCCTTATCCATGGCAAAAAGAGGCGTGCAGACAGGCCAGCTAGCATGGCCTAGATCGCATGCTCTAGTGGTCGCAGATTGCAGTTATCATGTAATCTGCTCTTTAAGAATCCAGTAGCTAGGGCAATTGAACTAGGCCAGCCTTGATGCAATCTTGCCATCAAGGTTGCGTCTTTTGTATTTGTTTTTTCTATCCTCTTAATGAAACACGTGTGAACAGAAACAGCTGCAACACTGCTCAATGCCACAGTTTGTGAACATCGCTTAGGAGTATAATTCATCAGGGCAAAAAATGTTTGGTGCCAAAGAACGTGCAGATTTTTGCGTAGACAAACCTGAACGAAAGTGCCCTTGGCGGGCTAAGTTCCAAACTTTGGATATCACTATGCATTGATATATATATTATTCTGTCACACACTCACACTTGTAACTATATATGGGATCAAAGAGAAGATGCACTTGAGAAATTGTCCATACCATCAACAGTGATAAAATTTTTAGTGAACAATTAATATATAGGACCAGCATCAATATGGGATTTTTTAAAAAAAAAATGCAACTGGCAATAACTTCATCAGGCATGTATTAATAGGGAAGAAACTTCAACATCCAAAAGTAATAAAAAACCTAACACTACAAAACCTTCAACCATGGGAGGGAGGACAATGCAAGCATAACAACCACAGAACCCATGAACAGGAATTGAAAAAGATGGCAGCCGCACATGCTGGCACAGCACCAAGAAAGAGGAATTGATGGGTGCAGGGTTCCTCGTAGTGATGCCCTCACGGAGGAGACGACAACATGCGATGTCATCAATGCCAAACTGTACAATGTATACAACTAAATTGTCTAAAATATCAACTTAATTAGATGTCGTGGAGGGTGAAGAGAAGAATTGGGCGCAGCTATGAAAAGCAAAAGGAAATTGTTTGCCTTTCTGTGAGTCTGATTCAAACAAAATTCAAATGAGTTTTGAATTTGGTCCAGAGTTGCATACCATCATAGGTTCACAAATAACTTTTGAATTTGGTTCAGAGTTGAAGACACTGTCTGCATGTTTGTGTATTTCTTGCTCTCACTATGAATGATTCATCTTCTGCTGCACGCCTGCATTTATATACACTAGACCAACCAGGTGTTGTAATATGGTAGATAGTAGTAGGGCTCGTGTCTTGCATTGACCTATTTATATGCACACCCAGCTCACCATTGGTCCATGAAGAATCTTTTCCGTTGAACTGGCAATATATATACATGCACTACCGAATAACAGAGGAGGGGAGACAGGTCAAGAAGTCCATGGCATTATTAGCTGTGATGAAGCTTCAGTCAGAAACAAAAGTAGGAGTTGGAGGCAATAGGAACAGAAATGACGCTGAATAGTGCAAACTTAGGAGTAATCTTCGAGATCCAAGATGGGAGAAGGAACAGAAATGTCGCTGAACAGAAATTAATGGAAATGGGAATGGGAATACTGAAAACTTAGGAGTTGGAGGCAATAGGAACAGAAATTTACGCTCTAAAGAGCAACGGTGCAAGATCTTGCGCGATCGAGCCACATGATTGGATTGACATCATATAGGAGTGTAACTCATTGCGAATTGGCTTGAAATCCAATTGTAGGACGGTACAGTGGGACGCTACTCAACAGGGTTCAAATCATGTTTCTCGCACCATTTCCTTGAATTTTCTCAGCATTAACCGCTGTTATGCATTAAGTAGTAAGCGGTGTTTCCGTCGACGATGAGGTGCCAATGGTGAGACTTAGAGAATCTCAGATCTAACAGGTGCTCAGTCCTGTGGAGGTGCTCATAGGGGTAGGGTTTTCTTACATGTGTTCGTAGAGGTGACTATGCATGCGTGTTGGGAGCGTCTGCGTTGAACTGTGTAATTCTCAAAAACAAAAAGGAGCGTAACTCATCATTAGCAAAAAAAAAAATTGTTTGGCGTCTTTTTAAAATATGACCACCAGTCCAAATTTTTTTGAGTTACTAGCTGCTTATTTTGAGGTCCTATGGATTGGCTCAACTTTGCACTGAATTAGCTTCCTTGAAGCTGCTTTGGTGATTGTCGTCTGCTGGTTCTTCTGTGTGTTGTCATTGGCCGCAATCTACAAGAGGAAACTGTTTTTTCCCTTGCTTTTCTGCAATAGGAGCATCTTGGAGTGTTTCCTTCTTTTGTGCGTTGCTCATTTTTTCATGCAACATTATTTGGATGAACACTGAAGGATTGATTATTTTTTTAGAATCAGTTTCAAGTTGCTAGAATTTTGGTTTTGCAGCAATCATCCAGATTCCAGACTGCCATAGCTCACAGTAAAAAAACTGCCAGCTCACAATTAGACAGCCGTAGATCGCCAACGGATAGATCTAGAAGAACTTTTCTTATTTTACGAAATAGAAGATTAAAGAAATATGTATTCTCCACTTATTATGTTCGACCCAAATCCAATTAAAGAAACCACTCATGGTTTTGGATGTACCAAAAGCAAAACTCGAACCGAATAATTAGCTCTTATGTATCAGTATAATCCATCTCCCGCCTACTACAAACATGCCTTTTCCAGAGTGGTATGTCTGAAATTTCATTTATGGTTCAATTCTTCCTGCCAGATTTGTCATCATCTCCTGCTGGTTTCAAACAAGCCTTTCTGAAATTTCATTCATTATTCATTTCTTCCAGTCAGATTTGTAATAGTCGTGAACAATGTTCCCGTTTACTTTGTTCTCATCTGGAGCTAGCGGTTGCCTAGGAGCGTTATTTATTTCTTCCTGTCAGAGTGGCACACGTGTCAACCATATCTACTCTAGGAGCGTACACAAATACTATGGATGCAAGATCGATCGACCAAATTGAACTCAGGATATATGATGTACTCGATATTTCAACTTCAACAAATATGCATACTTAATTTGATATCTAATTCAAATCTGTCTCCCACCAGGAATACGTTATTATCAGAAATTACTCTACGCTACAAACTAGAGGCACGTCAGCAGTACATGTCCATCTCTGCGTTTGATATCTAAAACTCAGTTTTAGCTCACAGGTCAGATTCCCTATAGCTTCCCTGCTTCAATCACAACTTTGTGCTCTTGCTAGACCTTCTGAACCAGTAGTACAGGTCGTGCGTATGCTGTGTACTTACTTCCCTCTGCACAACCAGATGTGCTCAGTTGGGCCCAAAAACTTTGTGTTTCTCTGGACCTCTGTTTGCGGGGACACTACTACACAGTATGGCTGAAGACACATGTCTGCTGTCATAGACTCACAGTAGGCACCACATAACATCCCGATGCATCCCATTACCACCACATGATGGAAACTTGGTGTGATCATGCATCGGTGCATGATGATGGAACTGAGTACTGGTGTCTATAGAAATAGAGAGTAATTGACCAAATAATATCAGTTTGTATAAGCCACGGGAATGAGAAATAAGACGCACGCATGTATTGATGGCTTCAAGTTTGGGTCCTGTCACGCACTCTTGGGTATATACCTCAACATATATAAGCGCATCTCAAAATCAGGGATGTTATGTATTTCTCATACTTTAGAGTGTCATAAAGACTATAATAAATAGGTTGGGTCCTATACACATAATTATTGAGATGCTTATTCGATCTATCACCACCTTCTCTCCTTCATATCTGTACCCAGCTTCAAGGACACGGCTGGTCATCCACCCACCGCCCATGACTGGCCCACCGCCTCGCCAAGCTGAATCTATGCCTATACTCTAACTCTAGCCTCGCATGGGAACTCGTCGATGCAATTCATATTATTGGCCAACTTTCTAGGTTGATATGGAACTAATTAACAATTCATATTATTGTAGTTTCTAGGTTGAAACAATTAACCACAGCTTTCTAGGTTGATATGGAAGTAATTAACAAATTTCGTCGATTTCCATACTCTAACTTGCCGTCAAAAAACAAAACAGTTAACTATGACCTCGTATGTATTGCCACGGCGACGCTTAAAGGAAAAACAGTTTTTTTCTCCGTGTTAGATGATCATATTAGCTTGATCTATATTGATATGGATGTAATTAACAATTTTTCTATGTTAAACCAGACTTTTGTCCTTGTTTGATAAAACTCTGTTAATACCAAAATCGGTGTTGGCAAACAAATAATCCAATCTGATACCAAAATTTCTTGTTAAATAACCAATACAATTGAAAAGACAAATTATTAGATAATAATTTACAACTATTGTGTGTGGCACAGATCAGAAGGTTGATGACTTTATTATTCGGAAGCTACAGGCAGGGAAATTAAGTAGATAGAATATGGTAGCACTGGGAACACCATGATTTTCAGCATAGGAGGCTGCAGATGAATCTTGTCTTCATAGTTCATACCGCTATGATTGGCATATATAACAGAAAAGCCAAAGAATACCCTTACTCTAATGGCAATCCAGACATCTCATGATGGTATCATGGAATGTTTTTGCGGCAAGCAACCTGCACCAGTTGCAAACTTTAGCCTTCTGCAATGGGCTCAGTGGACTCCTGCATAGGCTGCCACTCCCACAAACAAGGCTGTTTGTTAAACTTAGCCGTGATAGACTGCCACTGATGTAGGGTTGCCAGGGTCAATGTATTTTTCTATTAGGGTCATCATGGCTGTTGAAAAAATACATGTACAAGGGTCTCGTATCAAGTCGTCGGGGATCAGCCGACCTCAACAAAACTACGTAGGTTCATCTCCCTTTATCTAGGGCCTACTAGGTGCAGTAATATGGAGCACTTTAGTGAGTCTTGTGTTCTGTAATGGCCTATTTATTTGCACACCCACCTCACGGTTCATGGGTGGTCCAAGAATGTGCCCCATTGCACTATATATACCACTAAATAACAGAGTGGGTAACACACATCAAGTCCATTGCAATATAGCTGTCAGTGATGGAGCTGCGATCATAACAAAAAAATGGGAGTTGGAGGCAATAGGAACAAAAAGGATGCTGAATGCAATCACCTAAGGAGTATTCTTTGAGGCAATCGCACAGGAATCCCAAGAAGGATCAACCACCCTGTAGCATGTTCCTTGTGTACAAATTCCCAATGCCACTGGGCATGGTTACCCGCTACCCATATCTGCACCCGTGGCGAATAGGTAGGATATGGGAGTACCCATCTGGAACAGGTAGGGAATGGATATATCCATCCATTCAGCGGATATGGGGAGGATAATTACGTAGTTATCCATCGTACCCGTTACCCAAAGCTTGATCACCGTCGACGACTGATCGCGCGGGCTCCAACGACGACCGCTGCGCGGGCTTTAACGACGTGCGCCGCGCGGCCGCGAGCAGTGCGTGCCCACGAAACCAGCGGCGCCGATGACGAGCATGGAGATGCGGTGGCGAGCACGGAGATGCACCACGAAGCGGCGGCGCCGGTGACGATGAGGACTGGCGCGAGGAGGAGGGACGGGTAGTGCAGCGTGAAGAGCAAGGCGAGTGCGCGGCGTGGCGACGCGGTGGCGTAGAAAGAGGAGATGAGGCGACGCGGACACGAGCTTGGCACTGGTCGCCCGATTGCAGCAGCAGCGTCGCGCTCCAGCTTCATCTCCTTGGCGGCCGCATCGCGATGATCCCTGACGGCGACATTATGGCTGTGCTCTGTGCTTCGTCCTCCTCGCGTCGCGTTCGGCTTTCCGGCCTCTGATGGAGAGTTGGACGTACAGGTAGCTAGAGACGAACAAAGAGACAACAAAATCGGTGCCGTCGGGAATGGTCTGGAGCTTGTGGATGCTGACACAGGACTGTGCCGTGCCGCATGCGCCAACTAACGTAGTAATACCCACCAATATCCATTCACTTTATCCAATTATCTGATGGGTATGGATAATAGAAGATGAAGTGGGTATGGGGAAGGTACGGAGCAGGCAAATAGCTCGTGGGTATGGGCATGGGGAAGTGATGGGTTTACCCAAATCTACCCAACGGCATCGGGAATACAACTACAAGGTGAGACTGACCATTGAAACAGTCGTGTATCTTCTTAACTGCTGGGGGTATGACTAGTAGGGTTGCTGAATATATCTGGAAATGTAACATTCCTTTGGCAGGCCTTCAATAACAAGCTACAGGGTGCCAAAAGCTTGGTTAAAAGCGGTTGGAGGGTAGTGTTGAATATGTTCCAAATTCTATATGATCTATATTGATATGGAAGTAATTAACAAATTTTCTATGTTAGTCCAGGCTTTTGTCCTTGTTTGACAAAAATATGTTAACACCAAAATTGGTGTTGGCAGAAAAACAACCCAATTTGATACAAAAATATCTTGTTAAATAACTAGTACAATTGAAAAGACAACTATTAAAAAATAATTTACAATTATTTTGTGTGGCACATAACAGAAGGTTGGCCCCATTATTATTTGGAAGCTGCAGCCAGGAAAATTAAACTAGAAGATGGAAGCACTAGGAACACCATAATTTTCAGCATAGGAGGCAGCAGATGAATCTTCTCTTCATTCTGCTATGGTTGCCATATATATATAACAGAAAAGCCAAAGAATACACTTACTCTAATGGTAATCCAAGACATCTCATGATGCAATCTAATAATAAATCTGAAAAATATTAAAACAACATATAGCCGCAAGCATCTCACAATTGTGGGATTCCACACTTCACTAGGACCAAACCAAATGGGACTCTTAGTTTATCAGAGGTGGTAGCAGCAAATCAAACGAGACTCGCAAATCATTGTCAGCAACAAGTGATGGCCACAACCACAGAACCTCGACAGCAACGAACGTGCTGTTGGTAATGTGCTGACGTAGTTGTAAAGTTGGTGGTGGGAGAGCAATCATGGAATGTTTTTGCGACATGCAACCTGCACCAGCTGCAAACTTTGGCCTTCTGCAATGGGCTCAGTGGACTCCTGCATAAGCTACATGTTATGTATTGCCAGATATGTATTGCCATGGCCACGCTTAATGAAAACACTGTTTTTTTCTCTGTTACATGATAATAGAAACTTGATCTATATTGATATGGAAGTAATTAACAATTTTTCTATGTTAGACGAGGCTTTTTTTGTCCCAGTTTGACAAAAATCTGTTAATACCCAAATTGTTGTTGGCAAAAAAAAAAACAACCCAAATTGACACCAAAATTACTTGTTAAATAACTAGTACAACTGAAAGACAAACTGTTAGACAATAGTTTACAACTATTGTGTGGCACAGATCAGAAGGCTGACGCCTTTATTTTTTCGGAAGTTGCAGTTAGGAAAATAATATAGAAGATGCGGTAGCACTAGGAACACCATGATTTTCAGCATAGGAGGCTACAGATGAATCTTGTGTTCATACCGCTAATTGCCATATATAACAGAAAAGCAAAAGCGTACCCTACTCTAATGGCAATCCAGACATCTCATGATGCAATCCTGGAATATTTTTGCGGCAAGCAACCGGTACCAGTTGCAAACTTTAGCCTTATGCAATGGGCTCAGCGGACTCCTGCATAAGCTACCACGGGGTCAATGTATTTTTCTACTAGGGTTATCATGGCTGTTGAAAAAATACATATACAAGCGACTCCTAGCAAGTCGTCGGGGGTCAGCCAACCTCGACAAAACCGCATAGATTCATCCCTTTATCTAGGGCCTTCTCGGTGCAGTAATATGGAGGATTTTAGTAGGGCCTGTGTTGTAATGCCCTATTTATTTGCACACCCACCTTACGATTTATGGATGGTACATCAAGAATGTGCTCTGTTGCAGTATATATACCCCAAATAATAGAGTGGGGAACATAGATGAAGTCCTGCAATATTGTTTTCAACGATGGAGCTGTGATCATAAAAAATAGGAATCGGAGGCAATAGGAACAAAAGGATGCTGAATGCAATCAGCTTAGGAGCTATCTTTGAGACAATCCTACAGGAAGGTCTGGTTCAACCTCCCTGTAGCCTAGAGTTGAAACAGTCGTGTCGCATGGCTTGCTAAGCTAAAATTTTTGGTAGTCTAGAGTTGCAATCTTTGACTTGTGCAATAGTGGAAACAGATGCAACACACTGCTCAATGACAGAGTTCGTGAACGGTGTATACATAGGAGTTTAATTCATCATGGCAAGAACGTGCAGATTATTTTTGGTATATTCTTCTGTCACACACTCACACTTGCTACTATATTTGAGATCAAAGAGAAGCGTGGCACTTGGGATACTGTCCATACGATCCGATCAACAGTGATAAGATTATCAGTCAATAATTAATTATTAGGACCAGCAACAATAAAGATAATATATTTTTTTTCATAAAATACAACCAGCAAGAATTAATAGGGCCTGGCATGCCAAACTCTGTGCAAAGTTAACAGCATTGGGATTTGTTCCGTCCAAAGCCGACACCTCCTTGTTCTACTATCGGAAAGGTAGTCTTGTCATGTTTTTTTTGGTGTATGTAGATGATATCATCGTTGCCAGCTCTGACCCGAGGGCTACAAGCATTCTACTCACTAATCTTCAGAAGGATTTTGCACTGAAAGATCTTGGACCTCTCAATTTCTTCCTTGGGCTTGAAGTAATTAAAGACGACTGGTGCAGGGATCCTGCTCTCCCAAACCCAGTATGCATCGGATATTCTTGCAAGAACATGTATGACAAATTGCAAGGCTGTTGACACACCACTTCCTAGCACTCAGAAGCTCAGTATCATTGACGGTGATCCTTTCGGAGCCGAGGACTCCACTAGATATCGAAGTCTCGTGGGTGCATTACAGTATCTCACCTTGACAAGGCCTGACATATGCTTTGCTGTGAACAATGTGTCAGTTTCTCCATGCCCCCACAACAGTTCACTGGACAGCTGCCAAACGTATTCTTCGTTACATCAAAGGTACCCTGTCTACTGCGCTCAAGATTGGGCCAAACTCACGGATTGTGAGCGCATTCTCTAATGCTGACTGGGCGGGCTGTGTGGATGACCGACGCTCGACAGGAGGGTTTGCTATGTATCTCGGTGGTAACCTCATCTCGTGGACATCGCGCAAGCAGCCCACTGTCTCACGATCAAGCACAGAGGCGGAATATAAGGCACTTGCTAATGCAACGGCAGAAATGATGTGGATTAAAACACTTTTGACTGAGCTCGGCATCTCTCATCCTCGGATGGCACGGCTTTGGTGTGATAATCTGGGGGCCAAGTATCTTTCTGCCAATCCAGTCTTTCATGCAAGGACAAAACATATTGAAGTTGATTTTCACTTTGTGCGTGAGCAAGTTACCAACAAGCTGTTGGATATACGGTTCATTAACACTGATGATCAGGTTGCCGATGGTTTCATGAAGGCGCTTCCTGTTGCCAAGTTGCAGCAATTTCGTCGCAATCTCAACCTCTCAAGTGGCTGAGATTGAGGTAGGGTGTTAGATGATAAACTCATCTTGTAACAATGTGCTTGTCATGTGTACTTAGCCGGCTCATGTCATCGTAGTGTCTAGGTTCTTGGTTGTTGTATGTATCTAGTATAGGCCATACTTGTAGCACAAGATGACGTGAGTCGGTTGTAACAACCTCGATGTAATCCACGGCGCGGGAGGTTCCCGTCATCTATATAACATGAAACCCAGCGCCAGAGAGAGGTGACTAGTTAACCCTAAACATTCTCTACATCTTACATGCATTGACCTATTTATATATATGCACACTTAGCTCACCATTGGTCCGTGAAGAATCTTCTCCCTTGAGCTACATATACACACTACAAAATAGAAGATTAAAGAAATATATATTCTCCACTTATTATGTTCGACCCAAATCCAATTAAAGGAACCACTCATGGTATTGGATGTACCAAAGCAAAACTCCTATGTATCAGTATAATCCATCTCCCACCTACTGCAAACATGCCTTTCCAGAGTGGTAAGTCCGAAATTTCTTTTATGGTTCAATTCTTCCTGCCAGATTTCTCATCATCTCCTGCTGATTTCAAACAATCCTTTCTGAAATTTCATTCATTATTCATGCTGTGGTGAAGTTTTCATAGTTAATTGTTATCTTCTATATGGTACAATATATATGTTGTGCCACCGGTGGGTTGTCACCAGGCATGTTGCTCTAGGATGAAGATTTTCCAACTGACCTACATTGTGGTGAAGTAATCTCAACACAAAGCACATGGTTTACACCGACAAGGGATGAAAGTGGGTGGTGGAATTTCAATCTTCACTGACCCTGGAAGTCGTGGGTTTATCGTGCCTTCTACAGTTTGTCCAGCTTAAAAGGAATGCCAAGCCTTGAGGGAGACTATAGCGAAAAGAGCATGAAAGGGCTACCTAACTTGACACAAGTCTAAGTTATGTGTGCAGCCACATGCCACCCTCATGAGGTGACAACAAGGGTCTAAAAAAATAAAATAGCCTGCGAGGATTACTTAGCTACACAAAGATGGATAGCTACCCTCTGAATTCTTTGAAGACAAGTTTCAAGAAACAAGTCTAAAGGACCAAAGAAAAAAAACAAAGAGAGAAATAAAAAGGAGACACAGTGAGATGTCTCGAAACTCTCAATAGTCAAATAAAGTCAAGTTATCAAGCAAAGCAAATTGAAGGAGGACGGGTAGCTATTCATCATCCTCGGCAAAAGTGAAGGCAACAAATCATCTTAGCCATTTTCCCCAAACCAACCATGAAATTCTAGCCGTATCCTACATTCCTTGCTGGACAAAAGGTAGGAGGCGTGAAGCACATGACTTAAGGGAGGCTCGGAAAGATTTCCACTAACCCCAAGAGGTCCTGACGAAGTGTTAACCTTTTTACACTATTACCACGAGGGAACTGAACCACACGTGCTAGTTGTGTTGGATTATGACCATCTTATGAGTAACATGCCTCTGTGGCTGCTCCACCATTCACAACATATATTTTTCTTAAAATCAGCGTTGTTTCTCTCAAGTTTTCATTGAGAAGAACCCTACCCTAAAAAAATTGGATGGCTCTTTGGTAAAATTTAGCAGCTTGAGCATTCCCTATGACTGCTTTTTGTGTACTCGAAAGTTGGGTGTGCAAGACCATCAAATAACTATTCAGATACATGGCCATTTCCATTGGTACGTCTATGAGGACCCAAACAGGTAATGCACCACTTTTGGCATACCTGCAACCATGAATCATTTTGTCTCTACTGGTTGCATCATTGCAACGAATGGGTGCAATAAAGAAAAGGTCTCAAAGTAAAAGTCTACAAGAACATCTTGTGGAGTTCTGGTGGCAAGTTCTTTTCGCCATTATTTGGCTAAACTGGTGGCAGTTCTATGCTCTTAAGGGATTGAGAGGCAATGAACAGCTCACAAAATTGAAGATTGATGGCAGTATAAGCTCTTGTAGGTCTGTCACAAAAAAATTGATGAAAACCTTGTTCAGTTGTGGCATGGCCACACAACTTTTTGTTGTCGGGATGAAGATGTGCTACTCTACCTCATTCCCTGTAACTAATACAATGGCATGAATTTTCGCCAAAAGAATCCCATGTCTCCTTATAAGAGGATGTCATGGGTTTTATCGCAAAAGAAAAAGGGTTCTTGTCCCTAAAGGTGTTCCATTCTGGAAACTAATTAAGTGGCGTGCATGCTAATTCTCTTCATCTAGAGACATGCCTTGCATATATATATATATATATATATGTTTCCATTTGATTCCTTCCTTAAATCAGGTTACTGGAAAGCGTCTATGAGCTTTCGGATGCATATAAATTTGGGAGCAGTGAAGCAAACCAACGCGGTGATGTGGAACTGTGAAACCCTTTGAGATTGATGGCTGGCACTGTAGCTGTAAAACGGTCGCATCAATATTAATAAATTTATCCATGGATACTACACTCCATTTGTTGGCACCAATATATATGGTCGGAGTGGAAACCAAGGATTTCTTTTCTTGTATATGGCATGATTTTCGCCATATGTTATTTTCCAGGTGGCGGCATGATTTTCGCCATGTCCAACTACAACACAAGGGGGGATATGATATCAGCCTTACCCGTCTCGTCCATTGCTACTTTGTTAGGGATGGCACGGATTTTCGCCACGCCCTGTCACAGTCCCCACGAGGCCACGACCATGATGTTTGAACTGTAACCCGGGTTTGTGTGATGCAGTTCCATACATCTTGCCTGTAACAAAAGTGTGAGCCGAAATCTATGCTTGGGCTCTCGAAGCTTGCCAAGACATGCGCCTGAAGTATAGGACAAATGAAGAGCCAGGTTACGACCATGCGGCCACGCTCATCAAAGTTATATTTCCCCGAGTCAAGTCTCTGTCGCTTCGCGCATAAACTTAACTCGGCGGGTGGCATTTGTTTGATGATTATTTTGATCATTTTTTATAAAATAATCATGTGAGGCAAGCTTTATATAAGAATATATTTCTCCGGTTCATACTACTTATTGACGCGTTTACAGGCGTACGAGATTTGCCATGGCTGAGCCTATGACATATGGGCCCCACCTGAAATATTTCTACAAGGTTATAGTTCTCTTGACGAGAGCATAAGAGTTGTATTTGATATTGGAACATATACTTGGTTCTGATATGCATTAATTAAAATAAGGTAAAAATGCCGGTCATAGGGCTTTCATCTCTATACGCGTATGTATACAACATTTGCCCAGCTAGCTGCTAGTTGGCTGGATTGGAATATTAAACAATGGTTGAGTATACGTATGTGACTCAAATTCTCGAGATACATGTACGTGTATGATTTCAGATCTTTTACTGGGAAGCTAACTACCAGATCACAAGACCCTGGTAGATACGCACCAAATTGAAGATGCGTGCATATGTCCTTTGCTTGGCCGAGGGGAAACGTCCTATCTCCTGCCCCTATATAAACTGACCCTGGCCAACAGGGGAGTCCCGGCTGGTTCCACGCATAGGCGTATTACACATCAACGCAAACAACCACGTCCTGCTGCACATCGCCATCTAAGTCGCCGACAAGACAAGCAAAGTCGCCGAGCAGAAGCAAGTCGACGGAGGAACCAGCGTGCATCATCCATGCAGAGGCCATATACATGCAGCGCCTGCTAGTTACCCTCTGTCCATATACACATAACACATCCACGACGCAAGAAGCACATCAAGTCGTCGATGAGCATGCCAAGCACGCCGAGAAGCAAAGCCTCGACGGAAGCATATACACGACGGTACCCCTGCCGTCCGTTTGCACCATCATCTACACAAGCACAGCGTCCAGAGCGTCGGGCTCTTTACGGTCGCCGGCGGTCATGTTGCTTGAAGGCTCTAGCAATTTGACAACGTCAGATCCCTCGCCGCGCGAGGTCGTTGTCAAGTTGTCCATGATCATATGGCAAGAGATCAAGTTGCTCGCTCTTTCAATCTACTCTACATTCATCGTCAGAACCCTCGCCGCGCGAGGTTCAACAGCTTGACAGCGTCGGAGAACCCTCGCCGCGCGAGGTCGTTTGTCAAGTTGTCGATGATCAATCTGAGTTAGAAAATCAAGACTGCAAGTCGGGATTGTCTCGCTCATCACTGTGAAAAACATCAATGCCGAGAAGGCCGTTGATTCGATCTTAAAGAGCAAGCAAGCATCAAGTCGTCACCGATCAAGGATGGTTCTTGCAGCAACATCATCATATATATACATCATACGGGCCAGTTCAGCCGACCGACTCGACAACGTCAGAACCCTCGCCGCGCGAGGTCGTTGTCAAGTTGTTGATCAATTTGGGTAATGAAGAAAATCAAGGCCGTATGAGAAGGGAGAATTGCGCCGTTGACAATGCCGAGAAGGTTGCAAGCAATCGTCAAGTCGCCGAGAAGCAAGCTACCTTCAGGCCATGTACATATACATATGCATACATGCGTATACACGCCGGCACCCTGCTTCTCTAGAGGATGCTGCGTCAAGAATACATGGCGGTGCTTGCTAGTTGTTCCATGCCATGCATAAGCCAGAGGCCAAAAGCTGCTCCATGATCTTGCTAGTTGCTGCAGTCCTACCCGATGCCGTGCAAGTCTCGATGGAAGGTGTTGTTGCACATCAAGTCACCAATAAACAGGCCAAGCAAGCAATTCCACATACACGCCGAGTTGCTAAGTTGGTGCAAGTTGAAGTCTTCTGGTGCTTGTGACCCATCTTCAGCATACCGGCTGTCTCGTTTCCTGCAACTCGACAACATCAGAACCCTCGCCGCGCGAGGCCGTTGTCAGATTGCTATTATTTTACTATGATGGCGGAGAGGTCGTATTGGCCTGCTCCTTACTACCTTTTAAGATAGTGGAGAAGCTCGCATTGGGTTATCTCTATCATTTTCCTCTACGCCGGATAGGTCGTATTGGCCTGATCCATATTATTTTCTACGATAGTGGAGAAGGTCGCATTGGCTTATCCCTATTATTTTTCGTGAAGTAATGCAAGTGACGCCGGGAGGCTGTCAATTTGATCTCGTGAGAAGCATCATTCAAGCAAATACTCTTACCGCTAATTGTTGCCGATTTATTACTGTACAATCGTCCACCACATGTCTAGTGCCGACGAGGCTAGACGGAATCATGGCCAAGTGCCGATGAGGCGAGGTCACCACTCCACCGACACGTCCTAGTTAACGGGATCGGATACACTGTTGCTGGGCACCGACGAGGCGAAAGCAACTCACACACGTCCGTGTTAATGAAGGCTGGCATACATGACTGGGCTCCGACGAGGCGATAGTCATCCCCTTCATTATCAACAAATTCCGTTTACTCCGACGTGGCGTTGGCGATGTCACGACCAAGCTTCGGCGACACAAAGCCACTCATACTATTACTACGCCATATATCGCATATGGCTGGCGACGATCAATCAAATATAAGACGACCATCTAGCGCAGCTTAATCGGAGGTTTTTCGCAAGCTCGTCTTGCGGACGTAATTAACCGGTCGCGCCCAACAGGCCCCGGGAATCGGCGAACTACGCAATTATCTTACAAGTCAGACCTCTCCTTAAGCATGACGCAGAAGACGGAAGAAGACATCTTTTTCGTTGATCATGTATTTTGTATATTCAAGAAAGAATTAATGAAATATGTGGTTCTCGAATATGTGTGCATGTGTCTCCCTGTATTAAATTATTTTATACTTGTCTTCGCTCGGTTTTTTGACCAAACAGTTTGGATCACAGGTCAGAATCCCTATAGCTTCCCTGATGCAATGACAACTTTGTGCTCTTGCTAGACCTTCTGAACGAGTAGTCGAGGTCGCGCATATGCCGTGTACTTACTTCCTCAACTTGATGTGCTCAGTTGGACACAATAACTTCGTGTTTCTCTGGACCTCTGTTTGCCGGGACACTACTGCACAGTATGGCTGAAGACACATGTCTGCTGTCACAGACTCACAGTAGGCATGACATAACATCCCGATGCATCCCATTCCCACCATATGATGCAAACTTGGTGTGATTATGCATCAGTGCATGATGATGGAACTGAGTACTGGGGTCTATATAAATACAGAGTCACTGTCGAAATAATATCAGTTTGTATAAGCCACGGGAATGAGAAATAAGACGCGCGCATGCCTGTATCTCACGTATTGATGGCTTCAAGTTTGGGTCCTGTCACGCACTCTTGGGTATATACCTCAACATATATAAGCGCATATCAAAATCAGGGATGTTATGTATTTCACATAATTTAGAGTGTCATAAAGACTATAATAAATAGGTTGGGTCCCATACACATAATTATTGAGATGCTTATTCGATCTATCACCACCTTCTCTCCTTCATATCTGTCCGCAGCTTCAAGGACAAGGCCGGTCATCCACCCACCACCCATGACTGGCCCGCCGCCTCGCCATGCTGAATCTATGCCTATACTCTAACTCTAGCCTCGCATGGGAACTCGTCAATGCAATTCATATTATTGGCCAACTTTCTAGGTTGATATGGAAGTAATTAACAATTTTTCTATGTATTGTGCTTTCTAGGTTGAAACAATTAACCACAACTTTCTAGGTTGATATGGAAGTAATTAACAAATTTCGTCTATTGCAGCTTCCATACTCTAACCTGCCGTAAAAAATGTTAACTATAACCTCGTATGTATTGCCACGGCCACGCTTAAAGGGAAAACTGTTTTTCTCTGTGTTAGATGATCATATTAGCTTGATCTATATTGATATGGATGTAATTAACAATTTTTCTATGTTAAACCAGACTTTTGTCCTTGTTTGATAAAAATATGTTAATACCAAAATCGGTGTTGGCAAACAAAAACCCAAACTGATACCAAAATTTCTTCTTAAATAACCAATGCAATTGAAAAGACAAACTAATAGATAATAATTTACAACTATTGTGTGTGGCACATATCAGAAGGTTGATGACTTTATTATTCGGAAGCTGCAGGCAGACAAATTAAGTAGCTAGAATATGGTAGCACTAGGAACACCATGATTTTCAGCATAGGAGGCCGCAGACGAATCTTGTCTTCATACCGCTATGATTGGCATATATAACAGAAAAGCCAAAGAATACGCTTACTCTAATGGCAATCCAGACATCTCATGATGGTATCATGGAATGTTTTTGCGGCAAGCAACCTGCACCAGTTGCAAACTTTAGCCTTCTGCAATGGGCTCAGTGGACTCCTGCATAGGCTGCCACGCCCATAAACAGGGCTGTTTGTTAAACTTAGCCGTGATAGACTGCCACTGATGTAGGGCTGCCAGGGTCAATGTATTTTTCTATTAGGGTTATCATGGCGGTTGAAAAAATACATGTACAAGGGGCTCCTATCAAGTCGTCGGGGATCAGCCGACCTCAACAAAACTACGTAGGTTCGTCTCCCTTTATCTAGGGCCTACTAGGTGCAGTAATATGGAGGACTTTAGTGAGTCTTGTGTTCTATAATGGCTTATTTATTTGCACACCCACCTCACGTTTCATGGGTGGTCCAACAATGTGCCCCATTGCACTATATATACCACTAAATAACAGAGTGGGGAAGACAGATGAAGTCCATTGCAATATGCCGCCAATGGTGGAGCTGCGATCATAACAAAAAAATAGGAGTTGGAGGCAATAGGAACAAAAAGGATGCTGAATGCGATCACCTTAGGAGTATTCTTTTGAGGCAAACGCACCGGAATCCCAAGAAGGATCAACCACCCTGTAGCATGTTCCTTGTATACAAATACAAGGTGAGACTGACCATTGAAACAGTCGTGTATCTTCTTAACTGCTGGGGGTATGACTAGTACGGTTGCTGAATATATATGGAAATGTAAGATTCCATTAAAGATCAAAATTTTCCTTTGGCAGGCCTTCAATAACAAGCTACAGGGTGCCAAAAGCTTGGTTCAAAGCGGTTGGAGGGTAGTGTTGAATATGTTCCAAATTCTATATGGTCTATATTGATATGGAAGTAATTAACAATTTTTCTATATTAGACGAGGCTTTTGTCCTTGTTTGACAAAAATCTGTTAACACCAAAATTGGTGTTGGCAGAAAAACAACCCAATTTGATACAAAAATATCTTGTTAAATAACTAGTACAATTGAAGAGACAAACTATTAAAAAAATAATTTACAATTATTTTGTGTGGCACATATCAGAAGGCTGGCGCCTTTATTATTTGGAAGCTGCAGCCAGGAAAATTAAAGTAGAAGATGGAAGCACTAGGAACAACATAATTTTCGGCATAGGAGGCATCAGATGAATCTTGTCTTCATTCTGCTATGATTGCCATATGTACAACAGAAAAGCCAAAGAATACACTCACTCTAATGGCAATCCAAGACATCTCGTGATGCAATCTAATAATAAATCTAAAAAATATTAAAAGAACATATAGCCGCAAGCATCTCACAATTGTGGGATTCCATACTTCACTAGGACCAAATCAAATGGGACTCGCAGTTTATCAGAGGTGGTAGTGGCAAATCAAACGAGACTTCAAATCATTGTCAGCAACGAGTGATGGCCACAACCACAGAACCTCGACAGCAACGAACGTGCTGTTTGGTAACGTGCTGACGCAGTTGTAAAGTTGGTGGTGGGAGAGCAATCATGGAATGTTTTGCGACATGCAACCTGCACCAGCTGCAAACTTTGGCCTTCTGCAATGGGCTCAGTGGAGTCCTCCTGCATAGGCTGCCACGCCGGGCTACCTGTTAAACTTAGCCGTGATATACTGCCACTGATGCTGTGCTGCCAAGGTTTTTTCGAAACCAGGACATTGCCCGTTTTGCATTAAGAGAAGTGGGAAAGTTTAGTTACATCCTAGACATACAACTGGCGAGATGCCAAATGTATACTAGGAGACACACTAACAAAAGGCACCGGCTAGAACGGTGGAGCTAACAAGTTGTACTTAGGAAGAAACCTATTTTGCAACTGAGAACAAAAACCGCCAGCTCTAAGGAAGCACGCGGAGCAGCAGCGAAACGCCTCGAAATCCCGCTAGCAGCCAGGACTCGCCTTCGTTAAGCAAGACCGAAGCAGTCAATGAGGCGTCACTCCAGCGCCGGTGCCATCAAAAGTGCGTCTGTTGCGTTCCTTCCAGATGAACTGATGAAATGGCGCTGGATATTGGCAACTGATGAGTAATCTTCGAGAAATTCGCAGATGTAGCATCTAAACATCAACGGTACGAGATCTTGCATGAGCCAGAGGTACCGAAGAAACCGCAAAATCGGTGGGCAGCATATTGGAGTTTAACTCATGTGTCACCACAGCACAAAAAATTGTTTGACATCTTTTTAAATCGTCACCACCAGTGGGATTCAGCCTGTCAAAATAAAAAGAAAGATTTTCTTTTGGGTTATTCTTCAAGATTGTTTAAGTACCAGAGCTCTACTCAGGCGTCGTAATATGTTTCCTGAGGATTATACTTGTGTCCTTTGCCATCTGAGCATTGATGAGGACCTCACTCGCCTGCTCTTTCAGTGGTCTTTTGATGCCTCATGTTGGAATAATCCAATCTCCCTTAATATCCCTGTCACGTATGTTACTGATGTCATTATTCAAAGCCTGAGATATCAGCTTCGGGTCCCTTTCTTCATGGAGATCATCATGACAATGTGCTGATCGGTTTGGATGATGGGAATTGATGCTATCTTCAGGGGTCAACAACATTGTCTAAGAAGATACAAAGATGTTTTCAAGACTGAATTTACCCTAGTTATGCTAAGGGTAAAAGAAGTCCTGAAGCCAAGATTAGATGTATGGCTACAACATCATTTTTTTTTTGAAGAGACTGGAGGGGCCAAGGCCCCCTACAGAGTGAAATCTATAACCCCTGTAAAGGACCCCCACTAGGGGAGTTCTCTCGAAATGCAGGGGTGACACATCAGCGGTCCACGTCATCCTCCCCATTCACAAACTAAAGTTAATTCCGTCGCTGAGCCTTCTTCCCCACCAGCGTCTGGGCCGCTGGGCCGTTTCGCAAGGCGCAAGCCTTCTTTCCCACCAGCGTCCGCTGCGGTGGCGTTTCGGCCGGGCGATTGGGCCAAGAATGTCTGTTCCCCACCGAGGCCTCTTCTTTTGTCCTTCTAATCCCCACCGCGGCCTCTTCCTTTTCCTTCCGTTGGCCACAGATGCCATCGCGCCACCCGTATAGTCCCCCGTGCAGCAGCCCTCTCGCGGCACTTTGGGGAGCAAGAGCCAAGGGATTAATCCCTAAATTGTTCTTTTTCTGATTCACCCTAAAATATTCTCCCCCATATTTATATGAGGGGTTTACAATTAGTCTTTTTCATGGTCACAATAATTTAATTTAATTAAATAAAACACCTAATAAAGCTATCTAATAATTAAATATTCAGCAAGTCCGCTTGTCCATGGCGCCTCGTTGACTGTGTGTGACACTAGTGAACTCATGTGCATGTACTATCGAGTATGCCTAGGGCTTGGATGCATTTTTATATTGATGAGTATACATGCGGGCTTAATTTGTATGTTCTTTGTAATGTTTTTGACAAAAAATGGTTGGTGGCTCCCTGGACTTTGCAATATTCGTGATTTTATTCAAGCAATATGGTCTTTCCATGTATCCGTAGAGTTCTTATTGTGTGTGTCCTGTAGAGCTTGAGTTAGTTGAGAAAATTAAATGCTAGTGTAGGGACAATGGTATACTCAGCCATTTATATATGCAATGAAGCAAGAACACTAGCCACAAATTGAAATAGAAATGTCATGAGTGAGGTATATGCCCCTGATCTCCCCAAACGCAGTCACTACAAGGTATAAGCATGGGAGGCTTTGGGGACTCAGCTGACAATTTACTTCAGCCATGATCAGTCCCAACCCCAATATGATTACCGATTTGTTGTTTTGATGGCCTGCACCTCTGCATCCCAAAGCAATGTTCCCAGCTAATCCCGACTTCACATCAGAGAAAGCAATTTTCCTGCATCATGAATTCACTATATATGACGGAGCAGTAGTCACAATAGTCTCTGTTCTCAGTTGACGGGACGGGTACATCCACAAAGAAGATGTTGGTAACCCTGTTGCACTTCTTCACCACATCAGTTCATGGTAAAATGTGGTGAATGATTTTATTTCCAAACAAACTGCGCAGCCCGCACCTTAGAAGGAGGAAGAGTTTCTTCAAGTTCAAATATGATAGGCACGTTCAACCACCCTGCATGTTGAGGACGAGTACACACTGAGGTTGTTTCCATCTTGTATTGCGTACAAAACGTTGCAGACCGAGCTAGGCAGAGGCAGATCACGATATGATTAAGGTCGAGTGTTTATTACTATTAAACATTTAATTTGTTTTGTTATATTGAAGGCTTGACCTCCTACATAGGTACAAACCATTCATTTGAACTATAAACCTCTATACATGTGTAAATCTATATGTTCAATGTATTTGAAAAACATATTCACAATTAATCGTAGTCGTACCTAACAATATCTGTAACAAATTGTTCGTCACATGGTCGAGTTAGGAATTACTGGAAAAAAACAGTTCGGCAAAAAAGTCTTGCATCCATATAAGAAACATGCAGCTAGCTGGCTTTCTTTGACAGGGATGCATGTTTGCTTCTCAGGGTGGGTGGTGCAGCATGCCATCCTTACACGTGTGAGCAAAGGGTCCGATCCGGTCCCACCTGTATGGACATCAGTTTCTATCACTCTCGGTTCCTACGGTTCAACTTATATATACAGACAAACCTATTGTCACGACTACAAAGAAACAACCCTTATATACAGCTCCGCATATATAGTTTGTGCATTATACCATCATGGTTTTCATGTAGACATATCTAGCGACTACCATAGACATGAGAGGCACCTGGAATTCAGCTCACACTGTCGATGAGTTGCCCACTTCCACTATGTACACAGCCACGTCAGGTCCTTTGGCCTCAATACCACTAGGGACGGGAGTAGGCTAGAGCCATGCCAGACCCTACAGCATGGAGACTATTGCTTGTAGCTTGTGGAAATTCAACCTAGCAGCACTACCGTCCCCATATGTGTGTAAGATAGCCGCCAGTGCAATGCAACATTAATTATGCAAAAATGTCCATATATCTACTTTGCTACAGTTTAGGCAAGACTGGCACTGAAAACACAGGTCTCCATGTCAGATCCCAATACACCCTGGTTGTTGTTTTGAAGGCTAACTAATGCTCCATTCTCAACGAGAGTTTGGCTTGAGTGCAGATCGAAGGAAGCATATATAGCCAGTGCAGTAACATCGTGTGACAAAAGAAGGTTATCTGTTGAATTCAACGCATCAGTGGTAAGACAATCGAAGCAACGACGACTTGTGATAGGAAAAAGTACTAAGTTTGATTACTGACATGTTTTTTACTTTGCTTGTTGAGGAGTCATGGCCCATGTGTTGAGATCTTCTCATAACCTCATCCTAGGTTTGTTTTTCCTGTTCATTGTACCTTGAAATTTGCTGTTAACAACTAAGCCTGGAAAATTAGCATGAACTGCACATTTGTAGCACACCTACAATGACACAATTTGCACCTGTATGGACATGCCATATATAAGTAGAGCAAAAAAAATAAATTACCCATAGCGAGAAGTTCCTATTAATCTGTGTGTGTTGATCATTGCAAAAAGAGCAACACTTCCAACTCAATATAGTGCCATGTGCACAAGAGAAAACGCCACTGATGATCTATATGCAAATATGACAACAAGAAAATAAATGTAGCAAGGGATTTAGGTGTGTACGGTCCGTGAATCGTCAGAAATGTTCTTGAGGACCTAAGAGCGAAATGTAAACGATAATTGGTTCCAAGAAGGAGGGGTTCTTATTCTTTTTAGAACATATATACTCCCTACCTTAAGAGCGAAATGTAAACAATAATTGGTTCCAACTTCCAACTGCTAGTTAAACAATGTAGCCTGGGTACTATTGAATAACTGTTAAACCACACACAAGGACTCTCATCTTACTTATAAATGTCACAATGCAATCTTACTTCAACTTATTGAAAACATTTTCATTGATCCAATTCAATAATCTATATATCAGCTCCTTATTTTTACGTTTCAGCAGTGGATTGGCGGTAACAATAGAGAAAATTTAAGAATGTATTTAGGCAATAGTGGCCTTCCTCAGCTCCATTTTGTGGCAAAAATAAATTAAAGACAGCAGCACTTTAAAAACAATAGTAGGGCAGTGGATTAGGACCAGGCATGGTCTGCTAAGGCACGAGAACAATTGTTACGACTAGCTCTAGTCATGTCGTGCCGTGTCACCCATCATGCCCACTGCAAGGCCCTGCCATATGGCCTCTTGATCGCTTAGCCATACAGGTTGTGCCCACATGGTAAGCTCAATGGCCTGAAACTCATCTCTGCTTGCCTGCATAATCAAGCATTGCTGAAAACTTCTCGCTACGATTGTCGCTTTCCCTCTCACAGCTTTGCTAACACACACACACACACACACATAGGAGGACGGGGCTATGGAGCAGTGGCATGGGAGAGATACAAATCGGTGGTGGTACTCAATGGCAGAGGTTGAAGTCTTGGAGATGAACATCGATTGGTGACCTTTGTATTCAGGAAAGTAGGAAGCGGGTGACGGATGGGACCTGATGTGTAGCCTCGACTACCAAGGGGCGGTCGGAACGATGAGGACATTCTGAGGAGATGTGGAGTTTGGAAGACCCGGTTTAGTAGACGGTTTCCGAGTACAATCACCAGCATCTGTAGGCATCTGAATAATGGCTGCACGTGAAAATCAGTTGCCGAGTACAATAAAGAACAATTGATGGGCATCATGCACAAGTAGTCAGAATAGATTTACTCCACAATGACAACAAGTGCAAATGAAAAGATACGACTTAAAAGTAGAAAATATCTGTTAATTCAAAATATTTGCTTTAACTGCTGTTGATGCTAAAAATATATTTAATCATCTTGGGGACAACTTTTATTGTGACAGTTTGTCCAAAATGAAGAATCACATGGAAATAAAAAAAAAACACTAAATCATTGGTGTTATCGAAGTCTTGAAGAGCTTAAATTTGCTGCTATCATCTTACACGGTAGGGTTTCCTCAAATTTGCAGAAGAAGCATTTAGTGATTTTGTGGGCCCCTTCTATTTGTGATACAACATCATTTGGTTAGGCATATATATATAGGGCGTGGATGGTGCGCAAATATATAGTACACACACACAATCACACCAATAAAGAGAAAACATATGGGCTAAGTGGGGATACGCGCAAAAAACATATGTTGCGCCTCAGCTTGATCGATTTCGCTATGCTTTGCTAGCAAGCTGGCATGGTTGCCCTCCCATTTCGACTCCAGCATATATATAGTATACACACACAATCACACCAATAAAGAGAAAAATAACATGAGCCTCACATCCATGCAACTCGTTGCATATATAACATCGATCTGAAGGAGGTATGCAATTTCTTTTTTTGATTAGTAAGCTTCTTGTTAGCTTCATAACTCGGAAGAATCCTTCCGGATCGGCAATATATATATACACACACAACCACCAGGGCTGCTCCTAAGTGAAACACTTGCAACTCAGTATATCAGTGTTGTGAATGACCTAGGCATATGGTGTAGTCATGGGAGGCACCGGGAAATGAGTTCTCATAGCATTCCACCAAGGCATGTGGTTGTTGAGGTTGCCACATAGAGATCCTAGTGATCGAGCACAAGAACTACTTTCTTAATTTAGGACTGGAATTGTGGACAGCTGATCGATTGCCGGCCACGCAGCCGAGGAGGTCACGTTGCACGCCAAAATCACAAAATGGCCCCCGAACCAAAGCAACAAGATCTCTAAGGTATCATCTGTCACTGAACTATCGATTGGTTGTGAAATCTGTGGATACACCAATCACAAGACCAGTGAGTGTCGAAGGATGTTCTGTGAGATATGCAATGATAATAGTCATAACACATATGATTGTTCTGCCTGTCTTCCTTGGAATTATGGGCCAGAGCTATGTGCAGCACAAGTAGAGGGACAGAGTTTCTTTCACATTGATGAAATTCTGGACACAAAACTGGCTAGAGATAGGGCAAGCACTGCAATCATTACAGATTCGACCGGTCTTTGGACAGAAGGGACATTGAACAACTGTTTACCAATCTGTTGGGCTCAGAATATTGGAAGTGGTCTGCCAAATACAAGACTGAGAAATCATATACTCTAAGATTCCCAAATGCCAAAATGGTGCAGCAATGGAGTCAAATGAAGACAATGGATCTAAGAGGTGGGGAGGCCAAGATCCAAATTGAGCAATGGAATTCTTCTGCTGGTAGTAAAGGCAGGCTACAGCAGGGATGGTTTAGGGTTTCCAACATACCTGATGACCAGAGGTCCCTCTTAACTCTGGCTAAGGTGGGAGCTCTAGTGGGAAAAGTGGTGGAAGTTGATGAAAAGACTAGGTTCAGATCTGATTTTGTAAGGATGTTAATTGCTTGCAGGGATGTTACTAGAGTCCCAAAAACTGCTCAAGCTATACTGGGATTTGATGACTTTGAATTTGGGTTTGAGAGAGAATTCATAGAGGTGGAGAAACCAAAGCAACTCCAAAGTGGTCTGTTCATTAATGATGAGCAGCCACCAAACAAGAAATCCAAAGGTGATAATACAGGATGCAAGCAAAGACAACACTACCGATCATTGGAAAAAGTCAAGAGAAGGCCTGGGGAAAACAAGTGATGAGTTCCGCTCCACCGAAATTTCAGCAGAGGGGTGTGGTTCAGGCAGTAAAGGAAGTTCATGAAAGATGCTCAGAAAACTTATCTTGGTATATCCGGCTTGGACATGGAGAAATCGGTGGCCCAACTGTGGTGATATCATCCGACTCGACCGACTCTTTGGGTGCCAATCTTGGGCAATTAAACATGAAGGGCCAGAAACATGAGCCTAATTTCAAACACAAGAAGAGTTGGTGTATGCAAGAAATTCACCAAGATAATGTGTTTGTAAAAGAACCGTAACTGCAGAAATCTCTTGAAAAGGGAATGGAATCTCGTGAAATGGTAAACAAAGAGTTTGCTATCACCAGCTATCCCGATTCTCCCGAGGTGTATATTGCCGAGGACAACATTGTCAATACTCAAGAAAGTCAGCCTGTGGAAGAGGTTGGGGAAACAAACCACCTTGAGAAGTTAACACCAAATGCTTTGAGGAAAACAATGTTACGTAAATGCAGGATGTCAGAATCGAGCCGTTGATGCGGCTAGAGTGATAGTGACAAAGAATACTTGAAATGCCAATAGACAATGTTGAAAAGAACAAGGTAAAGATTGGGGGAGAGAAGCAGAATATCAGAAGAAGTGAGAGGTTGATGAAAGATGCCGCTTTCACTACCAAGGAAAAAATGAAAAGATGTCTAAGAAGAGAAGCACGGAAGGTACTAATTCCTCTTATAATATGTTTTTACGCTTTACATGTTGATGATATTGATGATCTAGCTTCCAATATGGGTATTGAAATTGAGAATGATAAATTGCAAACTTTTAATTTGATTAAAGAGCTAGAGTGTGCTAGACATGACATTTTTACTAAACAAAATGCTAAAAATGTAGATGTGTCCTGTTGAAAATGTTGAGACTGAAGAATGATTGTCTCCAATCATAGAAATTGGTAGAGAAGAAGTATCTGATTGTGATGATTATGTTTTAGTTTTATCAAAAAAGAAAAGAGAGAGGAAGAAAACAGTTAAGTTTTCTCCTAGCACTTCACACAATGAGTGAGTCCGGAAAGTCCTACTCGGGTAACAAAGAAGGGTAGGAAGCCTAACTCGGCAACACCAGAAAAATAAGAAGTAAGATATCATAATGCAAGGCCTCATATGGAATTGTAGAGGCCTAAGAAAATCAGGGGTCTCTACATTCTTAAAAGATCTTATAAGTCAATATGATTTGCATTTCTTGGGTATTCAGGAAACCATGGTTCAGGAATATGATGATAAAATCTTTAGAAACATTGATTACAACCAAGATTACTTGTGGTTATGGAATCCTTCCAAGGGAAGGTCCGTGGAATCTTAGTGGGTATAAAAAGAGATTTATATGTGGTGGATAACTTTAAGAATGGTGAATACATGATTCAGGTAAATCTATGGGATAAAAGCAAAGTAAATTGAAATGGAACCTACTTGTGGTTTATGGTCCCGCACATGATGAGTTAAAAGATGAGTTCATAGCTGAACTAGCATCTTTCTGTTCTATAAATCGTGACCCAATGATCATTGGTGGGGATTTCAATATCATAAGATATGCTAATGAAAAAAATAAGGGGAATAGTGTTCATCAAGCACACTGATGTGTTCAATAGTTTAATCAACACTTTTGAACTTAGAGAGCTAGCAATGTCGGTGGAAAGTTCACCTGGACTAATAATCAAGAGAATCCAACATTAGTTAAGTTGGACAGAGTTTTAATTACTCATGAATGGGAGGATATGTTCCTCTAGCAATGATCAAGAAACTTCCAAGGGAAATTTCGATCACAATCCATTATTACTCCTATCGTGATGTGGGTCAACAGAAGATTTCAAATGACCATTCAATTCAAGTTTGAACTGAGCTGGCTAAGAAATCCAGAGTTCTATACACATGTAAAGAGGATTTGGGAAAAACCATGTTATGCCAAAACAATAATAGATAGAATTCAACAAAAGTTGAAATTATGTAAACAATATCTCAAGGGCTGGGGTGTCAATGAACATTCAGCAATGAGAAAAAGAAGAAAAGAGCTAGTAGATGAGATATCTATCTTTGGAAGAGGAAGAAGAGATGGGTAATCTATCCCCTAATCAATGGTTTAGGAAGGTTGAAGTGTTAAAGGAAAATCTTAAAATGTTGGAGGAAGAAGAGATTTATTGGTATAATAGATCTCATATAAAACTGGCTAAAAATGGAGATCTGAATACTAAATATTTCCATAGAGTGGCTAATGGAAGAAAGAGTAAGAACACCATTCTCTGTTTTGAGAAAGATGGGAACATTATTGAGGGAGATGATAATCTTTTAGCACATGCCACGTAGTATTATACTGAGCTTTTTGGTCCTGCTCCTAACTTTGATATTAATTTGAACAATGAAATTTGGGAAGATGCTAATGTGTTGGATGATAGTGATAATGTGGAGTTGTGTAAACCATTCTCTGAAATAGAGATTTGGGATGCTTTATGTCGATGGAGAAAAATAAGGCTGCGGCCCCGGCGGCATTCCCATTGAATTTTATCAATCATGTTGGAGCATAGTTAAGAGTGACATTACTCTTTTATTCATCGAGTTCCATGAATCTAAGGTGGATATCAAGTAGGGATCAATTATGGAATTATAACTCTTACGCCCAAAGTAAATGATCTTTGCAAAAAAATTCAGCAGTATAGGCCCATTTGTTTGTTAAATTGCTTATACAAATTGATTACAAAAGTTTTGACTTTGAGAATTGAATCATGTTTTGAGAAATTAATCCACCAAGCACAATCGGCCTTTATGAAAGGCAGAAATATTTTTGAATGGTGTGATGTCTTTGCATGAAATACTTCATGAAACAAAAAGAAAAGAAAGAATGTGGTGTAATTCTAAAGCTTGATTTGAAAAGGCTTATGACAAGGTGAATTGGTCTTTGTTGTTTAAATGTCTCAAGGCTAGAGGTTTACGTGAAAAAATGGTGTAAATGGATCACACTGGTAGTTAATTCTTTGGGGAGCAATTGTTAGTGTCAAGATCAATAATTCAATTGGACCATATATTAAGAGCTATAAAGGAGTTAGACAGGGGGACCCATTGTCTCTAATTCTGTTCAATTTTGTGGCCGACCGCCTAACCAGGATGGTAATACATGCTCAAAAAAAATGGAATTGTGACTGGGCTTATAGAGCATATTATTCCTAATGGGGTAGCCATTCGCAGTATCAGATGACACAATTGTGTGTCTCAAAAATGATATGGAAAAAGCAAGAAATATGAAATTGCTTTTGTATTTCTATGAAATGATGGCTGGGTTAAAAAATTAACTTCAGTAAGAGTGAAGTAATCATAGTTAATGATTTTGAGAATGTGGGTCCAAGTTATGCTGAAATATTCAATTGTCAAATTGGATATTTTCCAATCAAGTACACTGGAGTGTCTGTTAGTCCAAGTAGACTTCATGTTATTGATTGGGCCCCATTAATGGACAAAAGTGCTAAAAGGCTTGAAGTTTGGAGAGGATCTACCCTCACTATGGTGGGAGAACTGAATTGATTTCTTCCAGTCTTAACAATGCTCCAATTTATGCCATGTCAATCTATTTGTTTCCAAAAACAGTGGTGAAGGAGATGGACAAGAATAGAAGAGTCTTTTTCCGGCAAGGAGGCCATACAAAAAGAAAATACCACTTGATCAAGTGGGTAAAGATATGTAAAAGTAAGAAAAAAAGGTGGGCTTGGGATAAAAGATATTAGAAAGATGAATCTCAGCTTGCTATGCAAGTGGTGGTGGAAGTTGGAAAATGAAGAAGGATTATGGCAAACCATTGTTAAAGCCAAATATTTGAAAAAAAGATTCCATAACCACAGTCAAGCATAAGCAAAATGATTCACCAATCTGGTCTGATCTATTAAAAGTAAAAGACATTTATTTACAAGGAAGGAAGAAAATCATCAAGGATGGAAAACAAACCCTGGTATGGCATGATGCTTGGCTGGGGGATAAACCTTTGATGAATTCTCACCCTGTGCTGTTTAAGCTTTGTAACCAGAAACAGATATCTGTACATCAAATGCTTAGTGGAGATGTGCAAATCTCTTTTAATAGATGGCTGTGTGGGGATCTATTGGATGAATGGGTATCTCTCAAGGAGAGAATGTTTAATGTGAATCTATCTGCAGGACCAGATATATGCTGGTGGAGACTGGAGAAAGGTGGCAGATTCAGTGTGAAATCCACCTATAATGCTCTAACTAATAATGATTGTGGCCCATATCATAAAAGAATTTGGAAAGCTAGAATTCCAGCTAAGATAAAATTTTTCATGTGGTTGGTAACAAATAATGCAATCCTTACTAAGGATAATATGCTTAGAAGGAATTGGCAAGGAGATCCCATCTGTTACTTTTTGTAGTCAACCTGAAAATGTTGATCATTTACTGTTTACTTGCTCCATTGCTAAGTGCATTTGGTCTATAGTAGCTGCTAGTATTGGTGCTAATGAGATACCTACAACCTTAGAACAAGGTTGGATATGGTGTGAGAAATGGATTCCACATAATAATCAATATCACGCAATAGGGCTTTCTGCAATATCTTTGGGCCATATGGAAAAGAAGAAACACTGTTTGTTTTGAAGGAAAAGTACTCGAGAAATCCATTAGAGATTACGAGCCATGCTTGCGCTTTGATGAAACATTGGGCAGGTCTACTGAAGGAGGAAGACAAGGAGAGCTGGGTCCAAGCCGTCGAAGCCACTCTGCAATTCTTTGTGAACCTGCTGCATCAAGACCATGGTGGGCAAGGGAGGCTGATGCCGGGGAGAAGTCGAGGATGCTGCCGGGAATGATCAGGAGTGATAATTCAAGCGTTAGCAATAGATGCCTTTTGTATCAGTTGCCTGCCAAGTGTTTTGTGTTAGCCTTGTTGAACCATGTTGGGGCTGTGTATCTCCTGTCCCGGTCTAGCTGTTTTGCTAGCTCTCTTAAACGTCTTAAATGCTGTCCGAGAACATCTTAAACTCTGTATTTCCGTTATATCATAATGGAAATGGGGAATCTCCCTTGATCGAAAAAAAAAAATCACAAAATGGCTGTGTAGGAATTAATAGGAAGGGATCAAAAAGAGCAAGCTACTGTACGCCAACTCAGGTAATGTTGCGCACTGCTGCAAGCACTAGTTAACTACTACATCATCTGTTAATGGTTTTCTGAAATTCTTTAGTATCTCTGAGAGTTCAAACCTGTGAGAAGTTTAGACCTTCACCATACATAACGCTTCGCTACAACTTGTCTACGTGCTCATTTGAGAGTATATCTAGATAGCTGTCATTTTCATCGACATTTTGTAATTTTATATTATATTAAATATTTATACCTCTAAATGATTTCAAATAAAAAATTATAACTACAAAGTTTTAGGTCTCATTGAGCTCAACAATTTTTGAATTACAAGTGGTAAGCTATGGATGGATGCTGGAAGTATTGAAAAATCTCATGAAAAGAGAAAAATGTGACTGTAGCTCAGGGTGCTCAGATGTATTTGACAATCGTGGGCCCAGTTCAAGTCCTTGTTTTGAAGAGGGTTATGTACTGTTGTGATGAAGGCAGTTTCCATAGTGGGGCTCAAAGAAAAACATCCCACCATCAAAAAGGTTAGATGCTGATACAGTGTTTACATTATCTGCTAGGTAAATTACTGCATAAGAGTCCTATGTAATCTAGTTAGCTAGTCAGAGTCTTGTAAATCGGTTATCTAGAGAGATTGAGCATGGATGGAGGACTCGGTCTAGGAGTTTGTTCAGTTCACGCCATGGCCCGTGTTGCGCACGTAACGCACACCGCAGAGAAACGGTGTGGCGTACGAACGGATCATGGCGTGGGGGACTTGGTGTTGAGTCAGTGTAAATACCAAGCACCGTGCATCCACCGCTTGCATATTTGAGCCGTGCATCCACCGCTTCAAATCCATTCCTATGTTCTCCCGTCGTTGATGAGTTGAATGGCTTGTTGCCCCCAGTGAAGACATGCTGTGTGGTTTATGATGGCATATGGTGACATCAACATGTGTACAGGAATGTACAGGTTGGAGAGCTCAGTTGCAAGGTTGGAAGGAACACTACTCTCAGGAGCAGTTCACCTTGCACTGTTGAGCTGAGTATGATCATGCCATTAGGAAAATATTTATCTTGATTTCTTTGTTTCTTTTTACTAACTTGCTTGTTCATGAGTCTTTGGCCATCGTTTAATTTGTTGTCTTCCTCTCTAATAACATGGACATCAGTATAACACATGCATGAATGCATAGAGAGATAGACAATTGATGCGCATTTTGGTTTACAAAACTCTATCTGATACGTTTTTCATAGCTAATATTTGTTGCTCGGGATATGCCAGAGTAAGGCATTACTCTAAAAAACAGAAAAATGTGTTCCATGTTTATTGAAGAAACATGCAGCCACGGTAACCATGTGTCCATGTGTGAGGATTGAGAGGAGAGAAAAAAAAATCAAATAGATCCCTAGCCACAACAGCTCGGTCCTCTAATTCGATGCTATATATGCGAAAGGTCCAGTCCAGACCCACTTGGGACATCTACGTGGAGCCTACACATGATTTTTTTTATTCAGATCCCTACACAAGCTGGCTGGACATAGTTTTCTGTTCCCTGTGTACCTCCTGGTGGATTGACATATATACTATACATACACACATCAAGTGACAGATCGAGCGAAAGAGAAGCGTATGCTCCTCCTGGTCCGGCATAGACTATATATATATCAAGAATGTCAAGGGATGTACATGTGCTTACGATACCCATATCTTGTAACTACTATAGGCATGAGAGGAACCGGGAACTCAGCTCTTACAATGAGGCCAGGAGCATTGTGTGCACAGCTACGTCAAGTCCTTTGCGATCAGCTCAGAATAGGAAGCGTAGTTTGAAGCATTGCATCTGGTAAACCATAAGCCAAAGACTCGGGAGCAACATCCACATAACGATTTCTCGTGCTATGTGCGTACTTTTTTTCGAAACCGGACACTTAGCCCGTACTGCATTAAGAGAAAACGGAATGTGGCAATACATCCTCGCGGCGCACTTGCGAGATGCAAGTGAGGTCACGAGGCGGGCACACTAACAGAAGTCACCAGCTGAACGGTGGAGCTTAGAGGGTTGTGACTAACTAGGTAACTAATTTTGCGACTAATAGAAGTGCGTCCCGCGGGCTATCCCACGCTGAGGACGTGGAGGATCGGCGCGAGGCCCCCGGAAGCCCGCCTCCACCCACAAGTGCGCCTCGTCGGAGATGAGGGCGAATCGCCGTGGGTGGTAGATCCCCGTCTCCACCGAAGGTGCGCCTGTTCTCTCCTTCCATAGCACCCGGGGAGATCAGCAGCACTAGGGAGTCGAAGGGTCGGCGCAGATCGTGAGGTGCCAGCGCCCGGACCCGGAGCCACCAATCCACAAAACATCACGTGATGCGCCTGCGGCCCGAGGTGGCCGATGGTGAACCTATCAGCGTCGCCTGCCATACCATGCAGAGTAGACACGAGGAGGCGAGGAGATGGTCGACGGTCTCGGCCCTCCCGTCCGCATAGGACACAGATGGGCGAGTCCTGTAGTCCATGTCGGTGCCGCTGTTCGGCAGTCCAAGGCCGTCCGTGTAGCGAGAGCCAAAGGAAGAACTTGACCTTGGGCGGAGCGGAGGCGGCCCAAACCTCGGATGCCCCAGCAAGACCTGCCCGGCCGTGGAAGAAAGCCCGGTATGCCGAGGAGGAAGAGTACTGGCCGCTCGAGGTCCAACGCCACACCAACCGGTCCGGGGTGACCTCCAAGAGCTGGACGTCAGCCAGTAGGTCCGTGAGGGAGAGGAACTCATCAATGACGGCGCAGATCGAGCGCCGACGACGTCGTGCATCAAGCGAGAGTCCACGAGGGCTCGTCGGACGGTGCACCCCCGGCGGGTGTGCGACCGCCCGAATAGTTGTGGCGCGAGGTCGCAGATGGGGCCGCCGGCAGCCAAGTGTCGGTCCAGAAGAGCGCCCGACGGCCGTCGCCGAGCTGGAAGAGTGTGGACGCCTTGAACATTTGCTGCACGGGGCGTTCGGTTCGCGACGGTAGGGCAACCAAAGGTAGGTACGGCTGGTCACGGCGTTGCCATTCGGCGTAAACGAAGAGCGTACCCTCAGAGCGAAGATGTCGGCGGCGAGGCCACCCAGATCTGTAGGCGCGCAAGAACGGGTGAGCCATGCCACCATGCACTTGTCGGCGGCTCCCGATTCAACGCCGCCCACGGGGAAGGCCCGCGCGCTACCGATCTCATGGACACCCCATGCGGAGATGGCGCGATAGATGGCGACATGCACGTGCATGGCCGATAGAGTGGTCCGGGCGGCGTCTTCCTTCCCACTTTCGTGAGTAGGTCACCCTTCCGGTAGGGATGCGCTACGCCACACGGTCGACCATGCGCTGCTCGGCGTCTCTCTCCCAAGCCGTGTGACCGAGAGGGGACTCCCGGGTAGGTGACCAAGGAAGTCCTGTCGCCGCAAGGGAACACGCCCAGCTCCGCGCAGATGGCGTCCCCGAGCACCGGATCGGTGTGATGGCGCGACTTGTCGAGGTTGGTTGCAAGGCCCGAGGCCCCGCTGAAGAGCTCGAAAGTAGGCGGGCGGATGCACGTGAAGTCTGCGGGTCGAGGAGAGAGAATCACAACTAGGTCGTCGGCGTAGATGGAGGTCCCTGCATCTGGCGACTCGTTGCGGCAGCGGCAGTAGCAACCCTCCCTGGTCCGCCTTGGCAATGAGGGAGTTAAGCACCTCCATGACGATGATGAACGGGAAGGGGAAAGGGGGTCACCCCGTCGAAGGCCCCTAGCGTGCGAATCCGGCCGGCCCGGGCGGCCGTTGACGAGCACCCCGGGTGCCGGCCGTGGAGAGCATGGCGGAGATCCAGTCCCGCCGGCGCGCTGTGGGAGGCCGGCGTGCTCGAGGACCTCGAGGAGGAAGGGCCGAGCAACCGTGTCGAATGCCTTGGCCAAGTCCACCTTCAGCAGCACCATAGGCTTCCGTTGTGCGTGCAACCATCGGCGAGCAAAATTTGGGCGGTGCGGAAGTTGTCGTGTATCCTCCGCCTACCGGACGAACGCCGATTGGTTGAGCCGCACAAGCTCCGGAAGACGCTGGGCACAGGCGCATGGCGAGCCTTGGCGAACAACTTACCCACCGAAAGTGGATCAAGCTGATGGGCGGTAGTCCCGGAGGGTAGCAGGCGAGGCCGTCTTGTGGAGAAGCACCATCGAGGCCACATTGAGGTGGCGAAGCTCACGAAAGTCATCGCCCACGCGTCAAAAGACTCGCAAGATGTCCGCCGACGACCCGGCCAGGCCGTGCGGTAGAAACGGCCGGCGAACCCGCCCGGCCCGCGCCCGGTTAGGCGGCGTCTCGCGAACAATCCCGAGGACCTCGTCCATGGAGAAGGGAGCGGCCAGCTCGGTGAGGTCGAGACGGGAAGGTCCGCATAAAGGCAGGTCAATACGGTGCGGCGGGAGAAAGGAGTGCCCAAGATGCCATTGTAGTAGCCGTACACCGCGCCCGCCTTGGCCTCCTCCTCGGTGAACGCCCCGACCATCGCGACGATACCGCTAACAGGTAGTTCTTCCTTCTCCGATGGCAGGCACGGAGATGGAAGAACTTGGTGCACGCATCGAACTCCCGAGGTATCGTGGTCCTCGCCCGCTGCCCGACCATAGTCCGGCTCAAGGATGCGAGGCCGAGCGCCCCGCCTTGAGCTCCCGGTGCAGCCAAGCTCTCCGGCCGAGAGGTGCCTGGACTCGGGCGACGCCGGCCGTGAACCATAGTCCGGGCCAGGGCTACCGGAGGCGTATGTCCCCACACACATTAGTCGCGCCCAGAGCGGGAGCGCCTTAGCTAGAGCGCGCAGCCCGTGTCCAGCCGCCGCGACGCATCGACGTCAAAGTCGGAGGGGCCCTGGGCCTCTCGCCACGACGTCGAGGAAGCCATCGATGCGCGGGAGGAATTCGTCGAAGCGAAGCGAGGGCGAGCCCGGTGGCTCACACGTCCAAAGCCACGAGTAGTAGTGGAGCGTGGTCGAGGAACCGGCGGAGAGCGAACGTGGGCGGGTGCGAGGGGTATGCCGCGCGAGCCGGTCACGAGTCGCGAGCCCGGTCGAGGCGCTCAAGCGCGGGGGCGGTCCCTTCCGTTGGACCAAGTGAAGAGGCGGCCGTGAAGGTGCAACTCATGCGGCGCAGAGGTCGCCGAGGACAGCCCTAAAGCGAGCCATGCGGGAGCGGGCCGAGCTCGCCGTTGTTCTTGTCGGCCGCTGGTAGATGAGATTGAAGTCCCCACAATCAACCACGGCCCGGTGCAAGAAGCGGCGACGTCCCGAGCTCCTGCAAGAATGCGTCCCCTGTCCACCCTGGCTGTCGGGGCGTAGGCGGTGGTGAGGAACCACGTGCCCGAGCCCGGAGGCCGCCACGATGGTCACAGAGATCGAGAAACGGCGACGCAGGGGAGGAGCGATAAAAGATCCCGGCGCCGGGGAGATGGAGGCTCCCGGCGACGCCAAACAGGCAAAGGAAGCGTAGTCAAACTGAGATCCAACTAGATCATTGTTCACAAGTACATCGGTTGGAGAGCTTCGTCTCGGAGACACACAATGGACGACGATGGTTGTCGGAGATGGACCGGACCGCATTCCGGCCGGGCGAGGGAGTTGAGACCCCCGCGTTCCGACTCAGCAAATGTACGGCACTCATTGGGGAAACCGGAAGTGGCGACGGGAGGGGCGCCACGGCGTTCACCGACGCCCGCGGCAACCCCGGGCGAGCACCACGACGGCGCCCGGCGCATGGGGGAAGAGCACCCGTACAGCCCGGCGCTTGTACTCCGGCACGTGGCCCCCGGTGGCGAGTAGCCTCTCGGTCACCAGCGTCGTCGAGGGGTGGAGACCGCGTTGAAACCGGCGTCCCCTTCCACTTGTTGAGCAGCACCCTCAGCCCGCCCGCTCCGGCCTCGGGTCCCGGTAGACCGATTTGGCCGCCAGGAGGGAGCTCCGCCTAGGGACCCAATCGTCCACCCGAGAACAGCGAGGGGGAGGCACTAGGGAGGCAGTGGCTGCTCAAGGGGGCAACCGGAGGGAGTCCACGAGGCCGTGATGGAGGCCACCTGTGGGGGGCACGTGCCCGGTGGTGGGCGCGCGTGGTCCTGGGCTGCAGCGGCGGCCGGGCGGGTGCGGCGCCAAGTCCTGGGTGCGGCTTGTAGACGGCACGATGGGGACGGGCGTGGAGTCCACCGCCCGGCCCACGCCGTCGCGCAGAAGCCGGGGTCGGCCAAGCTGCCCAAGCTGTGGTCGCCGCGCACGCCAGGAGGAGCTGTGGCGCCGCGGCGGGCAGGGAGGCGGGACGAACTGCCCGGACGAGATCCCCCCACCGGTGACGCCGCCGCGTAGAGTCAGGACAGCGGGGAGTCCCCGTAGCAGAGCGGGGCTGCCAACCGCCATGGCTGACGCGAACCTCCAAGACCGACGGGGAGGACCGCTGGCGACGCAGCCGCAGCGGTGTCTAGAACGCGAGCTCATTGGGTGCCACCTCCCCCACCAGTCCACAGGGCCGGCCGGGGAGGTGCCTGCGTGGAGCGCCGCGCGCCGTGGAGCAGGTGCGGGAGCGATCCGAAGGAAGGCCTCCACTGGGCCAGGAGAGGGTGGCTGTCCCCGGAAGACGAGCATCGAAGGAGAAGGGGCACCGCGTGGCTCGACGGAAGCAGCCGGTGAGCGGGAAGTCGAAGGAGCGGGGTGTCTGCAGCTCGGGGCACCCGCCGAGAGGCGTCGCGCGGAGGGTCGCAGCGGCCGGCTGGGAGGGGGCAGGAGAGGGAGCCCACCAAGACCGAAGGCCGCTGGTGGTAGCGCTTCGGGGTCCGGGTTCGGGCCATCCATGGGTGAGTCGTCGACGATGTCGCCCCGGGAGGAGTCCGACCGCGCCGAGGCGCGCCGCCCGTCGCCGCGCTGTCAATGATCGGGCGCCGTCTATGGAGGGCGGCGTCCCTCCCCATCATCGTCGACATCCAATCCACGTATATTTATGGGATCGTTTATGTATTGCTTATGTCATAATTATTTTGTTTCAATGCTTGTGTTCGTTCACATTCTCTAAAGGATATTACTAGAAATCTGCGTCAGTTCTGGACTTCTTCAGTCAACTTTTCCTCTTCTATTTCTCCGAACAATGTGTTCGCCTAAGCTACAATTATCGAGGAATACAAATACTTTCCTTATTATTTGCAACTGTGCCATGATATATAGATTACGTACCAAGAGTTCTTGACCATATATACAACAGAAATTATCAAAAATAATCTCATTTTCTTTACTGGAAATACTTGAACTAAATCTCGAACCATTGTCTCTATTGCTCGGCTGCCACTGGGATTGCCAAGTGATCAGTGAGTAGGCAACACATCACAGAGTACAATCGAAGGTTCTAACGTGGCATACATGGCTAACTGAGGAATAGTTGTCACTTTGGTCTAAAATTCGAAATACAAAATATTTTAATGTATCGCATTCTTTGCTCATGGTTTAATTTAATTTATATTGACAAATGTATTTCCTCGGATTGGCAAGACTAAATCATGTGTTTTGGGATAAGGCTAAGCACAAGCATGACATTCCCAAGTATGATCCCCACCACTGAACCAATGATTCCTGACAGGAACCTCCCAGACCAGAGATCTGTGCAATTCGAAAAAAATGGTGATCAGACCGTAGAATAGAAATGGGCTATTAGGATGCTTAGCTTTAAAAGAACGCAGTGGAGTTGCTGTTTTGTCTTGTGAACTGCTTGTCTCGTGATACATAAACATACACATCCATATCCAGTTCAGCACCCCTGCAAAGAACCAACACACTTAAACTCAATAGTAGTGTTACAGATGGTCTGTGCATATACATCTAGTGCCTTGTGGTTATAGTATAGGCACGAGAGACGCCGGGAACTCATCTATAACATGTATTTGTACCTAATCGCAGTATATCTAATGCATGACCCTAGATCCAGTGTCTATAACATGTATTTGTACCTAATCGCAGTATATCTAATGCATGACCCTAGATCCAGTGTGTGATTCCAGATCATGTAGGCAAGAAGAAGACCATATTTACGGAAGCCTTGAGTTGTCAATGACAGGGGTGCCTTCAAATTAAGCTGTGGATATAAGACGACATCCTCGCAAATCCTGTCAACCAACGACAATCAAGTGAAATTGTCTAAAGTGTTGATCAAACTAGGGATGCAAGTGGGCCAAGTTGCAGTGCCTGGTGGCTTCCATCATATCATCTGCCTAGGGTATGATATCCAAATATGCAGATTGCAGAGAACCTACTATATCTTTGTTGGAGCGAGTACAGCTTGTATTTCGTTTTAGATGCCCCATATCACTTCTCTTGTTGTTTCTTTCCTGCTGAGAAGGACTTATATCATTGTATAGACAAATCACAGGCACAAGAAAAATGCAAGGGTAGCTGATGGTGCTCACTAACGTGTAATATCTTGCATCGTAGCCCAAGTTCAATTTCTTGTTGTAAAGACGGTTATACATATGAACTGATGTGGAGGCAATTTTCATAGTGAGGCTCCTACAATAAAAGATCCTTCCACATTAAAAAGATTTGATACTGATAATGAATTTATACGTTATCCGGCACAGCTGAAACTTAAAAAGATGTAAATTAAAGTTTTTTTTATTGTGGTTATTCATTACCACACCAAAATGAGACTGCAACTTTAAAGTATGAACTTAAAGGCACATTCATTTTACGTTTAAGTAATAGAACACCGTCACTGATATTTGTTAACGGAACACTTCCATTTGTTAGCATCTTTTCATTCCAAAATGATTTGCTTTATCAGTATTTTCTCACAGCTGATGGAATAAAAAATCATTTTGCGATTTTACGTGGGCCCATGATCAAACCATCAAGTGTGGTGGGCAAAGTAGAAACCTGTGATCTTTAATCAGACAAGTTTTTATTAGCTTCACATTGTAAGAGTTCTTCTGGTTGGCCCATATATATACACACGAATATCCATCAGCACGGCTCCTTAATGGAAACAACACACAGAACTCAATAGTAGTGTTGCGAATGAAATGTGCTGCTAGCCTAGGCATATGTAGTGTCGCTAGCCTAGGCATATGTGGTGGTTTTAGTGTAGATGTGAGAGGCACCAGGAAATCAGTTCTCACCAGTTGTGCCTCTCACATCTACACTAAAACAAGTCAACATCAGCCTGGAACTGTCGACGGCTTGTCGGTACTTACTAAGCAACTGCGAAGAACACGCCGTGTGCCAAAATCCTACGTACGTTCATGCAAGACAAATATACGTGACAAATTGCTGGGCGTCAGTCAAGATAGCCAGCAGCAAGACCAAAGAATGGGAAGGAAACACTACTCTGAAGAACGCTGACGCTTAACGCTTCTCTATCTACCACTTGTCTACATACTCTTGGCAAGAAACAAAAAATGACTGCAATACCTCAATCTATGTAGTAACTGAAGAACCTTAAAAAACTCAGCAGTGAAGTGTGGAGATGAAAGTGACAACTCCGTAGGGAGTAACATAGAAAGAACACTCCCTGCTGTGACGCTCGGCACCATCCAGGTGCACCCAGAACTGCAAGCTTTCATCAGCCCATCCAGGACTGCGTTGCACACACAGCTAACGTCCACAAATTCCGGCACATGTAGTTCAGCCTTGTCGAAAGCTGTGCCGATGCCAGCCACTGTGGCAGCGAGTCCGGCCAGTGAGGAAGAGCTTAGAGTTTGTTAGTATATCTTTTTATGTAGCAAAATGACCTGCCCACAGCTGAGGTAAAAAAATTCATTTAGAATTTTCGTGGGACCATGATCATCTAACCATGAGTATGGGTGGTCAAAACAGAAACATGCTCTTTAATTGGGCAGCTCATGATTAGCTTCACTACAATCCTTCTGGTTCGGCAATATATACACACACCACACATCCATCAGCGCTACTCCTAAGCAGAAACACTTCCAACACAATACTTGTGTTGCAAATGAATTCGGTCCCTGAAGTATTCATATGTAGTGCATTCCTAGTAGTGGTTTTAGTGTAGCCATGGAATGCACCTGGAATCACTTCTCACTAGGTCTCACAGAGGCACGTTGTTGCAGGATGTTGCCACATAGAGGTCCCCTGCGATCCAGCACGACAACTATTTTTGAATTTAAGGCGAGAATTGTTGCAAGTGAAATCTGTCCCTGAATTGTGGACAGCTGGTCAGCTAAGCAGACGAGATGGTAATGTTGCGAGCCAAAATCCCACAACATGCATGCAAGAATAGGAAGGGATCGAAAGCTACTCTCAAGAGCTGGTCGCCAACTTAGTAGTAGCTACCGTCGATCTCACTGACAACCACTACTACATCATGTTTTCACCAATTTTAGATTTTTCCTTTGTATCATTGAGAGTTGGAACCTGAAAACCTATGAGACCTTTAGCACACATATATAACCCTTCTCTACGACTTACTCATTTCTGAGTATATTTGGATAGATATTATTTTATCAAGACTTCTTAATTAATGTTGTGAATATTTCAGCTCCTAAATAATTTCAAATAAAATGGTTTCCACTATGAAGTTTTAGGTCTTGCCGATCTCTACAATTTTGATACAGAGCATGGATCCATCCAACTTTTTTTAAGAGAATACAAATTTTGAACTTGAAACTATGTAAATTTAAAACAAGTATTTGAGACCCTAAAAAAAAATCCAAAAAAAAACTTATCAACCCCAAACTTATAGATCAGATAAACCAATACAACTTTTTATTAACCATGCTCAACTCAAGTTTGTTTATAAATTCATAAATTTGAATTTCAAAATCTATGAACCTAAAGCATGTATCTAGTAGACTAAACAACTTCAAAATTAAGTAAAAACTTTGCAACTATAGAGTTGTAGACCGTAGAGAAATACAACTTTTTGTTTAGACCAAGTCAACATCCAAGGTCATCTGAAAAATGTGAACTAAAATTTTCAAAATGCATGAACTGAAAACAATACATTGGGATATTAAAAGTTTTCAAATCCAAACATCCCAACAACAAAGTTTTCAAATTGCAAGAGGATGGATACAATTATTTCTAGATATATATGGGAATCTTATGTTTTGCCACCGGACACCACTTGGTGTCTCAAAATGATTTGCCAAACCAACTGATCCCCATACATGAAAATTTATTTCAAGTAAAGTACACTAGTGGTACCTAAACATTGTATATATGCAGTGTCTTCTAAATTTGACCGAACTTTTTTTGGACCCAAAACATGTAGTAGTCCTAAGCTCTAGAGCCAAATAGATTTTGACCCATTACTGACTCGATCTGAAATATTTAGCCAAACATCTACCTAAATATGCACAATAGTGCTTCTAGGTCCAAATATTCTGAACTTGGGTATAATTGTCTGTCCCCAAACTTGTCAATGAGGCCACATGAGGAACCTAAACTTGCACGGTGGTACTATATAGGACCCCAACAACCAAGATCGACCCGGCCTAGACATGGCATTAGCCAAAATATATAGGAAATGCCGGCATGGGCATGACAGAGCTAGCTTAGTGCCTCTTTCCATGCTTTGGCCATGCCGTCACACATGTGCCCCATAGCTTATATATATAGTACAACGTTCAGAATGTTTGGACAATAACAGAGGCAAAAGCTCCTGCCCTATATCCATATGTTTGTATTGCCTTTAGTATAGCCATTAGATACCTCCGAAACGATGATAATATGATTGCCCATAGATCAAGCTCTTTTCCTCTATACCTATCATGGCACCCCTTGTTGTGGAGGCTGTGCGAACTACAAAATACTACATTTGCTAAGCGACCACGTGGATCATGATGTTCGATCTACTAGAAGTTTGGAATGTTCAATGGCATGCAAGACTGTATGACAGTTTTCCAGAGTATAGGATGATGCATGACCATTGCAGCATTCCAAGCAGCTGAGAAGCAGGCACAACCATAGGACTGTTTCTTGCCACCATCTATAAATGTGTTGAGATGCTGGCAGGCCTGCATTTAGAACAAACAGCTATCGATGGCTATTTATTACATTTATTTATACTATAATATAGTATCAGTTCTGACGACCTTGCAAATTTCAACAGTCTTAGCAACAAGATTGAGGCAGGAAGCATTTGTTATAAAGAAGTTAAATACAGTACTTACCGATCTGTTGGGGATTAATCACAATGGTTGCACTTGAAAAAAAATTAGTTGTAGTGTAAAAAACAATTCCATGGCATTCATGTGTCAGTAATCTGCAGAATCGATGTACTCCACAATGAATTCGTTGCTGCCATATATTAACCACAAGTGCAAATGAAAAGATACGTCTTATAAATAAAAATATATCTTCATTTAAAAAGTGACCTTGAACAATAGTTCAGTCTCTCGATCGGTGTCATGTCACATCAAGATCGGTGTCATGTCACATCAAGGTCATAGGATCCCAGGGGCAGGCAAGCGGTGACGAAAGAAACATGCATGTGATCTCAGTCATAAAAACATCAAGATCTATATATTTATGTTTACCACACCAAGTTACATATAGAAAACCTATTCTCATCAGGGTCAGTTCTATATATACTCCTTATTTCCGTGTCTCTACTGCATAGTTGTCTGTCACTGTTGGGATTGCGCATATATATCATGCCATCTTGTTGCACAGATTAACATATACCTACGAGAATATAAACTCTGTTGAATATATGTGCTGCAATGGGAAACAAAATGAAGCACCATACGGCACACTAGATTAGCAACATTGTGAGCTCAACACAAGGTCCTACTGAAAGTGACAAACCACACAAATCTAGTGGCTACGGTTTAGGCATGAGAGGTATGGGGAACTCTATTACTAGCTGTGCGCTTGAATGGAGTGTAGCTTGCTAACAATGCACTCCAGGTGACACTCCTGATTGATAGGCAGCATCAATCTGCTGAAAGCCTATGAGGCAGCTTGAAAAATTAATGTAATGAACTAATGTTTTGCCTTCAGCAGATTTTTTGTTTGTAAAGATTGTGGGAGCATCATTCACATTTTCATTAGTGAAGTTCAAACACTTCAAGCATGAGGTCAGTACTCCTAGTTTCCCCGTCTCTGAATTTCTATTAGGAACATGTTACTGATTGCATACTTGTTGGTTTCAGGCCTGCGATGGTGCTAATTGCAAGTTTGTGCATGATTTGCAACTCAAACCTGATTTAGGTGTTAGTCTCTCTTTTGATTTAGGTAGCTGACACTTGACTTGTCATTGATTAAACATTACATGTTTGTAATGGTTGATCTTATACGAATGTCTGAGTGTTTGGACTTCATGAATGAATCTATTATTGAGACATGAGAAATGTACACAGTAATGTTACTTTTGTGTTAAATTGCTACCAATTGACCTTTTATTTTTTTTAAATGCATTCAAATGATCTCATGGAACCATCTGACGCTAAAAGCATTTATAATGTCAAATTGTCTGACGCTATATAGTACAGGCATGCCATCTAACGCTATATAGTACTAGCATGCCATCCGAGCTAAAGATAGTCGGGGCCAACGGGGATCGCTCGACGCTATAAGTCTGGTCCGACGCTAAAGAGTTTTAGCATCAGGACTTACAGCGTCAGCTGAAGTCTGACGCTATATGTACTTAGGGTCTGATCATCTGACGCTATATGTGGCTTATAGCGTCAGATCATCCGAGGGTAATTGGGGTGTTGTGGTGTAGTGCAGACACCTATGTGTTCGAAGTGACGAACCACACATGCATGGCAGGCGCAATGTGTGCCAATTGCATCGGCGCCTATCCGGTCAGCTGTTTGTCACCGAGGTGCACAATTCATGGACACATCCAGGATGCTAGCACAGACTTCTCAAGCATTCAACGGCCCCATTCCCCTCTTGTGTGTTCTTGTTCAGTCTTCAGTGAAGTGATGATCTTTTTTGTCACTGTACAATATATAGGGAAATTGAAGTTCAATAACTCATTCAGATGTTTTTGTGTATATAGAGCCCATGTATTTTTTTTTTCTACTCATCTCATATTGGTTGATCCATGGAAGGGAGGCAAGCATCAATAAACTGAATTAATGGAAGCTACATCCAGTTATCACAAACTCTAAATTTATCTGCATCTGCATATCGTCAATGTTCAGTAGCAACCGAATTTACTTATCAGTTTGTTGAGAAATTATGATTAACTTGTTATATATAAAGATGCTCACTCCACTAAACTATAAATTAGTTTATATATGTTTTCCTTTCACTCCACTGAATTATTAATTTATATATGTATTAACATTAACAAGAGATTGCTTGCAAGTAGGGTGTGTCCAAGCCATGTCACGTACTGTTGGAGGTTCAAAAAGGCGCCAGCTGAAAGTGAGCCAAAGAATGATTATATTTTTTGGGACTTATGTTTGGATGATGCCATACAGATAAAAAACTTGTCGAGCAGCCAAAAATGTGATATATTAGGTAGTCAACAGCTGGTATCTCGCATTGTGGCCATTTCGGACACAGGAGGACTCTACAATTCACGTTACAACGTCGTCCTGACCACCAAAAATATATCAAGACAGCAAGCTCATGATGACTACACGCTACAATCTCTTCATATTTCCTGCTATATATTATGGAGGCACAAAACTCCTTACGTCAACTACAATTAAGTTTGTCCCATCCACTGGGGGATTATTGCTGAACCTCCTTATGTCAACTACAATTGAGTCTGTGAGCCTGGGATTATTGTTGTAGATGTTGTATGGTCCGCCTCAAGCTATACACTCAGCGGCAGTGGCGCCTTCCATAATAGCACTAAAAAAACTGCACTCAGGAATGCATTCCATCCTGACGTCTCGCATGCCTATACTCTGACCATAAGGCACTACAACATATATCAAGGATATATCTGGTCTCGATCAGTTGCAGCAATACTATTGAATTGCAAAGTATTGTTTCTTTGCAATTGTGTATATCCTTGGACTAGAAAGAGCTGAGAGGGGGAAGAGGGGCAGAGGATAATAACTGCACAATTTTCTACTGCTGCTTCACCTCACGTATGCATATAGACATAATGTTGTAGCCAGTCATGGGAGGCGTTGAGAATTCAATCGTCGTGGCTTTGTGGCACCTGTTTATTCACTCAGGAAAGAGATAGACGCAATACTTGGTACAATGTGGTGCCTGTTAACTACTAGTTCCTCAACCCATGGGACAATATATGTAAGGCTTGAGGTTATATATAGTACGGGGAGAATGCTAGTTTTCTGATTTTTCTAGGGGTCAATTATGGCCAGCACAGGCTACCACTACTATTTGCTCCAGAGAGGTCTACAGAGATGTTTTATCTACAAGCTAGTGTATGTGTTGAAGAGTCGCCATTATTACATATGGGAAACTTATTTATTGATTTAACTGGTTATATAAATGTGGGCCTTATTTTACATCTCCACTACATATTTATCTGTTGCAGATTGGTTTGCAGCAATTGCAGCGTGTAATTTATCGAGCTGACAGTCGTTCCTCAATTGGAATTGGTACCATATTGAATATTGCTAATGTGACACAATCCATTATTACCTCTAAAGGCCCTAGTATATATATATACATGGAAGGCATTGGGAACTCACCTCTTACCAATTTCTTTTCTTTCATCTAGACCAGGAGTTCATTACCACACGTGACAGCATATAGGAAGAGTGCAGTAGGAGGACAGGGGGATCTCTTCCCTCGAGTTCTGCTCAATCTACCCCTTACATGTTGAAATCCCAATACATGGTTGGGAGGAAATTGGGGGTGTTTGTGGGGCGGGGACATCAAAATCACCATGAATCTATCGATATCGCCATTAGGAGGCTTTGTCAAACCATGGGAAAACCTGCCTTGGGCAGTTTGTTGGCGTTCATGGAACCTTTCTAGACATCATCTCTCTCCTTATTGATCTCAAAGAGATGACATAGAGGTGTGCTTTGTATATATCTCTGAAGCTCGAGGGATTCATCCTCCCACTCGCCAGTAACACCCATTCCAGATGAAGGGCTTAAATGGGGAAAGATAACACTTTAGAACATTACAGATACTCTTAATATTTACTGAAAATAGTTCTTTGGTGATTAGTAGACAAGAAAATACATTAAATCCATGTTTGCCAGCAGACATGTGGTAATTGTTGTTCAACCACTTTAAAGATGATTGGTTGTTGTCAGTATGTATTGATACATCTTACTATTACTAATTGTACTCTTACTAATTGGAGGCTCCAATGAAACCTCCACGTTAATTCTCATCAGATGTGCTAAGAAAAAAAGATAAATGCTAGAAATTCTCACATTAATCAGAAACATCTAGCCCTTGAATCTATAGACTCAGGCAGTCGGTAACTGTTAGATCTACTTTATTGTTCTTTAAAATTACCCACCTTTGCCATTATTATTTTTAAATAAAAATAAAAAAAAAATAAATCCATTGTTTTTGTATCTACGTACATGCAGCAGGAAAAAAGAAATAGCTAGATTGGAAACGGAGGAGGAAAATAGCTAGGGCGCCGACTCGGCTCCACGCACCACCAGCCGCCGCCGGGCACCTAACGTGTGATCGCCAGGAGGAAGCGAGGAAGAAGCCAATACAAAGCAGGCAACTACATGATCTACAACAGCGCCCATGCTCGGACTGACTGTTATCTATATCGATTGTGTGCCATCTGCAGGAGATCGATGTCCGGCCACCAGCACTCATCCAAGGTCATCGGTGTCTGGCACGGATGCACCAGGAGCAGCAGGCGTGATCTACCATGTCAGAACGAAGCTGCAATTGGAGGGGACGTCTACGTTCTGCAATTGGAGGGGACCTCTACAAGGCAGCCACCAGGCACCACATCTACCATGCACTAGATGGCTAAAGCGAGCGAGTTGCATGGCCTGCTGGCTGCGTCGTTCGTGCTGTGGCACGCCACCATCATCGATCTGGATTCTGGAAGGACATCAACAGCCATCTTGATACGTGCAGCCACCATTGGTCCTGCCTAGAGGAGACCGATGCCTTGGCATTGGCTTCAGGGCCGGCCTCATATCTAATATATATCGGAGTAGCTAGGGTACTAATAGCCTACCATCAGCAAATTGGCACCAATAGATCTCAACCTCAGGTACATGAGAAAACAAGCATCTCATCTGATGCTTGGGCACAAATTGGCTCCCGGTTGACCACGTCTTTGAACACCATGGATGCACACAAGCTGTCTTGCACGAGGAACACCAGGCCTCGACTCTCCATGGTATGTTGTGAAAGATTGGAGCGGACACATTTATCAGGGGCACCAACTGCAGTCTGCAGCATGGGCAGGTCATGTCAGAGCCGGACGGACAGAAACGGTGCATTCAACAACTTCTTCAACAACAATAGTTCTTCATCTGTCAATGTCTGAAGAACCCGTGGACCATCGATCGCACGGTCTGCGCTGTCAGATAGAGATGGAATATAGTGCGTTTTAGAAGCGAGGAGGGCGATGGCATGGGTACGGTTGTCCTCTGTGGGTGAGAAACTAATATGATTTTTTCCTATTCTTGCATAGCTGCGCCGCTGTGGCCATGAGATGGTGAGGACGGATGACAACACAAAAATGATGCCCAGTGCGTAGGATCCATTAGTGTGTGGATGCACCTACAAGGACACCATCGAGAGTGGCTCCACATCTACATAAACGGCACCATTGCATTTGGCGACGATGAGATGAGTATGTACGCCGCCTGCAGTGGCTTCTAGCCCAATGATGCTACACCGAGAAGATGATGGTACAATGAGTACCTACATGTGAGGCTACACCAACTATTTATCCGGGAACACCGATGAGGGAGGCACACCGACATAGACTACCTACCCATGATCAACGATGAGGAATTAAGGCAATGCCACAGCGACAACCTATCGGTATGCACCGACGACAAAGCCAACTTCACCTACTTTGACAAGCATGCAACACTTGGCGCCAAAGAGGTGCACGACACATCTGTGACCTTGGCCACTTACAAACCTATCTTGAAATCTATCAGAAAATTTATCAATTATGACCAAAGGAGGTGATAATTTCTGTCTAGCACTTAAGTGTACACATGGAGGAAGCTCGCATCTCTCCATGTGCACCAAGCACAGATAAATGACATTCGATCTAGCCACATGGAGGGGTAGAAGAACCGCTGGTGTGTGTGCTACCAACATGAGGACAATGGGGACATCTATGTCAAGAAAGGGAAGATGGGAACACCCACGCCACCGGTGCCTCAATGTCCAGCGTCCATCGTGATCTACGTCAAAGCTGGCACCGGCTGCGCCTATAGATTGTTGTACGGCCATTGTTGCTAGATTCCACAATTACATTTTAATTTGTCTCCTGCAACGTACATGATATGAACCTTTCGACCTTAAGGTATAATATTCCATTTAATTTTATTGTTCTTGGATTAGTCGGCACAAATAAGTTTTGGTTTAATCCTTATTTAACGTCAAGTATAATCTTTTATTAACTTATCAATAGTGTCAATGAGTTGCTTGGAATTACATGCTAATAATGATGCCAAAAAGTAGGTGACCATGATCCGTGGCGGTATCAATAATGCCATGGAAAAAAAATTCAAACCTCCACAGTTATAAAAGATAACTAAACTAATCCAATAATATTTTTTTATAAATTATTCTTCTCTATCATTAAGAAAGATAAAGCTTTGAACCCTAAATTTGCATTCAAATTGTTCTAACATTACATTATGAAAACATAATGTAAAGTAATACTTACCTATATAATTTATACCTAAATTATGCATATCAATCATTATAAAAATTTTACAAAATACCCTCAATTTACATGTAAATGCTAATATAAGCTACTACAAACAATAATTCAACATCCATAACTTAAAACAAACATTAGTATAAATGTTTGTTTACTTATCAAGCATTTTATTATATCCTATAGCAAACCACTTAGTAATTGCAACTACGTAGTTCACTTCAATTGATGTTACCTCTAATGACAAATAAACTTTCAAAATCATTGTCTTAAAAAAAATGTCCAAACATTTTGATTGTAACAAACATATGATTATTAATAACTTAATTTTAAGATATATTTGTTTAATTAAACAAACTTATATGATTAAGTGAATTTAACATTAAGAGTGCCATGGTGCACTCTGAAGCAACTATTTATGATGTTGTCAAAACTAATAAGAGGATTGCCTACAACCTAGAATATTATTTTTTAGAAAATAAACATGAAAATTATGAATAAATGATACAATAAGCATTAGAAATTTCAATTTAATACATGTAAAAAATATTACAACAACTAGATAAAAACTCAAGGTTAAAGTATAGATTTTCATGATTTCAATAAAGGATGAAATAAGAGTTTATGTTATTTAAGGTTTTTATGTTTCAACTAAATACATAGGGTGCTAATAACAATAATAGAAATTATTAATCACAAAACCGGTAGAAATAAAAAATTTATCCTAATGTTCTTACAAAAATCGAAAGCATCTTGTCGTAGATTGTAATCACCATTGTAAATCATAGCTACTGATATGAGGAATTAAATAGCTTAAAATTTGACTGTAGCAATAGGTTTATGATGTCAAAATATATACTGCAGCTAAAATTATCATAGCTTAAGCAAATGTTTCAACTAAATACATATTTATAGAGGCAAAAGCAAAATAACTTATGGATATGGGTAGAAAAATGTATGAATCAATATTTGATAAATTATCACAATGACTCAATATAGACTGTTATAGTGATTAGTTTAGAATTAGAATATTATTAGTAAATAGATAATGATAATCGGTATAAAAAAATCTAATTAGTAGAGTCTCATAAGATTCTGACCTGTGCGAGAGCACGGGTTGGTGAACTAGTGTAAAGAAAAAAGAAGCCCCATATGTTTAGTACCATCGAAATTCTTGTTATATCCACAACTATGATAGAATTGATGCAACATACCCACAACTATGATAGAATTGATGCTTGTTATTATATCCTCTATTTGTGATCTCTCTCGATGGGTCAGGTTAGGCTACCGTGTTAGGTATCTCTTGGACCGATCACCCCTATATACTTTTAGGATAGTTTTCTATGCCAACTATGCATACTAAAGTTACACGCACTCTTAAAAACCATTTTGTAGTTGTGGGTATGTAGCTTCACCGTGGGTATATATATGTATTCTCATTAATTCTTTTATGCCGTCTCGGCTCATTCTGGTTCCATATATTCACACATCTATCGACGCAATGAGAGGCATCAGGAACAGCGCTCTCTCCATATGGCAGGTACCCCTTGCATGTACGGAGACGCTCTACCAGTGGGGTGACCATGTGGTCACAAGCGGACTGCTGTAATTGCGTTCGCACTTGGTGTCATTGGTGTCAAGGCTTCGGGCGCAGTGAAAAGTGAGGCTGTTTGGTCAAGCCATGCCACAGGATTCAAATGTGGTTGCCACATCTTTTTGCACTAGAAAATGAGCCACAAAATGCAGCGGCTGAAAACCATGCCTCCGCCATATATAACTCACCACGCTTTAGATCAAAAGATCCCCTAATACACATGTAACATATTATTGCCGTTCGTGTAAATGACAATATAATAAGTTACATAGCATTCCCTCTCACGTCACTATGAAGAATAAAAAATTCTGCATTTATAAAAATAAAATAAATAAAAAGTTATATATAAAATTATAAAATAAAATTTAATGGAACGGCCATATCTCCAGCTACAAATCGGTTTAGATATTTTTCTTCACAAACACCATCAAGCTACTCGATTCCACCACCGCTGCCATTGTTGTCACCTCAACCACCTCAGCTTGGAATAAGCATTTCAGGCTTAATTATGAAAGTGGTTGCTAAGGCAATTACCATAATAATAGGGAGCATAAAAAAATATACCTTTGCTTAAAACGATTGATGCTGGAATAGAGATTTGATAGTGTCTATTCATTGTTTTCCAAAAAAGAGTGCAATATGAAAGCATGTTCTCTATCACATGAGGACTGTTTAGATTCAACCACCCCCCTTCAGGATTGGAGTATTTGGGCGGAACTGAACTAAATTACCCCTCAATCCCCTCCAATCCACATGGTGAATGATGAACCAAAGGAGAGCCACGTATGACATTTTAATATACGTACTTTTTTTTTTGTTCCTGTATTTTGAGACTTTGTAGTTTTTTTATTTCCTTCCATTATTATATTCAGTGCTCCTAATAAAATTATGAAAATATATAAGTTTTAGGAGTTGCGCTAAACATACGATACGTGTGATCATTAAATAATTAATTGGAAAGATTTTACTAAGGTAAACCATCCTCACATTCGAGTTATAGTTGCTGAATACAGGTGGGGACAATTTTAGGGACAGTTTTTCAATTCAATGCCAGATGTATATGGTCCATTAAAATGTAATCCACTCTGCCGTAGTGGGTATATATGTAGCCTCACTTTTTATGCCCTCTTGATCGCTCCTTTGGGTCCCATATATATTCACACATCCATCAACCCATGCAACATATGTGGCACGTCCACATGACAACTAATTGCACATATTACATTTGAAACTATACAAGTTTCATCCAAGCTCCAGCACATATGTTTTTATTGTAGCACATATGAGACTTTTTGGTTCTGAACTTTTGATGTAACCAGAAGGGTCCAATTTGAATCCGTTCCGTACATGCAACATTAGCAAAATATGGGAGATAATTTTTATTTGATTGAAATAAATAATCACACAACCAACAAACTAAATTCATAGTAAATAATTGCTCATTAAAATAGCCACAAAAAACATGCTAACCATAAAACTTATCACCAAAAATTAAAATGTCTCAACAGGCTTGTAGTACTAATTAAACAAAAAAGCATGAGAAGGTAAGGTATAAATCCAATGTCTCAAAAGGCTTGCACTAGTAATTAAGAAAGCATACATCCAAGCACAAGCAGAACATTTCACTAGAGTCTACTGCAATTTAACCAAACTACTAGCTCATACTTAGAGCACACACTTTTAGTACTTATTTATGAGAGCTGGTGATTCTGAGAAATACGGAACATAATGAGCAAAATAGGACTGAAGTTTTCGATCTTTGAAAGTGTCAATGACACTCACTTCCTTGCGGTCCATGTCGTATGCTATCAGCTTGTACTCCTGAAGAAAGAAAACCACATTACAATCTCAATGAATGTCAACCACTTGAAAGTCTGATTTGCCTCTTTTTTCTCCAAAGATATCCAGAGTGTTCACAGTGTTCTTCAACACCCATTCCTGTGTATCATAATCCATAAGAACCCATGTAGATAGTTTGGCATCCTTTTCATAATCAGGCTTTAGTGTCACACAATGTAGGTGCCCTTGGGATTGACCTAAATAACAAATAACATTGTCCGCGTGCCTCCCATTAGCCGTATCTGGCACAGTGATCATCCTTCTTGCCTTCCCTTGTACATCTACAGCAAGTATGTGCCCGTCGAGTCCCAAACTATGAAATGTAGAAAGCCATTAACAAAGGCACCATGGTGCTCACGCTCCTCTAGTATAAATTGATGATGCCAGCCTCCTAACTGCCCTTGGTCTTTTTGTTTATCAATTTGGTTTTGACTCCAAGTCCTAGTTTCAGACGAGTAAACATGCAACGACGACAATATGTCGTCATCTGCGTCTGAATTTTGGAATTGGAACAAGTGAAAGTGAGAGGATACAGTCAGATCAAAAGCCAAATAGGTCTGAGTAAACGCTTCACAAGGGTCACAAGCGGGCACTGCTGACCATTGCTTTGTGGTGGGGTTGCACACAATATAGCCATCCACCGAGTTAGGCGTCTCATGAGGGTGCCGGTTCCCAAAAAGGATAAGCCCATTGCATGAATCAAGGAAAAATGTCCGGTTCCCCGTCATTTCCGTTAGGAAGGAGAAGCAAGGGTCGTTGTTCAGAGGCACGGGGCCTGTTAGGTCGATGAAACTGAAACTAATATCAAACAACAACTTATTTTCAACATTGGAGACCTTGGCCGTTTGGATGAACAGTCCTTGCATGGTTTGGGGCAGCTTCTTACGGTTGCCGTGGTCGACGATGAGGTCACGCCAGCCCTTGGACACGCACTTGAAAAAGACGGACTTGGCGGGGACACGGGAGAGGATCTCCAGCAGGGGGTCGTCCGGGAGGTCGAACGCCGCGCCAGCCCTCCATGCCTCCGCCCGAGAGCAACCTGTGTGAAAAGCGGGGGACGAGCGAGATGGAGGAGTGAGGGAACTGCCAGGGAGAAAATGCAGCAATGGGAGGAAAGGAGGTGCTTACCGACACCGGAGACGGCCGTGATGGATGGCGGCGGCGCAGTGTGCTGCGAAGGATTGAAGATCGAATTGGGGATTTCTAATCTAAACCCTAGATTAGATTAGTGCGGAGGACCGGACTAAGCTTGGTGAAATTAGTTTGGTGCCGAGGACGAAGCTTGGTGCGGCCAGACCGCCGGAGCGAACAAGAGCTGTCCTTGTACCAAACGAAGCTTTTGAGCCTGGGCTTCACATGAATTTAGATTTTGGTTTGGGCCTAGAGCATGAGAGAATGGGCCGAAAAGTTTGAGCCCGGTCGTCCATTGTTTTTTTTTTTTTTTTTGAGAATTCGTCCATTGTTTTTTTAGGTACAAAGAACGGGGCTGGCTGTAGAACGTGTACAACAATGCAATCAATGTGAAGCCGTAAAGGTATTTGTTCCAAATCAAAAAAAGCAAGGTGACGGCCGATGGAACCTTCACTTCGCCGAGGAGCTGGAAACCATCATCGTCTCAGGAATCATGAATCAGCGCAAATATTGTGTCAATCAGCAATGGGTCTGAGTGAATATCACACGAACGGTGCAACTCAAATACAACACAAGTGCACAACTCTTTAGTGCAACGCAATATCCACACCACACAAACCGCCAAGCCTATCTACCTCTCAAACAGAATCTAATCCCTGATAACATTAAAGATCGAGGCAAAAATTAGCAAATGCAATCACAACCTACACAAACACAAGGCACATCAGGGGAATAGCAATTAGTGAATGCAGTACTAGAATCAGCTTATTGTAGTGACAAACAAAATGCACGCCATATGGAAGTTTTGTTTCTTCATACATGCATAAGATTGGGCAGCAGTGGTCATGAACCACAATAGAGAATACAAGCAAGCAGTTGAATACTAAATTACATACTATGCTGCCCTAACCTATTGGTGTATACATTACTTTTGCCCCATTGCGATATAGGTAAATCTTCATGCAAGTCTCTGGTCCAGAGAGGCCCATTAGCTCCTTACAAAGCTCCTCATCGACAGTGGCTTTAGGATCAAAGTTCATAGTAATTGATTTGAGCATTCTTGCCCATCCTAGTAGATGTTTCACAAATGTGAAATCATAATCTGATCCATAAAACCCACAAATGTACAATTCCTGGAGAGAATTCAAGAGAAGCTCCTCAGTTTCCCAGTCTTGCTCCTCATGACAAAAACAATCTGGTGAACAAGCAGCTCCTTCCTGAGATGAGGAGCATGAACATAAGAATGGCGAACTTCTCAACAACCTTTTCAAGGCTATTGACAACAGGATAAGTATAAGAAAGTGGCAATCATTTAAATACACAAGCCACTTGAACAACACATGACAAATTACATATTAACAGGATATCCCTTGGTTTTAGCCAATTGTGAGGGAGGGAGGGAGAATTACACAGAAACATGACAATCACAAATAACATGCAATTAATAAATTTCTCTTTTTAGGGTAACAGGGCCTTTAGCATGGCTCCATGAGAAGTACCATCAGCTTAAATACTAGATTCTTTTGCGTACAATATACCATCTGTTTTGACACTGGATGCCAGTGAGCAACATCTACACTGGCACTTCCCTCTCAGTTCCTAAAAAAAGAATGGAATTCTAGCATAGTACTGAGTCAAACCATCATGTGTTTTAGTAAGACTACCAAAGAGAAACAATATTTATGATATCAAAGAGGATTCATTATGGAATATATTTTCATAGGATACCTATTTGGTGCCATTAATATTGATAATGTTTTCTATAAATTAAGTCAAATTTTAGATATTTTTCATAAGTAGTAATTAGGAGAAAACTAGAATTGCATTCTTTCATGGATAAAAATAGAATTTAGGACCCAAAGCAGAGCTGCAGGTTTTCATTGATATTTTGGAGTAACATGCAGCTGCTAGAATATATTCATTCATACAATATATATCTTGTAGAAACAAGCCATTAAGAAAATTAGAAAACTACATGCAACAAACTAACTCCTAAAGGGCATCATTGGTCAAGCATTAGTGTAGCAAATAAAAATATTCCACAACTTTCCAAGCAACAATAGTATTTGATAGCTACAGTAAAGAATACCTTGTTGGCTTCCTTGATATTCAGAAACAGCCTTTTTATACTAGTAGAAATCATAAAGAAATGGAATACGCAAGAGCCAATCTGATGTCCACATGTTACTAAGAACAGGTGTAAGTTCTCAACTAGGGGCAACGTCAGAGCTTCCATCAAGTACTCTTCGTAAACCATTCTCTACAAATTCATAAAAGGCCACAAGAAAGGCCACAAGAAAATTTCATATGCAGCAACAAAGAAAACAACTTTCTAGAATAACTGATCTTCTAACAAGGAATGACTGTTACAAATGCAGCAAAACTATTTTAGACTTGTTCTGCAGAGTAATGACGCAGAAGATCTCCCTGGTAAAGAATCACAGTTACTTGAGAACTACAGTCACCCTGTTTGGGCTTAATTCTGAGTTGAATGTGCCCCATGGAACACATTACCTCACCACTCTTGTATTCATGTCCTTCACCAAATATTACAACTGCACCAGTGCATTAACATGAAAGGCTGATAAAGAGCAGTAATGCAATAACCAAGGAAAACCAAATTTTATAAAAAAGGGGAAGACTAAACATGACTCATAAATAGGAGTTAATTCAAATGAAGAACCTCAAAAAATCCTACAAAGGAGAGACTTAAAAAACAAGAGAGAACTTTATATAAGAAATAGGATGCGCTTGAAAGCTGTCATGTGTGGTGAGAAAAGATCATATTCAAAATTATGACATATATGGGCAGGGAAGGCACTAAATCGATCAATGAAATGGTTTGGACATATCCAACAAAGGCCTCTATAGTCACTGGTGCATAAAAAAAATACTAAGGTGTCAGGCAGGCCAATAATGTAAACAGAGGCAGGGCTCAACCAAATCTGACACGAGGAGTTTGCGAAGGTAGACTGAAATATCACAAAAAATGAAATAAAGTCTATATAACCCCGCCCACTTGTTAGGTATGAAACGTGACATTTGATCCCATTTGTTTGTCACCACCCGCTCCCTTCGTCTCCATGTCTCCTCCTGTTCTTCGATGGTCTATTGTGGTGTGCGTCGGAGGGAGAGGAATAAATGGGGATCTTGCAAACATGCTCAACTTAGACAGATGCAACAGTGACAATGGAGCACAACAGCCAGATGTGAAGAGCAGCACATTGTTGCTTTTTGTTGATGTGTGCATCTCTGGTGGACGTGATGCAGATCCAAGGGCACCAGCATGTTGAGTAAAGCTGTGCAGGGCGAAGGAACCACACCGATGTAACGGGTAAGTAGTGGAGGACATCGAGATGGCAACAACGGTAATAAGAGTTGAAGATCAGTCTCAATGCTACTACCCTGCAGCACCACCCTCCTGTTCTTTGGCTGTGGTGCCGAACCAGATGGATGAGTGCCACCTACCACTGTGACAAGGGTGACAGCTAAGAGTGGAGGACGAATGAGATTGACCATGCCACCTCGCAGCTCAATTGAGAAAAGGGCATGAGGAAGGGGACGACCGGAGGTTGAAGGAGACTTGATAGGAGAGTCCAAATGCCACAGTGGTATCAGATGCTACCTAGGATTACCAAACACCGTGTGTCATTCTTGACAAGCAGACCTAAATGCATGGTGGCATGAGGTATTGTCATAGTCTATATACAACTGTCAATTGGTATTACATAGTTGCACAATATTTCATGCCAAATGGTAGGTGTTATATAGACTCCCCCCCCCAAAAAAAAAAAAATATATCCATAAGTAGGAACACATGGTACATGGAAGTTTTACCTTGTTACTATTACTGTTCTTTTCATTATCTATTCTTTTTCTAATGACTGGGTTTAACCTCTAGCCTACCTCAACCCGACTCTGAACTAAAAGGCTTTTGTTCCTGTTGTATCTACTTGTCTTTGATAACTGAAAACCATGCTGATCTTATTTCCTTTCAGCCCATTCTGTATTTGATTACGAAACTTGTTTCAACTATTAAAAGAATCAGGGGAAAATATGGCAGCATCAACATCTAGCATGGTATTCAATGATTGACATACTGCAACACCATTAAAAACAGTACCAACATCAAGTAGATCTTCTCAGCTGCTAATCCTGATAAAGACAGGAGACAGGAGTAATACGGCAATCTTCTTAACTACTGATCCTGATACAGAATTTATACTCAATGCAAGGACACAGGAGTACTGCAATTTCTTTTTCATGTTTTCTATTCCATAAATTAGCAAAAGAAATGTGAGTTTCTTGCAGCTTTAGTTCATTTGGCTTGAGGTAGCATCCAAACACCCCAATTATTTGCAAGTCAGATCACATAGTTAAATCCATGTCTAAATCTGATGTAAGGTCAAGTGTTGAGCATAACCGCACACATCATGTTTGTACAACCATAACTACAGATGAAGGTCCCTCTACCAGCCATTTTTATTGATGAACCAGTTAATTGGCCACATTAAAGTCTAGCAATCACCACCACTTCAAAGTATTTTTTTTATTACAAAACTTACGCTTACTGACCGATTGTATACTTAGCACTATTCAAATAAAAAGAAAGTTTAAAATCCATGATAATGAGACATATACTCACCTTTGGATACTCGATTGTAATGAAAAGAGCAGGGATCTTCCTAAAGTGCTGCAATAACATCACAGTGCCCCAGTTGTACTGATGCTCAGGCAACCCATACCATGTATCTGCAAAAAAAGGAGGTCCCCAATTCCCATAGATATGCCAGTTTGCCCAGCTGGACTGCACTACTAGGAATTGACCCTTAGAGCACCATTTTTTAACGCAAACCCCCGAACATTTGGTTGCAATATTTAGTTCTATAGCAACCCACATTTTTTTTTTGGGTTGCGATATCTAGATCTTATGGCCACCAAAAATTTGGGTTGCATCTATTAAAATATTCGTTGCAACAAGGTTAGTGTTAATGCCAATGATGAAAAAGGTGGTTGCTTTTATGGGTACCTATTGCCACAACTATTTGAGCATTGCGATAGTATCGATGTAGTGTTGCGATAGATCTATGTTTGTTGCCACGAATATTTATTTGGTTGCGAATAGGCATGCCTGTGGCCATGATAAAATTACGTTGTCTAAAATTTAATCTTTGTTGCAATAGGTCATATGCCCATTTGCATCCGTAAATCAATTCGTTGCTATAGCACCGTGTTTGTTGCCACAAATATTTAGTTGGTTGCAATTTTGCATGTTTGTGGCCACGATGAAATGTCGTTGTCTAAAACCTAACTTTTGTTGTTGCGATAGTTGATATGCCTATTGCATCTAGAAAACAATTCATTGCGATAGAACTATGATTGTTGCTACGAATATTTAGATGGTTACGATTATGCATGCTTGTGGCCATGATGAAATGTCGTTGTCTAAAACTTAACCTTAGTTGCGATAGCTCATGTGCCTGTTGCATCAAAAAAATAGTTCATTGTATCAATTAGCTTCTATTGCCACCAATGAATTATGTGAATTTATTAGACTATTTTTGGTTACCCTACAAAAAAAGTTAGAGAATTAATTAAGCCCACCTGCGCATTTGAAGAAAAAAAACAAAAAGGAAATGCTCAGCCCACCAAAAGGAACACAACCCACCGATACATGAGACAAAAATTAGGATAAAAAAAAAGACCCATCCCACCCAGCCTGACCGACGCATGATGAGAAGAGAGAAAAAAACAAAACCAGTTTTTCCTGAGTCCTAACCTAATCACGCCACTCTCTAAAAAAAACAAAGTGACGCCCCTTCCTCCTCTTCCAGAAGCACGCCGCCCTTCCTCCTCTACCAGAAGCACGGCTCCACTACTTGCGATAGATCATCTGGTTAACCTTGCGGATCTTCTTCTCCATCTCATCAAACTTGTCACCTACGCCCTCCATGAATTCGTTCAGCATCATTTCTATGCCTTCCTCCGTGTCATCAAGGCGCAGGCTTATGTTCTCAATCTCCTCACGCAAACCATCACAACGAGCCTTCAGATGATCAAGAATGTGGCGCACGGGCACTTTCTACAGCATGCAACAAAAATAATATTATTCTAATTGCAATATTTGAAAAAGCTTTTGTAATAATAACACTACACACACACACCGCCCCCGGCGGGTTGACCGTCAAAAAGCAGCACATAAAGTGCACACGTTAGTTCCACAGACCACACCAATTCAGTTCTTGTTCCACAGAGCACATAAAGTAGCACGCATCAAGTTCACTGCACAACTTGTATGCTTGGCTCATGACCTGCTTTTTTGCATCATCCTTAGCTGCGTCAAATAGTTCTCTCAGCGTCTGTATAGAAGAACACTTCTTGGTCTACTCAACTGGTTCCACCACGCCAGACTTGATGTCAGCGAAGAGCATCTCGAAGGACTCATCAACTCTCGAGGACGACTTTTTTGTTCGGCGCTTGAGCTTTTTATTGGCATCATTGTTAGCTGTCTCAAACAGCCACTTGGCCATGGCCACAAGATGCTCTTGTTCTTCCAGCTCAAAGAAGGCAAACAACAAGTCTTTCACATCAGTGTCATAGGGAACCTGCAATAAAAAACAAATATTAGGTGCTATATTATTATTCAATTTTGATAACATTTTGGGAAAAGTTCTAACACAGTGTTATTGAAACACTCTAGATTCTTACTATAAAAACAGCCCAAAAACACCTCAAATATTGCTCTTCCTTAGTGTCGAAGGTAAAACACTTTTCAGTGACCATGCGACACCTAAAGCTTTTGCAAGCATCCACTTTAAACTAAAACAATTTATTAAAACAGAACAATGACAGAGCACCAGAACTATGTTGATGTAACCAAGATCAATGATAAATAAAATTTTGTATACCATTATGTTGCCACACTATCATGCATGTTCACACAATCTGAACAAAGAGGGAGTTCACACTTTTGACTAGACAACATTTAGAAAACAGTTCAAACTGCATGGGCACTACATGTTCACATGATCTGAACAAAGATTCAACTTATGGCTATCTGTTGTAATTTTTTTTAAAAAAAACTTATGGCTTTCTAGACATCGCCATTCAGAGTATGTAAATGGTTATCTGGACATCGCCATTCAGAGATAACAAAGAGATGCTCTAGTCTGAATATGCCCTACTGAAGTATGGCAAATTCAGATACTGATTGAACACATTACTCCCTCCGTCCAAAAATTGGCTTCATCTAAGGGTATGGCGCAATGACCAAGGGAACTATGCGGCATGCGTGATTAGCAATTTAATCGGCCCTTCCTTTTAATTCAATCGGTGACGGTTGAGGTTCTCCATGCACCACATGCTAAAATCGCTCCAACCAGTGGATGGAACAATGGCACCGTGCGGAGAACAAAGCGACGAGAGCGCATGGGAAGAAGTGCATGCGTGGTCCAGCGTTTAGACGCACCCGATTTTTGGAAAAACAAATTTTGGTTAGGCGCATTGGATTTTTGGACGGAGGGAGTACTATATAAGTTGCTTCTGGGACATGATCAAAACAGCTTCACGGTAGAAGCATGCACACAAAATCACTGGTATTGATAAGAATCACTGAATGGGGAGGCAACAAAATCAGGGAATCTCAAACTCAGTAGTGATCAAGGATTCAGTGTAAAAAACGAAATTCAGTAAGTTTCTACCAGATCCAAAAATAAATGGCCAAAGAAACAAAGCTACTCAAATTTGTTCAAATCATAGGAGACAGTTGCAACCATTCGGAGACAAAATTCAGAGATAACACTTTCCAGCAAGGTAGATATGATAGTGCTAGGTAGATATGATGAGTGCACTATCTGGGAACAGATGTAGCTACATCATTTTTATCAAAAAGAATTAAGGAATAAGGAAGAATTCATATGAAAATTTATCTGCATAAGGAAGGGACTTATATTATTCGTTCTAGTATTGCCAACACTACCTTGAATTGGTTTGGGAAATTTGAAACTTAGTAAATAAGCATAGAAAAAAATGACAGATGGAAAGGGTGTAATTGAAAAAAAAAACAAAGGAAAAGTGGAAGCGGCTTCTGAAATGTTGCCACGATTTTCATATGAACTGAAGAAAAAAGGCTAGCAGTGAACTGTATGAACATTGGTGGAGCTGTATTGCTATATCATAGCTGCAACTGAATATTTAAACTCCAAGGAGGATGACAGTTTATATATCAGTAGACTTAGTGGTGAGCATATTTTTTTTTGTTTAGATTGGATGAATTTGCGTGTGGAATTGAAAATCATATCATAACTGTAAGGCCACCTATTTTGATGGAGAAGAAAAAGAGGCTGCTCACCTTAGAAGGCAGCCTTAATTGCCAGTACTAATAGCTGACCTAAAAAACACCCTTGCTAAGATAATCAGATCCTCCATTCCTCAACGCCAAAGCCTCATATATTTTCATGAATGTTTTGACATGAAGTTTCAGACAACCAACAGTTTACAGACAAAGAAACATTATTAATGCAGTTAGGCAGTCTCATTGGATCCCTGTTATAAATCAATCTTTTCTGCAGGATCAACCCCATAATTTAATCAAAGCCTCATATATTTTCCTGAAGGTTTAGACATGAAGTTTCAGACAACCAACAGTTTGAAATATTATTAATGCAGTTAGGCAGTCTCATTGGATCCCTGTTATAAATGGATCTTTTCTGCAGTGCAGGATCAACCTCATAATTTACTCTGTATAGAGATTCTCTAGCTGGACAAAAACACTCAAAGAGAAGAACGTTACCACCTACTCCTGGTGCGGCACGGCTGCTTGGAGCAATTGGATCGTTTGGTCTGTACCAAAAAGATTCAAATAAGGCATGGTGACAAATTTAATTGGATAAGAGGTTGTCTGCGCTGCTGGAATTTGGGCATGGTCAGTGTAGAGAGTGACCTGAGGATGAATCAGGCAGAGGCCACTCTGGGTGCTTCGGAGCTAGGGACGATCGTTCGGCTGACGGCTTCAGGTGACTGATGTCCCTGAAGCGTGTTGGTGAGCCGAGGGCGCCGGCGTGGGGGGCACCTATGGTCACTGAAGAAAAATACCAAGTAAAAAAATTGTAAGATAATACCTGAATCTCGTGTTCTTTCAACTCGAACTAGATTTGAGAGTCGATTCGCCGTTGCCCAACTCGATCTACTTCTCCCTCCCTTTGCCAAACTCCAGCAACTGACAGGATTGACAAAAATAAACAAATCAAACAAACAGGAGAGGAAGGAAAGGCACTGTTACACGAGCAAAATAGTGCCTTGTCGAGGTAGGGCTGTAGGGGTCGACGCCGCAGCGATCTGGGGACGCAACGGCTGCTGGGGCGGGGGCGCCGTGTGCCCGTGCGGCACGGCCAATCTGGGAAGCTGAAAGCGTTGATGACTCCACGGAGACAAAGCCGGGCGGTTAACTGCTCCCAGCCTCACACGAATTGGCAAATAGAGAAGACACATCGGGGATACTTAGATTCCAACGCAGCCAAGCCAAAATTCGGCGGCTGATTTACGCGCCCACGATTTGGCCCAAATTGGCATCCGCTTGTATTCGCGCCACGGCCAAATTTTGGTGGGCATCGCCTAACCGTGGCTTTCAACCAAACGAAGGCTTAAAATACCAGGGCAGGTACAAAATATGACCCGGCACCTCAGGGCCTGTATCCAAATTCCAAATACGCCGTTTATTGTCTAGTAAATTTCATAGTTAATCATGCAAAATATATTTTTATTATAATTTGTGAAAGGTCTACTCGAGTTTATATATAGTTCCGTACTTTTATTGTCAATAACCAATTTTTCTATAAAAAATTTAAATCCAAACAATTAAATTGTCAACTTTACATCGTTTGCATGACAACTTAATGAAATGTAATTTTGGTATGTGTGATCACCAAAATAATTTATTTTTGTGGTACCAGAGTATCTTTTTGTAATCGGTTTGTGTTTTATATAATTTAAATAAATTTAAAGAACTGGAATGGGGATCAATGGGGTGAATGAGAGCCTGAAACTTTTCATATAAGAACTATATTATCAAGGCTAGTCGTATGACGACTAATCGTGATTATCAAGGCTAGTCGTATGACAGCTAATCGTGATTATCATCGATCAGGGTCGATTAGTCTATGCTGATCAGTCTAGTCGGCTAGTCGGACATTTAGTGGTCCTTTGTGCCTTGATGGCCTGATCGACCTTGCATATACTCTATATGGGTGATTTAAATATGTGTAGACATGGCCATAAGATGTGGCGGCTGCAAGGGAGAGCAAAGCTATAGTGATAAACAGAATGTGACGAGCGGGAGCTAGAAATGTGGTAGTTAGTGGGCCAAATTCTACCTACATACAATACATTATGTATACTTGTTCTGTCCAAACTAGTCGTCCCGCTAGTCTGGTACGACGACATCACTTATCAAACGATAAGGGTTCTAATCGAACAACTATAATCGAGCACCGAGTTACGATAAGGATCTTGATTCGTCCTCTGATCTGAAATCTTGATTAGTCCTCTGATCTGAAAACATGGCATGTAGTCACAGTGGGTCTACGAACCTTAAAATCTAGGTTGAAGATACAAACGTCATCTTCATCACATATATATGTAGATGTGTATCTGGCCTCCACCAAGTGCCACAACGCTATCATCCTCCTTCACATGGTCGACATCGTCTTCATTGTCCATGTAGTACTCTTGCACTTTTGATGTCAAATGTGAACCGCACACACTCTGTTCTCTAACCTTTACTAAAAGCCTTCTCATCCGCCTTTTGCCGCCTTTTCTCCGGATGCCAACAAGATTAGGCGTCCGAGCCTTATGTGAGTTCATCGAACTTAGAGGGATCACTTGGGAGGTCATGCATTGGAGTGGTGGTGGGCACAACATTAGGGTTCGGTCCACTTGAGTAACGAACAACTGATCGTTGGTTACATAAACGACAAGCAAATGTTTTTGGAAAAAAGTACATCCTCACTTAATATCGCTTTATTTAGTATAAATACGTCTCAGTTCTTGCCTAAGATTTGGGGTAGTCAACTTTATGTTTTTTACGTGATAAATTTAATAATAATTTGGTATGTTTGATCACCAACATAATTTAAATTTATTGTTTTGGAACTAAAGTTTTTTTTTAGAATTTAAATGTGTCTTTACGCACTGATTGAATTACTTTAGATTTTAATGAAATATAAATAAAAGTTCCTTTGAAAAATTGCGTGGTTTGGAAACTGGCCCGCCACAATTTTAGCCGCCGCGCGCCAAAAGCCCAAAACGAATACAAATCAAGTTAATTAAACCCTGTGGCCTCGCAACGCAAGCCATTCAACTTTCACGATCTCACCCCAACCTGGCAACCGCCGCCGTTCTTTTCGCACTTATCCATTCTCCGCTCTTGATCTCCAGGCCGGTGGCACGAGCTCGGGCCTCCAGGGCTAGGGCACGAAGGTCTCTCCGGCGTCTTCGCGCAAGCTACCAGCACCGGCGGCTGCACCCTCGTGATGGAGTTGCAGGCCACACGTGACGGCGTCGCCGCGCTGCAGGTGTGGTACCGTAGGTACACCGCGTGTCGTGCGCGATCTGCCAGTCCCCACGGCTGTGCCGCATGCTGATCCAGCGCTCCGCCTGACCCAAGGGGCAGGTTAAGAGCGTGGCGGCATGGTGCCAGGTGACAACGGCGCCGCATCTCGTGCAATGACGGAGGAGGAAGTGAAGTGGCGGCGAATCTCCCGAACTGGGACTGGGAGAGGCAGCAGCGACGACTCTCGCCCCTAAGGATGTTATGGCGGTGGATCTCGTGCCTCTCGATTCGCCGGATTTTGTTGGTCGGTTTCTCTGCTTCCCATCTGTTCCAAGTTGATTCATTAGGAAATACTGGTAGGGTAGTATTTTCGTTCTACTATATTCTATTAGCAATCTATTCTGTTGATGGTTTATGGCATCAAGGTAGAACACAATTCGTAGATGAGTTATGTCATAAACAGGGCTCGGATGCATGCTTGCACCTAGAGGATGCAGCCGTCATGGAGTCAATTCAAGCTCCTATTTTTCATGCAAGCATATACATCTGTCTTTATCAATGTGATGACGGGAGGCTTATTAACGTTGAGAAAAAGTATGAAGTTTGGACTGACAAAGAGGTTTGTTTTGTATGCTCTTGTGCAAGTTAAATTTTACTTACCTTACATTATTTTTTCATTAGAAATTAACAGTTGTTGCAATGAATTTTAACTAAATGAACTGAAGGTTTGACATATATGTCTACATAACTTTGCTAGAATGGAGTAGTTCGCGTTGGCTATAACTCCAGCCAACACAAGTGGGTCTCGAGAGCAGCATCCCAAACTTGACTAGTTAACCAACATCATCTATTTTTTGTTTGATTTGAGCCATGAAGTATGGGTTACAAGCAATATGTTAATCTAGCAAATAAAAACTGAAGTATGTATATATGTGTGTGCATTTATTAATTACTAATGCATATGGCATCTGGACACTTTTTCTGTTTAGCAGGAAGACTGAACCTCCTGAGATCGATGATCGCTCGACTCTTTGGAAAGATGAATTGATTCAAGAATTTTGTAATAACAACGAGCATTTCATGATTTGTGCTTAGAATCCTCAGTATAATTGTTTAGTTCTACAATTCTAGAATGCACTTACGACATATATTCGTGAAGTATAAAGTGCTTTTTATTTTATTATCGTGCACTTGTTATATATTTATTATTATCAAGTAGTTTATGTATAACTTTCTGTCAATTAATTAATTATTGTATACCAGCTAGGAGGGTTCTACTGTCTTCTGTTAGCAGTCTATTCAAAAATTTAGCAGGGATGTAGACAGGTTAATTTTTGGCAAATGCATGTACAGGTTATTTTTAAAAGACAGACACACCTTGATGCGTGGAATGCTGCCATGGCTTGTCTTTTAGTCTACACTTGAGCTTCTAATTATTAAGTCGATCTTTACTAACTACAGTTGTGTTGAATGTGCTTGCAATTGTTTGATCTCAATTGCTCTTGTTTTATGATTGCTAATAACTCCATGAATTTAATCATATATGTTTTCATGAAACGCAGAGAATCTCGGACAGCCAAAACAATTAGAGAAACCTTCTATGGCTAAATGGTGATGACCGGCACCAACAAGAATGAGAAGTTACAAAGATGCTTATTTGTGATGGTGTAGCTGCATGGCGATGGAGGAACCAGCAAACACATATTTAGATCAAGTTATTATGTGCTAAACAATGTTGTGAACTTAGTTAAATATGGTGTCTTTATTTTGTTAGTTGTAGTCATGTTCTTTTAAGCAGAATTCTGGTCATTTTGTGTTACTATGGTTTGAGACAATACTTAAATTAATGAATGTATCAGTTATTATATGTGATATGCATGCTATGGAAATAATTTAAAACTGCTATTTAAATTGTCCTCATTGCGATAGAATAATTGGCAACCATTGATTTTGGTTGCAATATACATTATTACGACGAACATTGTGTGTTGCATTACCATATCATCTATTGCCACCAACAATTCTTTGTTGCATGTGCCCTCTATTACCACCAACATAAATTCGTTGCAAATTCCATATATTACCTCAAAGACTAGTTTGTTGCATTATCATATGATCTATTGCCACCAACAATTGTTAGTTGCAAGTGCCCTCTATTACCACCAACACGAATTCGTTGCAACTTTCATATATTACCTCGAAGCCTCGTTCGTTGCATTAGAGCCTTATGGTCTATTGCCACGTAGTTTTGGCGTGGCAGTACTTTTCTATTGCAACACATTCTTTTGTTGTAATATTTTTCTTTTGCAACACATTCGTTCATCGCAATAGAACCTTAGGCAACCAATCCAATCGTTGCAATATTTGTTCTTGCAACCAAGTATTGGTTGTATTAGTCTTTTTGCTCGTTGTAATATTTCATCTTGCAACCAATTATTGGTTGCAGTAGCCTTTGTCGTTGGTTGCAATAGAGCTAGATTTGTTGCAACCAAACATCAAGTTGTTGTGCGAGGCTATTGTGACGTTCATATTGCAACCATCCGTGCGACCACCGGACTTCGATGCAAGCGATACCAGTTGCAACCAAAAAAGCCATATTGCAACCAAATATAGGCGTTGGGCAAGGGTCAATTCCGATCGGATCATATTGATCAAACCACAGCTTTTTCAAAATCGGAGCGGTGATGTCAGCCACCGGTTGCCTCTTGTAGAAGCAGTTCCAGATAAGCAGTTCATACAGCATTGGTGACACGATGGTGAGCTGCTGCAACCCTTTTAGATTTTGCAAATACATAGTAAGGAGAGACTCTTAACAGATTGTGAGCTGTGACACCCCATGAATGTTAAACAGAGAGAGTAGCCGGCAACGGGCTGATGACAAGGTGTCGCCGATGTCGGAGGCGCGTTGGAACCGGACATTGCTCAGAACCAGCCCAGCGAAGCCAGGAACACGCCCGACGGTGGAAGCGAGAGGCAAAGGTAACCTAAGTGGAGGGCAAGCAATTGTACCCTGTCGAAGCAGGGCAGCTGAATGTCGCCCCTTACGACGGCCTCAGCCATCTCCTCCTTCCACCGATCCTCAGGTACCACATTGCCGAAAAAGAGCCATCTGGTCAGGCGGGCGCGGCGAGACGGAGTACCGCGTTCATGTCCACCGGGTCGGCATTTTTTTGGCGACGATGCCCAGCTTCGAGCGCGGGGGCGAGTGTTGGGCGGCGCCCGCGCGGAGGCAGGCGGCGGGCAGCGCACGGGCTGGTTCTGTGGGGAGCGGGGAACGCAGCGATGGGAGATGCGCCACGCAGGCGGCGCCAGCAGTGCGAGTAGATCCTGGTCGCGCGGGCGGGAGCGAGGGGGCGCAGGGCGGCGCGCTAACCGGTTCAGTTGGGATTGGGAACCACAGCTCCGGGAGCTGCGCCCGCAGGCGGCGCCAGCGGGCGGGAGAGGACGCTGGTCCGGGCGGCTGTGGCGACGGACAGGAGCCAGCCCAGGATGCAGGGAGGACGCGTCGTCGGGTAGCGCGCTGAGGCGGTCCTCCACCTCCGCCTCCTCGCCGCCGCCGCCGCCGCCGAGATCCGGGGGAGGGAGGGATGGGGGCGTGCGGCGATCTCCCGCAGAGATGCAAAGCGCCGCCCGGAATTCCTCCCGAATCTCACGCATCGTCAATTCAACGCCGCAGCCTCGAAACCTTGGTTGTGTTGGATTGCATCTCTCTCCCAGTGTTCGAGATTTTCTGTGTTGGTCGCCGACGAAATCTGAGTGCGGAGGGTTTTGGGTTTAGAGGACGGAGCTCTGTTCAGAGAGTCGTCACTCGTGAGAGAGAGAAAGAGCTCACAGTGTCACGTGACAGAGAAGTCTGGCCACTGGCTGCTGGCCACAGGCTGGGCTGGGCTGGACAAAGGCCGGATCATTTTGGTGTAAAACCAAGTCGCCTGGCCCAACTATCAGCCGACAAGCGAATTGGCTTGTGTAGTCCAATGGTTAGGACGGTCCAGTGGGACGCTACCCACCAGGGTTCAAATCCACCCTGGTGCTCGCACCTTTTCCTGGGATTTTCCCAAGGATTTACCGGCGTTGTGCATTAAGTGGTAAGCGACGTTCCCCTCGACGACGAGGCGCCTATGGTGACTTCGAGAATCTCCAGATCTGCCGGCTGCCCGGTCCTTCGGAGGTACTCATAGGGGTAGGGTTTGCGTACGTGTGTTCATAGGGGTGAGTGTGCGTGCGTGTTGTGAGTGTCTGCGTTGTACTGTGTAATTCAAAAAAAAAAAAAAAACTATCAGCCGACAAAAATCTTATGTTCTTAAAGCACAAAAAAAAAAATGTTCTTAAAGCACTCCGATAGTTTAAAAAGAATTTGTAAATCGATAAGTTTTCTAAGTGCCTAAGAATTAGAAAGCACATTTTTTATTTAGGTGTCCACCCTTAATTTTTGTTGGTCTAATTTGGTTTCCAGATCCAGCCGTAGCACCAAACGGAGCCCCTAAATTTCTTTCCACATACAATGACCTTCGGGACTATTTGTAACACCCGTGTTTTTGCATCATTTTAAAATTCACTAAAAATTTGAACTTTTTATAATTGCAACTAAAACTTGATTTATTTTCCACTAAGCCGAACCCCGTTTTCGAAAACCTGCATTCAAACTCTCACCATATAAAAAATAGGAAACCTTGCTTGTTGTTTGTTGAGCTTTATGATGGCCAAGGATGCAAAGGTAAGTCCTAGATTTTAATTATGGAAGTAATTGCATGAGAAATGAATTACGAATTTATTCTGGGAATAATAAATACGAAACCCGTGTGCACCAAAAATATATATGAATGAATATTTTTACAAGCACAATTAATAAATATTCTCGTCCATAAAGGTCACGGGAATATGTGGTGCTTGTATAAATATTTATAAAATATATAGTGCACATAAAAATAACAAGAGCTCTCGGGAAAACTTGTGTGCATAAATATATATAAATATTTTTGCAAGTACAATATGATAATATTTTCATGAATAGAAGTCATGAGAATAAATGAGTGCTTGTATAAATATTTATAAATGTATGTACTTACACACATGGAATAGATAGAAATAAAAGAGGAGAAAGGAAGAGAAAACAGAAAAAGAAAAGGGAATCAAGAAAGGGCTCTCGGGCTCCAACTCCCTCTCCCCTCCTTCTGGCCCGGCCCAGCCCGGCGCTCTCCCTTCCCCTCCTCCTTCTCCATTCCACGCGAACGGGCCGGACTGGCAAGCCCATCGGCAAAAGGCCCTTGGCCGAAAGCAATCGAGCCCGGCTCGCCCACTTCCCCTCCCTCACCGGCCGAGCCCGGGCCCCACCGCGTCGCCGTCTACCTCCCGGACGAGGCACACGCGCGGCCCGATCCCGACGGGCCCTACTCGCTCCCTGGCCGCACCCATCACTAGCGACGACGACTAGGGAATAGTGGAGCATTTATACTTCCGCTGGACCGACCTACCGACCAGGACTCGTTCCATCGCACCGCCAACGCGCCACAACCAACCCCGCCAGCATCGCCGCCGCAAGAGGACGCGACCACCGAGCCATGCGAGCCTGCCATCGCCCTTAATCGCACGGGTGGCGTTGACGCCAACACGTGAAGAGGAGGATCGTTTCGCTCGAGCCGTCACATCGGGCCGAGCCAGCTCACCGCAAGCCATGCCAATGGGCGCGCACCGCCGCTGCCGGCCACCGCCACCGCAACGCGACACCCCGCCGCCGCTCTCGCCGGCTAGCCGCACGGCGCCGTGGGACAGCGAGACAAGCTACGGACTGCACGGAGGTCCGCAAACACAAGACGAGCTGCCGGAAAAGATCGGCGTGGGAGAGAAAAATTGTGCCGACGGCGAGCACCGCGGCGCGCCTATAAATAGGCCCCGTCGGACTCCAATCCGCCGCACCACTCACTCCTCAAGCTCCGCCTCGCCCTAGAACGCAAGGTGCTCACCCTTCTCCTCCCTATTCTCCTCTCATCCTCGCTCGTGCCCGATTCTCCCCAAATCGGCTCCCCGCCGTCCGACACCCTAGGTCTGGGAGTCCTCGACGATTGAGTCGTCCTCCGTTGCAATTGGAGAGCCGGTACGCCTCACCAACCCCTCCTCTTCCATTTTCCCTACTTTACTCGCCCGCATTGGCTTTGTGACGCGTAGCCGACGGAGCGCCGCCGCCATCCGCCGCCCGAGTCGCCGCTGTCGTGGGAGCAAGCCACCGAAGCCGCCCTGGCAAGAACCATCGAGTCCAGGGCGACGAGGGGAGGACGATAAGCCATCCACGGCGAGCATTAGACAACGGAAACACCGATCCGGCGGGATTCCGGCGAGCCGCCGCCGTGCGAGCTCGGGCGGACGAGGACTCCCCAGCGCCGTCACCACGCCGTGGACGCCGTCAAGGCACGGGCCGATAGAAGGCGCCACGTCGCCCGCCGTCCCCCTCCGTCACAAAGGCCAACGGGACGACCCGTCACACACGTGGCACCCACGTGGCAGCCACCGTGGCGTCCACACGGACCCACGTGCGCCACGCGTGTGAAGGCATTCCTGTGTACACATTGGAAATTGCTACAGCTACCCGAGATTTGTACATAGAGTTTTATAAATAGACTTTCCCGTGTCAGAAAAATTCCCAGAAAATTTGTAAATTCATTATTTGATTTATAGAATTTTATCATGTAATTAGTTCCAATTTTATTACATGATAAAATTATATTATAATATTACCCTAATGAATTAATTAGGGATTAATATTATAAAATCCATATCTCATGCATACTAACTCCGTTTCGCGTGAAACGACTTCCATAATTCATCTAAAATCTAGCTCTATGCATCTAACCCATTGCCACCATAATGTTCTATGCTTGTTTTGGTTGCTCTAGTTCAAGCTAGGTTTATTAAAGTACCCGAGGTAGTTTCCGACGACCCGATTAGGAGCTTCCGTCCGAAGCAAAGCTAGAGACGTTCGACGCCGTGCCGATTTGTAAGAACCTCCCAGGCAAGTCCTTACCCCCCCTAATCATGACCTTAATAATATGATGATGATATGATGATGTTTATGATGAGATAATCGGAGTAGTAAATAGTGGTATGAGCCTGATAACGTAGCTATGGAGCTAAGTCGGATGACGTAATCATCCACGTTATCTACGCTCATACGTCGTAATTCAAGAGAAACATGAGAATGCCTAATGTACCCTAACCAACAAAAGAGGTGAGTAGTGGTAGTCTGGTAGAGCCTAAATACCACGTCGGGAATCGCCGCGAGGGGTTCCTGTGGAGAGATACTCGCCTCCCCTAAGGACCGGTTCATAGACCTTCTACCTAGTATAATATTACGTACAGCCACACGCCGATATGGGACAGCTTGATTTCACACCCCGTTGGGTTGAGGTATAATCTAGAGCCAAGGTGGCCGGAGTAGGCAAACGACCTATTGGGAGCAGACATGGGGAGAGTGGCCCCATGGTCCGGTTGGCGTGGTTGCTGAGTGATCCTCCACGTAAAACTTTTGGCGTAATGTTATCGTATACGAATTAATAAGTTGACGGATGCTGAGTGATCATCTGAAATGCTGAGTGCTAATGGGATGTTGAGTGACCTTCCCATTTCCAACCCCTGAGAAGTCGTGGTGAGGATTATACCGATATACCTAGGAGGCATCCAAGCGGGTACGGAATCTCGTGGGACCACCTTTGACCAACCGTACGTGGGAGAAGATGGCCCTTCGTGTGGGGAAAGTGTACAACCTCTGCAGAGTTAATTGAATCTATTCGAATAGCCACGTCCTTAGAATGGGCAAGTGCTAGGCCGAACATCTATGATTAGATATACACGTTGATGATGACTAGCCTATGGTGTCATGACAGCAATGATGACATGAGATAGCCCGGGAACGAGAGAGAGCAGTTTTAGAGACTCTGCTAGGGCCCAAACCCTAATAACTACAACCCCCTGGTTGGGACTTGCTGAGTACGTTTGTACTCACCCCTCTATTTTTACAGATATCGGCACATGTGAAGGTAAGAGCGACGACAAGGTAGAGGATAACGTATCGTAGGAGTTCGAGAGGTGTCTGCTTAGGAGAAGGACGTTGAAGCCCAGATTTCATCCATGCACAAGTCTGCTTGTGGAGTACGGGCAGTGTCATAGTTAATCCACTGCTTCTCGGTTGGCCAACTCTGATATTGTAACCCGACTTGGTGACCCTTCGTCGCCACTGTAAGCCCTTTCTACCCTATATTTCTATAGCTTGGTTTACTATTAATTCTGCTTACCATATATAATCTGTTACTAATAGACGTGTTTGTGGCGTGATCCTGGCGCAAACACGTGTGATTAACGACCCATTAAAAGTGGGGCGTGACACTATTCTCCCTCTTTTTGCTCACGTTCTGTTGCCGGTGGGAGCGAGATTCAGTGCTCACTCTGCTGCCGCTGGGAGGGAGATTTAGGGAGCTCCGCCAGAGGAGAGAGAGAGAGAGAGGCCAGCGCGGGTGCTCTCGGCAGCGCTGCTGCACGGGCGAGCGTTGTTGTGGTCATGGCAGAGCGGGCGAGCTGGGCACGTGCGGTGTGGCGGCGCGGTCGCGATCGCGACCGACTCGCAGGTGTGCATGGCCGCAGCAGTGAAAATGGCGGGACGACGGGGCGAGCGCTACCAAGGGCGGCGTGGGCGGTGCGAGCGCTTCGCAATCACGGGCGGCGGTCTCCCGTTCTCCCGCTCGCTCACATGCGCGGCGCAGCGCGCGGCACGACAGCTCGGCCCTTTCGAGCAGCTCCTAGGTGATGGGAGGCGCCGCCCATGGCCACCCGACGCTCTAGCGCTCCTGTCTTCCTCGCTTCCGCGCGGCACGCACGGCGGACGGCGGCATCGACGGCTCCAGGTTGCGTGCTTGAATGGAGGAGGAAAAGTGGGTGGGACCCACTGAATAGAGACTTTTTTTTAATCTAGAGGCTTGAGATTATAATTTGAGGTGGCATGAAAATGAGAGTCCATCTAAGGGCTCTACTGGAGTTAATTTTTTACCTCAAGCCCCTAGAATTTAGAGTAGTGTTCAATTAGGGGATCCGCTGGAGATGCTCTTAGCTCCATTTCCATGCTATATTATGGAAAATGACATAATTGAAATGGTTTGGAGATATCCAACAAATGCCACTAGTGTCACTGGTGCACAAAAGAATACAGTAAAGAGAGAGGCAGCAGGGCACAAACAAACCTAAAACGAGACGGGTTTATAAAGCGATACTTGATGGAATGTCTCCCAAAAAGATACCATTTTAGTATTACTTATACCTTATCTTTTTTAATGCATGGATACTTTTTAGGCTTAATCTTTAGCATACCTCAAGTATCTAGCTTCAAACTGAAATGTTTTGTTGTGGTTATTGTGTCTACCCATACTGATAACTCGATTTCCTTTCACCCCATTCCACACTTGATACTGAGACTTGTTGTCAACAAAACAAACATTCATGGGAAATATAGGCAGCATAGTCATCTAGCATGATTTTCAATTTTATGATGTAGGACCATCATGGATGATAGCAACATCAAGGCAATCTCCTCAGCTACTCATCAAGATAACAATAGGATATCAGATTAACTCGTCACTACTCTCAGCTATGATCGTGATAAACACTTTGTATTTAATTAAAGAATGAATAATGTTTTCTCAGTTACTCATCAAGAGTAATGAATGTGTGTCTTGCAGCATCAGTCCATTTGGCATGAGGTGGGATAAAAAAAAATCCCCAATTCATTAGTTTGCCAGATCAAATAGTCATCTATACATTTGACGGTTGCACATGCCCATGTATGGTCAAGTGTTAAAACAGTGAGCTGTACACGTGTCCCTACAACTGAAGGTCCTTTCAACTGGCATTATATTGACAGTCAGTTGCTTGACTACATCTAGATATCTATCTACATTACTACTCCAAAGTAGTTTTTGTTACAAACTTAACATTACTAGACAATTGTACTTTGCAATACTAAAGTAAAGAAAAGTTTCAAATGCATGATAACAGGACGCATACAGAGTACTCACACTGGACAGATGATCGAAATGGAAAGAGAACGGATCTTCTGAAAGCACTGCAATAACTTCACAGTGCCCCAATTGTACCGATGCTCATCAGAAAATTAAAACGATAGAACCTGCAATGGCTTCCTGGCCAGAACAACCGTCCACGTTATCCCGAAATTTTACTGCTGTAAGATCTCGTATTCAACGGCTATGATTTGTCGCAGCAGCTTCTTAACCATCCAGCTTCTTCCCCTTCTACATAGCTTCCAGCTTCTCCTCCTCTGTAACAGCCCAGCTAGAATCTAGATTCTGCTCCTCATTTTGGTTTGACAAATATATACTCCGGCTTCTACCTGGCTTCTACCTGTCACTCCAGATTCTTCTACCTCCCTCCTCCTCTCTCTCCCCGTCGGTCTCCTTCTCCATCGTCGGGCGCTGCTGCTCATCGGCGGAGCGGCCGCCCCTCGGGTTCGCCCTCCTCGTGTGGCGCCCTGCTCGCGACACGGCAACAGAAATGGTGCCGCCGTCGACCAGCTTGATCATCAGCGCTGCCTGCCAGCGTACGTATCCCATTTCTGTTCAGGCTTCAGAAATCACTTTGATCTGTACTATCCTTTTCCTGATGGTGGGCGTTGGAGCTAAAAAATCGATACTTGAAACTGTATAGTTTGAGTGGGACAATTATTGTTCAAGTTTCTTTTTGATTTTACCTCTCAGATTGGTATCGGCTGGTGAAAGATTGTTAAGAGTCTTCTACGAACTGATTCTTTACCTTTTTTTCCCGAATAATTTCAGCACGGCATGGTGTACTGAGAAATTGTTCCGGTCTTTGATTTTTAGTAAACACTTTGTATTCAGAAACCGCTGTCCTATCTAGCTAAACTAAGAGCGTCGGATGCCTTTCAAGGTTCAAAATACAACCCAAAAATCGTGTGGTTCAACAATAAGTTTCACTTCTGTGGTTAATTAGGCTTATTCACCTGGTAAATATTTTGAGCTTACAGAGCACACATACCTAATTGGCTTTCAAGTATGTGGAATGCGGTTTCAGTTTTTTTTTCTGCAGATGCACAAACCTACTTGACAAACAATGTCAGTTGGTTGTTGCTATCACTTTGCTGAGAATGTAACAATTATGATTTTTGCACTGGAAGAAAAAATAAAATAAAAGGAATTTTATCAATTTTTATTTTCCACTTTACTTCTTTGATCACTGCACATGCCGTCAACATCGTGCCTAACAGAATTCTGGGAAACTGACCAACTAGAATATCGCACAAGTCCATTGAAGTGAAACTATTCTTAACTTACACTGCTGCTCTCCTTAAGAATCTTAGGAGTCTGATTGATTATGTGATTTCAGGTACACATCATTTTCCCAACTGTTCCCACTATTGGGGTTTGGTAATCAGCCTGAGCTTGTGAAGGTGGAGGAAATATCACAGACCATTGATTTTGAGCACTTCACAGTGTAAAACTGTATCAAATTTTCAGGACCTGTGGTTAACCTCAGTTGCCACCAATGCAAAATCTGAAATTAGAAGCCCCAAGCGTCTGCAGGTGAGATTCTATAATCTATCTAACTATCTGTGTTTCATCTTTGACCGGAAGCAGTTTACCATGACTATTTCAGACACTCACATGCATTGATGTTCTTAAATCTTAGTTCCAGGATGATTCACAAATTGCTCCTTTCACTTAATAATGTTTCTCCTGATGGCATGCCTAGATGGCATAATATATAAATAATGTTTGCATTACGGTCTATCCAATAAAAGGTCAAGGATTGGAAGATCTTTACTTAATCAAAATAGTTATCTTTGTGAACTGCATTTACCGTATATTCTTTAAAGGTGCTGATGTAGGCTCTTAGCTATACTTGCGCGCCCCCCCTGTGTCTACTTATGTTACTATGTTCTTTTAAAAATTCCTTCTCTAAACAAATGCCATTGTTTGTTACCTGAAACACATACCCATTACTTTCTCCATTTACCCTCTGTAGTCATTGAGAGCTAATGTGAGAACAGTACCCAACTGACATAATACAAGACATTAGCAATATCAACCTTTTTCTTGAAGATGTATGCTTGATTGTGTACTGTACAACAGACTGTTTTACAAACCTAAAAGTGCATGTGACTATACTATAAAAAGGAACCCACTTTGCTGGTATTATAAAAATATATTACAAACTGGAATCTAGATTTTGGCTTATTTTCCCAGATTTAATTGTTTTTGTATAACACGGATACGATGTGGTTGCTCTGGCTTGTCCTGAAAGTTTTTTTGTTGGCTTCGATATTTCTGATTTGCTTGTTAAGAAGGCTAAGCAGGTATCTAAAATGGAAATGCTCTGTCTGCTCAAGGATCTGGTGTATGTGCCTAGATATTTTGCCATTTAGGACTATGGATGTGGAGTGTCGTGTCATGTCCTTATCTTCATTTTTGGTTTTGCTTCATTTCATAAACCTACTGCCATTTGATTTGCTCAGATTTTTTTCTTGTTGCTGATGGATGAAACTGAGGACTCACCTTTGTCTTTCTGGATCAGGATCTTTTTCCTGTGCTTATGTTTCATATTAGCCTGCATTCCTGAATTGCACCCGAAAAAATTCTGTTCTTTTATATTCATATAAAATTCCTTCCTCACTTAACAATGTAGGTCATTAGTTTTTCGGAACACAAAAGTTATTGGTGGCACACATGAATTTAGTGCTTGTATAAAATGGCATCCTACATTGTGTTATTGTTTAGTGCTTGTGAATTTCTAACTAAAACGGTCTTCTTACAATGTCTTATTTAGCGTCCTAAAGATGTGTTTACTAATGTAAGCATTTTTTGGCCTCCTGCGGAGAGTAAGAAAATTTACAATGCTTCGATGAGTCAGTGCTACAATTTCCATGAGCAAGGTCTCAAATTATTGTGCTAGGTTCTGGTGTTTCTAGCAGTTTTTTAATGTGATTATTATTTATAGATTCCCATAAAACATATGATGCTAAAAAATATGGTGACTCCCAAATTCAAAAGCCAAAGGAAAGGTCTCTTTGCACAGTTGAACTAAGCGATGATGCGTAGTTGCTTGTCCTTTTACCATGATTGCCTCAACTAATGGCGGATGACAAATTTCTCCCATTTAGTGTGCCAAAACAGAAATGCATTTGATTTTACGTTGTGTCCATCTACAGCATAGAAAAAAAAAGGATTCCCATTTGGCATTGAGTAGAAATACATACTAGATAAGATAAGATATTTGTTTCGTTACAAAACAGAATAATTCGTCAGCATTCCTGAACCTTCCATGTCTCATCTATATTAACATTGTTTCTTAAATTATTCAGCTTATCAATCCTACTGAGACCTTTGGGGATATTGTGATTGATTACATGTAACATGCAGTAACCTTTCATTGTGATGAGTTTTACTTATAAAACAAATTGAAGAAACATAAAACCCATTTTTTGCGTATGTTGAATGTACATCAGTAGCAATTGAGGCCCTGACATCATTCAAAAACCTATTCCTTGGTCACTGCAGGAAAGATGTGGGTAACTGTATCAGCAGAGCTTCTAATTTCATTGAGTATTCAGAAAACTGATGGTTCTTAGTATTTGGACTCCATGCTACACAAAATACCAACCAAACAGATTCATTATTTGAAAGTTGCCTCCAGATAGCCCTCATTGCCTTCTATATGTTTATCTGTTTCCAACAGGTATGGCTCTTGGGCTGTTTATTTCACACATACGACACTTGGTTTGGTGTGAAGGGACTGATTGTTGCTGGTAGAACATTTGAGTACAGTCATGCAATGAGCCAATGAGAAAGGCATGTGACTTTCTGTTAACAAAAGACCTTCCTTCCGGTGGTTGTGGACAAAGCTATTTATCATGTTTTGTTAGACATATACTTAGCTCAGCTAGCTATCTGAGACATGTACTGCTAGAATGAAACCTGCTGATCTACAAGTAACCCTGTGTAGCAGTATTAATGCCCTACTGAAGACAATGCTACGTTCTTATGTATTCCAAATGCACTGCCATATTATATACATATATGCGTCTTTGAATTTGCACCTTCCTTGGCAACCATATGCACTGCCAAATTATATACATATATGTGTCTTTGAATTTGCACCTGCCTTGGCGCGCGGAGGCGCGCGCCCATCTACTAGTTCATATGCAAAGCTGGTTGACAGGCTCCACAGATGCACCATCTCACCAAGATGGACCGAGATGGGATCATATCTATCAAACCACACGATCATTTCCATAACAGGAGCAACCATGTCAACCACTGGTTGCCTGACGAAGGAGCGAGCAATATACAGTTCTATAAGCATTAGTGACAGAACAGTGAGCTGCTGCATCCCTTTGACATCTCCCAACCACAAGGTTAGGAGAAACTATGAACAGATAGCGAGGTTGGACACCCCTTGAGTGTTGAAGAGACGAAGTTGTCGCAACGAAGGGCAACGAGCAGACGAGAAGGCGTCGCCGATGTCGTGGGCGTCTGGAACACGCCCACGACGGTTCCAGCATGGTGAGCTTCGTGAACACGCCGGACGGTGGCAGCACCAGGCGAAGGTAACCTAGGCGGAGGATAAGTTGTTCGGCCCTGTCGAAGCAGGGCATCTCAACCTTCAGTTGATGACATGAGGGAACCAATTCCTGAATATTCCCCTTTTTTTGTGAAGTATTCCTGAATATTCCTAGATTCTATTAAGTAAACGAATTTAGGGTAGCACAATCATACTGTGATCTCTTGATCCATCCTTAATTTATTCGAGATCCTTGACATGAGCGATTCTGATAATTCCCTAAGCATCAAATATCTAGTTTAGGAAATAATATTCAAATAGAAATCATGCATAATAAGTCAAACAGTACTTTGAAAGTTGAAACTGATGTTAAAAATGGCTTCCTTTGAATAGGTATTTTCCGTATGAAAAGTAATAAACAAACATTTTGTAAGACCTATATATATTTCTTTCAATGCAGAGCATTCCTCAATCCCAAATCTAACAATCGTTTACTTCTGTTATCATCAAGGCTGTTACCAGAAACTTTCTATCTAATGATCAAAGTCGTAAAAAGTGTATGCTACATTAAAGTTGAAAACTTAAGTCAACATCCTTTTTAGTGGCTGGCCTGAATACAGCCTTGAGTTATTTCACTCAAATGGCAGTATAGTATCTCTCATAACAATCCCTGAGCTTTTACATGATCATTTTGGTTGAATTAACGCCTCCTTCCCTTTTTACACATATATACTGATCATTGCACTTTAATTTTCTATTCCATATGCTTATCCATGAAACAATTGTTCAGTGTAAACGTCCACATCATCCCCCACACACACACACACACCAAAAAACACTCTGTTGGTTGGCGTTGCATTGTAGACCACAACAATCACATACCACAGCAACCGGTAATTCAGATAAAAACACACAAGAAACAGCACAACAGATACTTTTGCCACAGCAACAAAAGGATAAAACCGACACTTTCGGCGACCGTGCCTCACAGGAAAAACAGTGTGGACAGACCAAGTTGGACAACTACGCTACAGACTCAAGTCAAGGAAAGAAACATGGCATGCTACAGACTCCCAATCAACAAGCAGACGTTTCGATTAACAGAGAATAATGTGTAATGTGTCCGGGCCTACAGATTCAATAACTGAAGTGTCCGAGCTCTGAAGAGCACCAAAGAGGGACAGAAACAAAGGCGCTTGTCCTGCACTCAAACAAGCTTGTCCTGTGCTCCTCTTGCTTGCAAACGTCTTGTCCTGATTAACAGAGAAACAAAGAGGGATACAGACTGTCCTGCACTCAAACACTCTTGTCCTGTACTCAAACACTCAAACTCGCTTGTCCTGCACCCAGAGGCAAATGTTGCTTTGGACTGCAAAACAAAGTTTTCTGACTCCTTCAGCATCTAACTGAGAGATTAGGCAGACTGAAGCGTCACAGAAAGGTAGTGCTTAATAAATTCAAGTTCAAAACACTCACCAACTTGTACTGCTGCTTGAGAGATTCAGTTCGCAGATTGTGGAAATCACTGTCAACATTGAGAGATTTCAAGTATAAATGAGGAACAGTGCTATCTTTTTTCAAAGTTTAAACACATGAACCAAGAAATAAGATTATATGCACAACTGACCTACCCCAATATTTAGATTATCAGGCGTATGACAAAAAAAAACAGAGCACTACAAAAAAGAATTAATGAGTCTTGTCCTATGGTTATCATATTTGCAGCCTAAACAAGTTCTTGAGGCTAGTAACTAGTTACATGCATAGATTGAGTTGAGAGTGCACAACTGCAGCAACAGAACGTGGTCTGCTGTAACATCTGGTCCATCTCATAGTGTAGAGTGTGAGCTGGGAAGGGCAACACAATAACTGGTCACTTCTCTGACCATTATAGAAATCTAAAGGCTGAGGTGAGGTAAACAAATCACTGGATACATTTGATTACTGCTATTAAAGCATGAATTAGCAATTTCTTACCAAAACTCAATTGTTTCAGTTATGCCAGCAAGTAGCACTTTCTATTTAGTTTGAAGAACAGAGTCTTAATGGCTAAGATATTAAGCTAACATTTGGTTACACACTACAGCCACTTCAGTAATCAAGTAGTAATGCTACAGTCCCACTGATCGTCAACAGTCCGAAAAGGTCCAGGAAAGTTGACATAAGCCATCACAGATCAAGTGGTAGTACTAGCAAAGTGTCCTAAGTCTAATGGCAGCAAATTAAAGAACCATCACAGATCACAAGCAGTAGCAGTAGGACAGTGATGTTAAAAAATGGTTAATTCAGGATATAGCTAATGCTGACAATGGTTAACTACTAGCTACCAGTATATAGCTGACAGTGATGTCTACCATAAAGAAAATGCAGCTGGACAGTCAACAAACAAAATATAAAGATGTAAATTTTCATGTATTAGCTTTGCCATTGCAGCAACAAAACCATCATCATTGTTATTCCATTAGATAGCTATATCTATATGGTAATTGCTATGTCAGTAACAAACAAACCTGACCACAGCAGCCAACACAAGGAAAAAGAGATATAAACACATTTGACACAAGGTTTGATTCCTCACAGTTTAATAGATAGAGGTGCTCCAAAGTTCTGTCAGTTTAAATGAAACTCAAGTTCAGAAACAGTTCAGGCAGTTTAACTGAAACTGTCAGTTTTTAGAGCAATGGCAGAGCTACATTGATCAAGTATTTAGTGTCCAATTACTGAACCATTGCTACAGATAATCATGTTTTTTTCGTCAGCCCATACACTACACTTGAGAACAACATCAAATTTGTGTATTGGGTTATAGGTGAAATCCATATTAACTAAGTGGCTTCAGACATTCAGTTTCAAATTCCAACAACAGTTTAAATTAAGCTTTGAAGTTTGACAAACATGCTGCCCTTCAGACATTCAGTTTCAAATTCCGACAACAGTGGCTGATGACCATTTTAACTAAGTGATTACTGATTAACTGTTTTTCTACTATCGGCAACATGTGTTTCACCAAATGCAGAGACTATGATATAGATTGTCTAGTAAGCAAACAGTAAAGAAATATGTCCTTTAATATCACACTTCAGCAAGCATGTTATATGCACCATAGGAGAGTGCTTTTGTGAGTAATTAAAAACAGTCAAGATGCCAAGTACATGTAGACACTATATGTAACACTGAAATACATTAGTCCAGACACACAAGTGCAGAAAACACAAGTGCAGCAGCCAAGCCACAGCCAGCACCCACCAGTAGCAGTCGACATACACATCAGTAAATGGAAGATAAGCAAAGCAAAGAGGCATTGGCCCTGTTCGGCTGGTTGGCTGATGTTGTGAGAGAAAGTATTGCTACACTAAATTCACAGTAAATATTTGATCATTAATACAATCACAAATGAACATGCCAATTATAAAACTTATCACCAAAGATTGAAATTGATCAATTTGCACACAACATTCATTATATAATAATAACTAACATCCATAAAGGTACAATACATAATTGTCTCACACAGGCTTGTAGTGCTAATTAGATTAAAAGTATGAAAAGGCATACATCCAAGTACGAGCACTAGTTAAGAAGGCATACATCCAAAGTCTCAACAGACTTGCATTACAAATTAAGAAGGCAAATCCAAGCACAAGGAGAATATTTCACGAGTCCACTGGAATTTAACCAACCTGGTAGCTCATACTTGGAGCACACACTTTCAGAGCAGGTGATCCTAAGAAATAGGGAATGTAACGAGCAAAATAATGCGGATTTTGGAATCTTGGAAAGTGGCAAGCACAGTCACTTCCTGACGGTCCATGTCGTATGCTATCAGCTTATTGGTCAACTGCTGAAAAAAGAAAAGCACATTGCAATCTTGATGAATGTCAACCACAAAATACTCTGGCCTGATTTCTGTTTCTCCAAAGACATCCAAAGAATTCACAGTCCTCTTCAACACCCATTCCTCTGTATCATAATCATGAAGAACCCAGATGTATAGTATGTCATTAATTTCATCAGCCGACTTTATAGTCACGCAATGTAGGTGCCCATAGGATTGACCTAAATAATGTGCACTTTGGCTCAAATCAGCCATGCCTGGCACAGTGATGATCCTTTTTGCCTTCCCTTGTAAATCTACAGCAAGTATGTGCTTTCTTTCTGGGCCCCAAACTATCATATGTAGCAGGCCATTAACAAAGGCACAATGATCGTCGAGAACCTCTAGTTTAAACTGATTACGCCAGCCTTTCAGTTGCGCTTGCTCATTCTGTTCGACAATTTGGCCTTCCAACTGCCCTTGCTCATTTTGTTCATCTATTTGGCCTTCCAACTGCCCTTGCTCATTTTGTTCATCTATTTGGCCTTCCAACTGCCCTTGCTCATTTTGTTCATCTATTTGGCCTTCTAACTGCCCTTCCTCATTTTGTTCATTAATTTGGCCTTGCAACTGCTGGAACTGCCCTTGCTCATCAATTTGGCCTACCAACTGCCACTGCATTTGCTCATTTTGGTAATCCATTTGGCCTTGCAACACCCATCCATCTAAAACTACGCCTTGTGTCGGCCCTTGCTCATTTAGTCCATCAATTTGGCCTTCTAACTTGTTTTGACTCCAGGTCCCAGTTTCAGACGAGTAAACATGCAACGACACTACCTTCATGTCAACATCGGGCATCTGGAACTGGACCAAGTGAAAGTGAGAGGACAAGGCCGGATCGAAAGCCAAAAAGGTATGGCTTAACATTACACGGGAGCCGCAAGCGGGGATGTCTAACCATTCCTTTGTGGCCGGGTTGCACACGAAGTAGTCACTAGCCGATGCATGATTTGGCTCCCGATTATGCCCAAAAAGGATAAGACCGTTGCAGGAATCCAAGAAGAAGAAGGTCCTAATCCCCGTCATTTCCGTCAGGAAGGAGAAGGAAAAAGGCACGGATCTCGCTGTCAGGTCTATCAAACTGAAACTGTGGTCCCCAACCTCGTCCGGCTAGACGAACAATCCTTGCATGGGTTGGCGGAGCTTCTTTTGGATGGCAGGGTCGGCGGTGAGGTCGTACCAGCCCTTGGAGACGCACTTGAAGCGGCGGATGGACTTGGGAGGGACGCGGGAGAGGATCTCCAGCAGGGGGCCTTCAGTCAGGAGGCCGCACGCCGAGCCGGCGCTCGTCTTGGAGCAGCCCTCCATGCCTCGCTCCGAGCACAATCTGTCAACAGTGGGGACCGAGCCAGTGAGAGGGGGGCGGGGGGGGCGGTGAATCCAGAAATGCAACGATAATGGGGCCTTACCAGACACCGGAGATGGCTGTATTCGACGGCGGTGGCACAGGGCGAGCGTTCGGCGGCGGCGGAGCACGCGCTGTGCGGAGGATTTGGGGGATCCTAACCCTAGAAGTTCGCGCACGCGCACTGTTGGTCGGGGTCCGCACTGGCCGCGGCCGGAAGAGCTCTGTATAGGCGGAGAGAGGACGACGGTGTGTGTATAGTTCTATTTGGTCTGGGCCTGGCGAGTCACGTAGAGTTGGGTTTTTGTCTGGGCCTGGCGACTGAGCGAATGGGCCGCAAAGTATGATCCGGCTCGTCTCTCTGTTCGTCGTCCTATCTCGTAGCGCCTGACACAAAATGGTGTGCAAATGGAAATAGTTATCCACACTGAACGTCTTGCGAATCACTACTGAAAAATCATCGAGAGAAAAACAAACGCAATGTGATAACATACTGCCAAGTGACATTAATTTATCTTCTACTTCTAACACACTAGTAGTATTGTAGTATCAAAAAAAAGATGGAATGTGCAGCGTGAACATAGCATAAGACGCAGTACCATGGAAGAGCTGGAAACATCTTCTCACGAATGTCTGATAAACTCAATACTTTAATAGCACAAACTCTTCCGTGCAACACAGTATCCACACCACACAAGCAGCCAAGCCCGTCTAGCTAGTTCTGAAACAGAATCTAGTCCCAGATTACATTAAAGATCGAGGCTAAATTAGCAAACGCAAACAGAACCAGGGAAGTAGCAATTGGTGAATTTTGCAGTTGAATCAGCTTATTCTGGTGACAAACAGATTGGGCCGTGGCCCGTAGTAGGCACGAACCACAATAGAGAAAATAAACAAGCTGATGGGATATACATAGTTACACACTACGCTACAGCCATATATGACGACGACTACTACTACTCTGTTAAGAGACTGGCCCTCAGAGCTGCCCTATCCGACCAGTGTATACATAACCTTTGCCCCATTGCGATAAGTAAATCTTCATGCAAGTCTCTGGTCCAGAGAGGCCCAATAGCTCCTTACAAAGCTCCTCATCGACAGTGGTTTGTTGATGATCAAAGTCTATATTAACTGTTTTGAGCTTTCCTGCCCATCCCAGTAGACGTTTCACAAATGCAAAATCATAATCTGATCCGTTAAATCCACAAATGTGCAATTCCTGGAGAGAATTCAGGACAAGCGCCTCAGTTTCCCAGACTTCCTTCCCATGACAAAAACAACCTGGCAAACAAGATGTTTTCTCCCGCGATGAGGAGCATGAACACAAGAACGGTGAACTTCTCAGCAAACTTTTCAATGGAGACAATTTGAAAAGTATAAGAACGGGAATCATTTAGATACGCAAGCGATCTGAACAACATATGGTAAATCTACATATTAACTTGATATCCATTGGTCTTAGCCAATTCCAACAATGAGCTTGAGCTGCGAGAGAATTGCAGAATTTTTTTTTCCCACAAAATTGCATAGAAAATATGCTAATCATAAATAACATGCAATCTATTGATTTCACTTTTTAAGGTTCTAACAGAGACTTTAGCATGGCTCCTTGAGAAGTTCCATCAGCTTAAATACTAGACACTTCGTGTAAAATATACCATCAGTTTGGATACTGGATGCCAACAAGCAACATTTGCACTGGCACTTGCCCACCTGTCCTAAAAACAATGGAATTCTAGCTTGGTGCTGAGTCAAACCATCATGACTTTGATCAAGACTACAAAAAAGAAACTATTATTTATGATATCAAAGAAGTATCACTAGATTCATTATGGAATATATTTTCATATTATAGCTATTTGGTGTCATAGACTCGTAAGTATTGATAACTTTAGATAGTTTGACTAAGGAGAAAACTAGAATTGCATTCTTTCCAGGACGAAGGTAATAATTAGGACCCAAAGTAGAGCAGCAGCTTTTCATTGGTCTTTTCTAAGTAACATGCAGCTGCTAGAATATCTTCGTACAATATATATCTTCTAGAAACAAACCATGAAGAAAATATTCCACCACTTTCCAAGCAAACAAAGCATTTGATAGCTGATATGGAACGTAACGAGCAAATTCACCCAGGATTTTGTAATCTTGGAAAGTGGAAAGAACACTCACTTCGTTACGGTCCATGTTGTATGCTATCAGCTTTTTGGTCAACTGATGAAAAAAGAAAAGCACATTGCAATCTTGATGAATGTCAACCACAAAATACTCTAGCCTGGCTTCTGTTTCTCCAAAGACATCCAAAGAATTCACAGTCGTCTTCAATGCCCATTCCTCTGTATCATAATCCTGAAGAACCCAGATGGATATTGTGTCATGAATTTCATGAGCTGAATTTATAGTCACACAATGTAGATGCCCTTGGGATTGACCTAAATAATGTGCAATTTGGCTCAAATCAGCCATGCCTGGCACAGTGATGATCCTTTTTGCCTTCCCTTGTAAATCTACAGTAAGAAAGGCACAATGATTGTCGAGAACCTCTAGTTTAAACTGATTATGCCAGCCTTGCAACTGCCCTTGCTCATTTTGTTCATCAATTTGGCCTTCCAACTGCCCTTGCTCATTTTGTTCATCAATTTGGCCTTCCAACTGCCCTTGCTCATTTTGTGTTCATCAATTTGGCCCACCAACTGCCCCTGCCCTTGCTCATCAATGAGGCCTACCAACTACCACTGCTCTTGCTCATTTTGTTCACCAATTTGGCCTTGGAACACCAATCCATCAAAAATTATGCCTTGCATCGGTTCTTGCTCATTCAATCCATCAATTTGGCCTTCCAACTGGTTTTGACTCCAGGTCCCAGTTTCAGATGAGTAAACATGCAACGACACTACCTTCGTGTCAGCGATCGAGCATCTGGAACAGGACCAAGTGAAAGTGAGAGGACACGGCCGGATCGAAAGCCAAATAGGTGTGGCTTATTCGCGGCACGGAGCCGCAAGCGGGCACGCCTAACCATTCCTTTGTGGTCGGGTTGCACACAAAGTAGTCACTAGCCGATGCATGAGTTGACTCCCGATCATGCCCCAAAAGGATAAGACCGTTGCAGGAATCCAAGAAGAATAAGGTCCTGATCCCAGTCATTTCCGTCAGGAAGGAGAAGGAAGGGTCGATGTCCAGAGGCACGGCTCTCACTGCCAGGCCGATGAAACTGGTACTGACACGGGTAACTTCATTGCCCTCAACCTCGGTCGTCTGGACGAACAGTCCTTGCATGGCTTGGCGGAGCTTCTTGCGGATGGTAGGGTTGGCGATGAGGTCGCACCAGCCCTTGGAGACGCACTTGAAGCGGCAGACGGACTTGGCAGGGACGCGGGAGAGGATATCCACCATGGGTTCGTCAGGGACGCCGGACGTCGCGCCGGCGGTCATCTTGGAGCAGCCCTCCATGCCTCGCTCCGAGAACAGTCTGTGAACAGTGGGGACCCAACCAGCGAGATGGAGGCGTGAGGGGGGTGCGCGGGGAATCCGAAAATGCAGCGATGGGGAGGCGAAGGGGGCCTTACCAGACACCGGAGATGCTTGTGTTGGACGGCGGCTGAGCAGGTGCTGTTCGACGGCGGCGGAGCAGGGCAATCTGTGAAAAATGGGGACGGGTCGAGATGGATGTGTGAGGGAATGCAAATGCAAGGGGGAAAATGCAGGAATCGGGAGGCAAAGGGGTGCTTACCAGACACCGGAGATGGCCGCGGTCGATGGCGCCGGAGAAGGGCGGTGCTGAGGCTGAAGATTGGAATACGATTGGAATGGGGATTTGGGGGATTTCTGAAACCTAGGAGCCGCCCGCACCACCAGAGCTCGACAACTCGGTGTCCATGGAGACGAGAGAGGCTGGCTGCGATGCGAGCAAATGAGCTCTCGGTGGAGTGTGGATGTCGATGCGGACAATGTCGAGCAAAGTAGAGAAGTTTGGGCTTCATGCAAAATTTAGTTTTTGGACTGGGCCTGGAGCCTGAGTTAATGGGCTACAGAGTTTGAGTCGGGTTGTCTTCTCTTCTTTGTTCATCTACATCGTAAATTTTGCTAAAAAAAAAAAAAATCTACATCGTAAATGTTTTTGTTTCCCAGAAACAGTGTGGTGTGGATGCCTAGAGTGATTGATAAATTGCTAAATTGACACCATCTCATAATTCCTAGATTTATTATTCACAAAAAAATTCCTGTATTTATTTATTTATTTTTAAAATATGTGAGTTTATCTTCATACTGTTGGACGTTGGTGCTTCACCTGATCAGTAAAACACGCAATCAGGCATGTTTAGGGTGGCATCAGTTTTTGTAAACAAAATCTATTTTCGGCCTAATCAAAAAGATAATGTCATTATTTATTATCATTTTATCTTTGGTAAATAATCTGCCATTGTTACTGATGATTGTTAAAACCAAGGACGAGGCAGTTACGTGACACTTAAATCATTTGTCGTTCTCAAATATGTTAATAGATAACGACGGCATTACAAAACCCAATTTCACCTCAACGTGTGGCTGGCCTGACAAAATGTTGTTAAGAGCGAGTCAATGGATCGGAGAAGCTGTCTACTCTTTTTTAGACAAAATTGTTAATTAATGACTGCAGCAAAACAGCCCAAACAAGTGTGGGCAGGGAAGCAGCAATTACTGACTGCAGCAGTTGAATCGATCCGCCGACTCAGTGTGGTTCTAGTAACATATAAACTGTATGTATGTGATATGGAAGTTTGGTTTTACCATCATACATGCCAGCAGCGGTCACGAGAACCATACTTGAGAATACAACATCAGTTGGATATACATAGTTACACACTATATGCTATAGCCATATGATGATTAGTACTACTACTCAGCATGAGACAGCCCTTATTAAAGCTGCCCTAGCCTACCGGTGTATACATCACCTTTGCCCCATTGCGATATAGGGAAATCTTCATGCAAGTCTCTGGTCCAGAGAAACCGAGTAACTCCTTACAAACCTCCTCATCGACAGTGGCTTTAGGATCAAAGTTTATATTAATTGATTTGAGCACTCCCGCCAATCCCAGTAGTCGTTTCACAAACATCAAATCACAACCTGCTCCTCTCAATCCACAAACGTTCAGTTCCTGGAGAGAATTCAAGAAGAGCTCCTCACTTTCCCAGTCTTTCTCCTCATGACAAAGACAATCTGGTGAGCAAGCAGCTCCTTCCTGAGATGAGAGGAGCATAAACATAAGATCAGTTAACTGCTCAATAAACTTTAAAATGGCTATTCACAATAGGAACAACATTAGAAATAGGAAATGATTTCTTTAGATGGCAAATTTGGAGATGGACAAGGATTTCTTTCTCTTTCCTTTTTTCTTATAAAGAAGAAAGGAATTCCATTGGTATGAACTATGACACTGTATGTGGATGAGGTCCAGAGTACTCCCATGATACAGATGTGCTTTCTCTACTGGACATTCAGAGAAATGAAGTGGATGAGATCAAGCAAAAGGAAGTCAAAGGATACAGGTGACAAAGCTCTGGCTAATGGACATTCAGAGATATGAAGTGGATGAGAGCAGAAGGAGGAAGGCAAGGCACATGTAGCATTTTTTGCATGGTAAGGTAAACAGTGAGCTTAGGAATTATGTTGCCTATCAATCTTGTATACTTGACTTGATAATATTCTCCAGAGTTGTGTCTTTTGAAAAGGAAATGGGATTTCCTTTTGGTGTTAGCCAATTGCAGAAATGAGTTTGTACTGTGTAGAAAAAGAGAGTTACAGAAAAGAAATTCACAAATTTATGACAATCACAAATAGTGCATAATTGATGAAATTAGCTTCTTAGGGTTTCAACAGAGCCTTGAGTGTGGCACCATGAGAAGTACAATCAGCTTTAGTACTAATCCTGTGTAAAGCATAAGATTAGTTTATCATGTGATGCCAGCGAGCAAAATATGCACTGACACATTATAGTACCCAAGGTACTCCTGCAACTTTCATTGTACTTTTTGGAATAGTAACACATAGCTGCTAGAGTATATGCATACACTATATCTTGAAATAAAACATGAAGAAAATTAGAGAACATAACTCCAGAACCATTGGTCAAGCATTTGTGAATTGTGCACCAAATAAAAATAACCCACCACTTTCCAAGAAACCAAAAGTATACGATAGGTGATAAAGTGAAAAATACCTCAATCACTTCACATATATCTAGAAACAGACGTCTTATCCCAGTAGAAATCTTAAGGAGATGGAATACACAAGAGCCAATAGCATGTCCATGTGTTGTTAGGCTCAGGTGTAATTTCTTAACCAGCAGCGAGGGCAGGCCTTCCATGGAGTACTGGAAGTAAACCATCTTCTGCAAATTCATAAAAGGCCACAAAAAGTTTCATATGCAGCAAGAAATAAAGCAACTTTTCAGAATAAATGATTTCTTAACAAGGGATAAACGTTACAAAATGCTGCAGAATTACTTCAGACTTGTTCTGCTGAGTAATAGCACATAAGATCTATCGAGTAAAGAATCACAAGTTTTTTTTCACAACAGAGTAACCGAAGTTCATTACCATGAAGCAATGAAATTACAAGTGTTAGGTTTGAGCCAACAGTGACACAGAGAAACAGTAGCAAAAGCCTTTGAACACACAGGGTTCAGCTAGCTCAGCAAACTTCCCAAGTAGACTTACTTAGATAAAGCCAGTAAAGGGTCACAATTACTAGATAACTACACACTCGCAGTGTTTGGGCCTTAACTGAGTTGAATATGCCCACTACCCTCCACTCTTGAACTCACATCCTTGGCTAAATTTTACAACTATACCAACGCATCTACGCGAATAACTGACAAAAGGATTTTTATATAAGAAATTAGGTGTGCCTAAAAGTTGTTATTTGTGGTCATACAAGAAAGTAGTGTTTGAAAATATGATATAAGTTGATAGGGATTGCACCAATTGAAGAAAACGCTGTCCATCGTTGAAATGGCATGGACATATCCCACAAACACCTCTAGAATCAATAATGCATAGAAGAACACAACGGTGTGCTTAAAAATAATGTAAAGAGGCAGGCTTCAACCTCTATTAAAATCTAACAAAAGAAGGGTTGATGGAGTATCCTCAAAAATTTATCTATGAATAGGAACACATGGATATTTTACTATTATCACAATTACTTGTACCTTGTTATTATTTTTTTTTTAATGGTTGGACATTTATTGGGTTTAATCTCTAGTGTACCTCAACTACTTTGAACTAAAAGACTTTGTTGGTATTGTATCTACCCATGCTGATAATTAAATATCCTACTGAACTCATTTCCATTCAGCCCATTCCCCATTTGATAAGGAAACTTATTTCAATTTCCAAAAGAAAACATCCAGGGGAAAATAAGGCAGCATTGTCGTCTAGCATGATTTTCAATTATTGACATGTTACACCATCATGGATGGTACCAACATCAATACAATCTTCTCAACTCGATAATGACAGTATATAATTAGAAAATGAAGTGCTGTGGGGATCTCCCCACAGTTTTTTTTTGCCTTCACACAAAATAATGACAGTATATAAGAATAATTCAGCAGTCTTCTCAACTACCGTACTGATACTAAATTCTTGAAAAAGACTTTAGTTTTATTGACAGGACAAAGGTATTATAAATTTTCCTTTCTGTTCCTGGAAGGTTTTTGTTACAAACTTGCAGTTACTGGAAGGTTGTACTCAGCAATAATTAAGTAAGGAGAAGTTTGGAATCCATGATAATGGGCATATACTCACAATTGGATAGATGATTGTAATGTCAAGAACAGGGATCTTCTTAAAGCGTTGCAATAGCTTCACAATGCCCTGATTGTACTGATGTTGAGTCGATCCATACCATGCACCTGCGAAGTTGGTCCCCAGTGTCTGTAGCTGTGCCAACTCACCCAGCTGGACCCACCTTGGATCATATTCATCAAGCCACACGAACGTTTGCAAAACCGGAGCAGTGATTTCAGCCACTGGTTGCCTCTTGAAGAAGCAATTACAGATAGACAGAGATTTCAGAATTGGCGACACAACGGTGAGCTGCTGCAACCCTTTCAGATTACACAATTGCATACTGACGAGTGACTCTGAGCAGATACTAAGTTTGGACACCACTCGAGCGTCGAAGAGAAAGAGTAGCCTCAACGAAGGGCACCGGACTGGCGAGAAGGTGTCGCCGATGTCAGAGGTGCCTTGGAACTGGACGTGGTTCAGAACTAGCTCGGTGAGCTTTGTGAACACGCCCGACGGTGGAAGCGCGAGGCGAAGGTCACCTAGGTGGAGGCGAAGCCGTTCAGCCCTGTCGAAGCAGGGCAGCTCAATGGCGTCGGCTATTTCCCCATCTTCCGATCCTTAGGTACCTCGTTGCGGAAACAGAGCATGCCGGTGAGGCGGGGCGCGGCGAGGCGAAGTACCGCGGCCGTGTCCCCGGGTCGGCGTCGTTGGCGACGATGTTCAGGTTCAAGATAGCGGGGGCCGAGTGTTGAGCCAGCGCCGCGCCGCGCGGCGGCAGGTGAGGGCAGCGCGCGCGCCGGTTTGGTGGGGAGCCGGAACCGCAGCGTCGGGAGGTGCGCCCACTGGCGGCGCCAACGGTTGGAGCGAGCGCTGGTCCGCGCGCGGGCCGGTTCGGCGGGGAGTGGGAACCACAGGTCCGGGAGCTGCGCCCAGAGGCGGCGCCAGCGGCGGAGAGGACGCTGGTCCGCGCGGCGGCGGCGGCAGACTGGAGGCGGCTGAGGATGTAGAGGAGGACGTCGTCGGGTAGCGCGCTGAGGCGGTCCTCCTCCTCGCCGCCGCTGGCTTCGTCACTGCCGCCGGTGAGATCCGTGGGAGGGAGGGTTGGGGGCGTGCGGAGGTTTCCACCGGATATGCAGAGCGCCGCCCGGAATTCCTCCCAAAGGTCAGGCATCTTCAATTCAACGACGCCGCCCCGAGATCACCTCCACCGGGGTTCGAGATTTGGCCGCCGACGAGATCGGCCGCGGCGCTGGTAGCAACGGAGCGTTGGGGTTTTTGGACGGAGAGTTTCGTAGGCACAAGAAAAATATTTCGGGGGTTTTTGGACGGAGAGTTTTTGGACGGAGGAGAAGTGTGGAACATTTCCAGGCCGGGCTGGAAAGGCCAGATCATTTCGGTGTGATTACAACTCGTGTGGCCCAATCTACCTCACGAATAAAAAAATCTTTGCTTCCTAAGGCAAAATAGTTTTAAAAGAAACCATCCTCAAAAAAAAAAAAAAAAAAAAAAAAAAAAAATTGTAATCAATAAGTTTTAAGTGACCAATGGTCTATTTGATTGAGCTACGACCTGTGAAAAAGCTGATGTGATCATGTGAACTGATAGTTTGTGGAGAAGCTTCTGTCAAGTAAGTGTTATGAAAAAAAATGTAAGTTGTTTGGTTAAAATAAGTATAAAACTTATCTCCTTTCTCTATCTTCTTTTTGAAACAACTAAAGAGCTCTTTGTTTTCAACTATTTCGAAAGGTCAAAGACAGGGTCTAAGGTGCTTATAAAGTTGTACCTACAAAACAGCTGCTTTTGAAAAAGCAATATGGCTTACATTTCTTTGATTGGCTTTTGACCCTTTAGAAACGGAAGCACTTGGCAAAGATCCAACCAAACTTTTTAGCAGATTTGATGGGTCCTCCAACCGTTTCAAAATCACAATCTTAAAAGAGAATAATTTTGTGTTACGAATCCCTAACTATTTTTGAAACATCCAACCACTTTTATATATAGTTTATATCTTTTATATTTGTAGAAACATTGTTCTACTCCTTATTTTCCCCTGCATTCCTAGGCTCGTGTATATTTTTGTGTGGTTGCATCAATTTTCCTATGTACAGAAAGACCGGGAGTTACGATAAGAAGTCGCCGTTGGAGAATTTTTTTTTTTTTCAATCTTTTCAAAAGATCAAAGTTGTGATTGAGATTTGAAAACTCTTGGCGATGCTCTAATAATGGTGTAAGTGTCAGTGTCATTTCAATCAAACTGGCTCGTCTATAACCGCATCGAGATCAGGCACCATCACTTCAATGTGCTAAGTGTATATATGACCTCAGTGAGCACATATTGCTAGCTTCTACTTCAGCAAGCGTACAACATTTCTTACGCTTGGTTCACTCTTGCGCTGATCGATGAAATTTGAAATGGACATATTTTTTCTGTGATGTTGATACTAATGTTAAAACATAGTTCCAGTGCTGATATAGTGATAAGTTCAAGCGAACAGGGTCGTGCAGGCGAAATGCTTGCCGTAGGGAAGCTATGATCAGCCTAAAAGTAAAAACCATTTGGTGTTAGAGCAGCAGCACCAGCTAGCAGCGGATCGGCTGTTCTCTCCTCACAAGGGTCGTGTTGTTGTTGTAGGCCCAAGTTCTCCTCACACGGCCGAGGCCCAAGGGTTGAACGGAACCCAAGGCCCAAGAAGTGAGATTAGGACCTAGAATATTACGGTAACATCATCACAACCAGTTGTAAACACCTATCACTACCTATTTTAGCGATCGGCGGTGAATCATCAACAGTGATGATATGCTCATCATTTTCAATCACTTTCGGTTGGAAACCAGTGGTGATGATGGATTCTAGAATTCCAACAAATAGGGCAAGAAAAAGCTAAAAATATCGATGATGAAAGCAGTGCGGTAGGGGGTGAGACCATTTTTGTAGTAGTGGGAGAGAGACCAATGGTGCTAACCTCAAAATGATGTTAATGTTCAAATTTAACAATCACACTACTCTACAGTCCAAAGAAACTACACAGAAACATATATATGGGTACAAATTGTTGTAATCTAGAAACACCATGTCAAGAAGAGGAATATTCTCTTTCCCCCCAACTTGCTGACGCACTCGTGTATCACACACACTGTTGGCATCTCCAAATGCAGATGGGTACAAATTGTTGTAATCTAGAAACAACATGCCAAGAAGAGGAATATTCCAAAATTTGGTGACATCTCCAGATGCACCCCATATATACTTGCTCCAACGTTGCAGGTTGTACGTAGCTTGATGTTCTGGTGCTCATCCATCAAGTCATCATCATGACGCTCGACTTCGCCGCACGCCGGGCGCGACCCGAGCTTCGTCGGCCCGGCGAGGCAGACACCACGCGAGACCAAGCGCCTATCCGACAGAGGACCAGGCGGGCTACGCCGGGCACGTGCCGTTCGTCCTCTTCTACCGCGGGCCGCCGTGGCGGAGCTGCGGCCCGACCCCGACGACGGCGGCCGCCGTCCGCCGCCGCTTCGGCGAGGCGGCGAGTGCCGTGAATACCACGCCGCCGGGAGGCCGAGGGAGGTGGAAGGGCGGAAGCTGGTCGTCGAATCTGCCGGCAGGGTGTTTGTTCGTGGAGGCCGACGCCGACGTGAGGCCGGCCACTACTACAAAAACGGACATTAGGGGCGGTTTTAGATGGACATTAAGGGCGGTTTTTGCAACCGCCTAAACAAGCGCACCTAATGTTCGTCAACATTAGGGCGGTTGAAAAAACCGCCCCTAATGTCTCAACATTAGCGGCGCTCTTGAAACGCCCTAATGTGGATAGCGGGGCAGTTCTAGTCATCACAAACCGCCCTAATGTCTATAATCGTAGGGCGGGTTTATCTAAAACCGCCCCTAGCGTTGAATTTCACACCAAAAAATATAAATATATAATTCACAGATTCAATTAATAATTGACAATTGTGGCTAATATAATGGGCCATTGCAATTGAAACAACAATAATAAACCAAATAACCAATTATATTATTATAATGACCATACAAAGGTGCATGCTCCAGAATACATGTTTTATACTTGAAGTACAACAAAACATGAAAAGAAAATGATCTAGCCAACTAAACAAATTCTAGAATCTAGCTCCAAGTTATAGCCGTATGGAGTCTTCAAAACCCTTATAAGCAGCGATATTGATGCATACTATTTCTTCCTCAGTGGCAACTGCATATAGATTGAAAAAATCAATGGAGGAACCCATCAGCTAGTCAATATATGTTCCTGCAATTATTAAGTTATATGATAGCTAGATCCATAGGGGACTCATGGTAACATTTAATATAAAGATGAGAAAACATTATTTTTATTAAACAACAACGGTTTACTTAGTGCCTAAACTACTGCAGTTGTTACTGAGTCTTCGAATATTCAGACAAGCATGAGTTGCAACATCTAGCACTGAGAAATGTTGAATAAATGGTAACAGCCACACCTGAGCAACATCTAACCTTTGCTTTTGCATCACTTCCATTGATGTAGCTCCAGTTCTCAATGCATCAGCAGGCGCTGTTGTAGCTTTAGCTACTTCTAACATGAGCATCTATAAAAAAAAAATGTCAATAGGGAATATCATGCTACAGAACCCAGCCAAACATATCATGATTGCAACAAAATTAACACAAACATCATGCTACAGAACCTTGCCAAACATTTGTTTCTTGCATTTAAAGCAGCAGCTAGTATTAACAGTAAGCTTCAGATAGGCATAACTCCTTATTCTACTCATTCAAAATGCACAACAATTGATTGAGATTTTTTTACCAAGTTTCAGATAGTTACCTGTCAAGCAAACGCAAAACAAAGACTCTGCAGATCCAGCTTCTCCTGATGCTGTTGGGCACGACAATGGCCTGCTGACTAGCAACAAGCAGCTTGAATGTTGAGATTTCGACTGAGCACCGAGTCATCTGGACACAGGAGAAGGTGAGATTTACTACTAATTGGAACGTCCGAGAAGAAAAATACCCTAACAGACCTACAAGTCACTTCATACTAAGCACAGAGCCAGATGCCACTTTGGTAGAGATAAAAATAGAACAACCTGAGATGCAGTCACTGCCTACCAGTCATCGAACAGATGTACACACATCCAAGGAAGAAAACACCTCACCATGGACGTGCATGTCCGATCTGCAGACCACACAGGACCGAGGAGCAGCTTGAATGACTGGACGGCGCAGATCGGATGGCGACGACGCGGATCGAGCCCGCATCTAGGCCCATCCTGGCCTAGGACGAGTGCTGTGTTGACCTGGTGCTGCAGTCGACCCTCGCGGCGGATCCCGGCACGTGGGAGGAGGCGACGGCGCGGAGCGGGGGCGGCGCCGCGAGCGCTCGGGCGCGCCACGAAGCTGGGCCCGCGAGGAGAAAGCAGAGTCCAGCCCCCGTGGAGAAGCACAAGGACCAGGACGGGGAGAAGGTGCGGACGGATGGTGCGCCCCTGCGTGAGGAAAAGAGAGAGGAGACAGAGAGAAGGTTAGGGTTTGGGAGGCCAGAAGACATGGTTTTATATATGCTGCCTTTTGATCCAACGGTTTTGATTGATCAGGGGTTCATCCAACGGCTGCAATTTATTGGGCCAAAGAAATGGGCTGAGCAGGCCATTATTGTTGGGTTGCACAGTAACAAGGTGAATCGCACACTTTTTTTACTTCTAAAAATTTATAAACTCCAAATCAAATAAGACATAATTTGAATTGTTCAAAATTGGTCACGTGAAAGTTTTACCGAACTAAGCTGTTGAAGCCTGATTTTAGAAATTTTTAGAAAAAAAAGAATCCTCACATTCGGTGCTAGTATGAGCCAAAATGATTCAAGATTTTGTGACTAGTGTTTACTAACACTTTCTTAAAAGCCAAAATGACCCATATACGTTGAACTATGACCACCCCAAAAAAGACCTGAAACGGTGCCAAACTTTGCCGCAAGGTCTCTTGTGCCCTAGGAGGCAAAACTTGTGGAGGCCGGTGCAAAATTATTGTGTTTTCAAAGTGTAATTCACCATATTTAGTCGCAAAGCAAGCACACGAAGAAAAATACGATAATTTCAAAAATGACTAAAAAAAACCTAGGATTTTGCGTGGGGCCATATTTTGGGTGTAAATGACCGCTTAAAAAAAATTTGAGAAAGTTGGACATAAAGCGAGCAAACGTGCTTCATAGTGGTATACGGAACCTTTCACCGAACCCTATCCTTACACTTAGGTTTCTCGTGGTTGTGTGGCACGCGGCGCTTTGCAAGTATGCTATCGGCCTCAAACTTTTTTTCGAGGTGTCTACATGGCATGTTTGAAGGCACCACCAAGTTTAAGAATTTTCTCGAATTGTTTGGTAATTTTTCTCGATTATTTTAATTACGCGCGACTTCTTCTAGTGTTTACTAACACTTTCTTAAAAGCCCAAATGACCCATATAACTAATGTTGATCTCGACGAGCTCTAACACGTTTGTATTCAAAGTTTTTCGATTTAAGGTCATTTAGTGTTTCGTTTCACCTCGTTTGACCAAGTTTGACTTTTCCAATTCAAACTAAAGACGCCTTTTTGGAGCCCTAGATCTCCTCTTTTTTCAAAAAGTCACGAACACCAACTTTGTGTAGCTCCTCAAGATCTACACTCTATATATACAACTTTTTGTATTCAAAGTTTTTCGATTTGAGGCCATTTAGTGCTTCGTTTGACCAAGTTTGACCAAAACACATTAGGGGTGGCTCTATATATAACCGCCCGATGTTAGTTTACATTAGGGGTGGCTGAAATATAACCGCCCCTAATGTGTCGAATAACTTTAGGGGCGGCTCATCGCGTGAGCGCCCTAATGAGCCAACAAATAGGGGCGGTTATATATAGAAGCGCCCTAATGTGCCAACATTAGGGCGGTTTGCTTCGGCCTGGATTTTTCGCATACATTAGGGCGCTCAAAATTTGAACCGCCCTAATTTTCATTCCAGCGCGCTCTCTTAGTTCGTTTTTGTAGTAGTGGGGCGGAGCTCGAGGCGGCCGGATCGACGCCGCCGTTCCGATGCATGGATCGGGAGGATTTCTTTGTTCGACGTCGAGGGCTCCGGGCGTGCTCACACCCCATTGCTTCTCATCCGGTATACAACACGTAGTCTTTCATGCGCTAAGCATACGGTGTTAATATTGTGCACCGTATCCCTAGGTGACACGGTTGCGATCGCGGCGGCCGTCTTCGCGCTCCGTCTCGAACCACACCACCATGCGGCGCCGCGGGCATCGCCAATTCATGCGCGCCGTCGGCGAAGCTTGCCCGCGACCTCCCGGAATCGACGGTGCCGGCGCGCGTGTGGTCGGCCGCGAGATCTCGGACGCCGCGGCCCAACCAAGGCCATCGTTCGCTCACCACGAGTACGACCGGTGCATGCGCCGCCATCGCCGTTGCCACCGCCCGGGCGACATGGTGATGCGGACCTTCATCTTCGGCCCCAACCACGCCATTGCGATCAAGAAGGGCCTCTCGGCCAAGGCTCACCCGAAGCATCAAGGCCAAGGCCCACGACATTCGAGGCGCCGCGGCGTTCATCCGCGCTAGCGCGCACGACGGCGCCCGGAGATCCCGGGGGGGCGAGGACGCACGCCTGGTGATCGCGGCGGCCGTTAGGGCGTTCGCGACCTGGGCCCGCCCGCGAGCTACTACAGAACGCTGCGTCGTGTACCCGGCGGCGGTGAGCACCACGGGGCGCCGCGGACGCCCGATGGCGCGAACGGGCGGAGCTGGTGCGGGGGCAAAGAGGGCGGCGGTGAGCGCCGCATGCGTGCGGTCGGCGGCGGATCGATGGCGCTGTGACGAGCGGCCGTTCGGACGACGGCCAACATGCTCATCTTATCGGACAACCGCACGGAGGGTTCCGCCACGCCGACTTTGGGTGGGGAAGCCGAAGCCGGTATGGCGGCCCGCCTGGGCGCGTTGTTCGTGTTGAGCTTCATGGTCGCCGCCACGAACGCCGGCAAATGAGGACGCCATCGCGGCGCCCGAGGTGAAGATGTTGTGCGCATGTGTTGAAGTGTGCTAGCACGGATCGCGTATCCAAAGTGGTCCAGAGCATGGGTGCATATGCACCTAGGTCTAAATTTAAGAGTAAAATGCATGTCGTCCTCGAACTGTTGGGGCATTCCTATTCAGTCCTCAAACTTTAAAACCGACTAACTAGGTCCCTAATCTATTGCATGCACACATCAAAGGTCTCAACCCTGCCACACCGGCGCCCGAAGAATCGACGTGGCGGCCACGGTGGCAGATAGATAGCGTGCGAGCAGGGTTTGTTGGCATTGCGAGCGCACCAGTGAGCCTACACCGCGGCCACACGAGCAGGGGCCGTCCCTGCGGGCGCGCGTGCGATGAAGGTAGGTGAGAGACATAGGTAGGGCGTGTTGCGTGCAAGCATGATAGGTCCGTCAGGCACAACGGCGACAATGGTGGAGGCGCGCGACGCAGCAGCCATGAGCCGGCGTCGTGGCTTCATAGGGCCGGGCTCGGCATGGGAACCGACAAAGGTGCAAACGGTCACCTCCCCAACGATGTAGCCCACCCCTCAGTAGGTCCGAGGTGGGTGGAACAGAGCTAGCCACGGTGGCATGCCCAGCGGCAATGGTGGAAACCACCGGCGAGGACGTCGTTCCGGCCGCGACAGCGAAGCTCCCTGGAACCTCTACGAGAACAAGATGGAGGGCATCAGGGAGGACCTAGAACGGAAAAAAATGGGGGTAATTTAGTGAGGCGAGAGAGTGGAGCTCCGCGACGGCGCCGAACCACGACATTGGCCGCCGCCACAAAAATCCGCCAAATTGAGGGATTACCTTGGCCGGCCTTGCAAGCAGCCGCCTTAGGGGCGTCACAAGGGGGAGGTCAGGGAGCCATGTCTATGAGTAATTGAAGAATGATGTAGCAAAGTTGGTGAATTTTTTGATGGGGGCGACGGAGGTCCAGGTGTACGGGTCACCGCGATGTGCCTAGCATGCTGTGTTGCCCAAAGAAGAGCTCGCGACGCCCACGCCCCTCGCTATGCTTGCAAGTGTGCGGTGTGACGTGTACTCGCTTTTTGCTCGCGGCGGCGGCGCGTGATGGCCCGCCTATGGTCGCATGCTCGAAAGTGCCCGTGTGCCACGGCGTTGGCTCGCCCGCCCCGCAGCGGGCGGTGATGGCGGCGACCACCGCACTACTACACAAACGACTTCTCTCTCGAGCCCAAAACGTGGTTACCCCCGGTTCGAAATCAAACCGGGAATAAAAGATACTTTTTATTCGGTTCGAGTCTCCACCGGGAGTAAAGGTCACGCCGGCAAGGCCGCCCCCACGCCGCCCCGAACTTTATTCCCGGTTGGGGACACCAACCGGGAGCGTTCTTCACCCCAACGGGGAATAAAGCTCCCGGCGCCAAAATTTTTCATGGCCCGCCAAAATTTAGCTTTACTCCCGGCTAATAGCATCAACCAGGAGTAAAGATAAAGACCTTTATTCCCAGCTCGTGTTAGCACCGGGAGTAAAGATCTTTAGTCTCGGGTGAAGTTGGGAGCCGGGAGTAAAAGTCTATAGTATAGTATATTAGGCAGCCCCTTCTCCTACCTTCGTCCATGCTCGCTTCTCAGGCGGCTCGTGTTGGCACTTCCTCTCCTTCCCCTTCCCCTTCCCCTTCCCCTTAATTTCTCGACGGATCGAATCGAGCAGCCCCGACGCGGCCGGCCATCGCCTCTCGTCGTCAATCCTGCGCGGGCTTCTCCACGCCGGACCTTGCGCCAAGACCGACGCAACCCAGCGTATTTGTTGACACTGTTATAGCATAATATTACTAGTCAACTAAACTTGATTAGGGCTTAAAATGAATATCAAACATAAGTCTAGGGGCTTTACTAACATAATTCCATGAGTTTTGGTGATTTATATAATTTTAGGGACTTAATAGATAATTGCAGAGAATAATGGAGAAAGTTCCGAGAATGTACAAGGCATATGAAGACCAGACTTAACCGTGAATCAACTCAACCCGAAAAGTGAATTAAAACACTCTAGAAGGTACCACAAGACACGGAAGAAGACGAGAGGCGAGAGGAGACTCGACTGGCGGCCGCCCCGGTGCCACATAGGCCGACCGCCGGGGCTACACGGTGGCCAATCAGGTCCAGCTTTGTATGTCGGTTTACCACCGACCTTGAGGTTGTATCTACACCGTTGCCAAGGTCGGTTTGATCCAAGGGTTTACGTTCATCGTCAAGGCCTATATAAGAAGACCCCCTGCCCCCAGGGTTAAACCCTAATTCATTCTATCTCATTATATTCATTATTCTCTTAGTTGTAGAGGTGTCCCAATGTAAGGATAACCTCTCTCTAAGGGATTAGTGAATTAGAGGTAGATTAGAAGTAGATTAGCTATGTAATTAGACATAGATTAGACATGTAATTAGAACTAGATTAGATCTAACTTAGATCTAATCAAGAGTAAAGGAGAGATGAACTATACTTTGGTTCTGGAGATGTCTACAGAGTTTGGTATGTTTCATATCTTATCTTTGGAAGACTTATGATTCATATATTTATCTTCTCTATTTACTTCTATGACTTTCATATATGTGGTTAAGTATAGTTGTTATGTTATTGCATGGGATCTTCGCTCGTATTGAGTGCTCTAGTTATTTTAGGTAGCTAGAGTAGTAATTTATAGTGTAGACTTGGTGTCTAGGCTATAGGTTACCTGAGGTTGCGCCCAATCCCACGGATAGTTGTGGTAGCCCGGGGGGGGTGACGACTCTGTAAGGCCTTTGTAGTCCACCACGTTCGGATTGGTTTTTTTCGTAGAGCTTTTGGCAGCCTTCTCCCAACTACCTTCTTCCGGTCTTTCTCGAGAGTTGGAAAGGATCTGCATTTGCTCCAAAGTGCAGTAGTGTAATTGCTATCATAGAACCTAACTAATAGAGAAGTACCCGGGAACCTTGATCTCTCCCTTTGACCTCTTGATTAGTTTAATTATTCTTTGACATGTTAGGTAGTTTATTATTTTAATGCTTTGATATTAATTTAGTCTTTATCAATTACCCCCTCACTAAAGTATAGTGGTTTGCTAAGTTAGTGGATACATGATTGTGACTTATTAGAATTCTTTAACCAAAGCTTCCCTGTGGATACGATACTCTAGAATACTCATCCTAGGGAAAAGCTACAATGGTAGGTGTTACGTGCGCTTGCAGAATTCTTCATATTCTTTTAGCACTTAACAAATGCCAATAAGCTTTTTGGCGCCGTTCTTGGGGAAGCAATTGGCCTAAAGATTCTAATAAATGATCATGATGTACGCTAATTTATTGTATCACTAGCTTTAGTAGGATTATCCTTGTTACGTTGAATTGTGGAATAGACGGGACAAAAGATGTCGTTGCGATCTTCCGACAAGATTCCACAAGAAAAGAAGAAAGATTGAAAAACCCGGGGTGCCTAATCATTCAAGATTCATCACCGTTGGAACCCTGCTATCTGAAGGTATGTATATATTATTCTAACCATGTATAGATTAAAGAAGAAGTCGCCGTCACAAGAATTCAATGCACACATCTCAAGTGACGTACATAGAAATTTTGCACGCAGTGGTAAGTATGATTAAAAGGTGAGACTATAAATTGATTGAGTAGTTAACATTTAATTTCTTACATTGCATTGTATGTTCACTTGATTAACTCATGCATTCACTCCACTTAGTTTATGTTTTTGCTTAGTAGATCCATTGCATGATTAGTCCTTTGCATACATTCATGTCATTTGCATCTAAAAAAAATCCTCACCTTGATATGCTCTTTCGTCTCTAATTGGATAAATCTCTATAGTGCTATCATGCTACCTTTGTCTTCTATGGTATGTTTTGGTTTGGAAGTACTGTACATACTTCCAAAGGCTTTTAAATTAAGCGTGGTGCTTAGGTTAAATAGCCTTCCTTAATTGAATTAGACATGGAGTATAGTTTGGTTATTGAACTAAGAATTGCTTGCGTAGACATTGGTTATTATGTTGGACTAACCCCTGCGAGAAAACTCTCAAATCCAATTCGGGTAAGTCAAGAGATGAACTTAGATCGAGAGATGAAGCAAGGCATATGATGAACTTCAACTTTGAGCAAAAGACACGGCTCATTCATGAAAGAATTGTAAGTATTAAATATCATTCACTCTGTCTTTTGCTACAAGTTACCTTTGCCTTGATCCACATGCTAGAGTGCAGCCACAAATAAAATGAAGTACAAGACTTGATAATTAAAATCTATGCTAAGAGTAATCAAAGAACCACATTTTCTATTAGCATAGATGAGATCTTATGAACTTTGGACAACAACCCCTACTTCAATCATATGTTGTATATTCCCTCGGGTATGTGTCCCTTGATATATTGCGAGGAAAGGCTCGGTGCTATGTCTATTCAATAAAGAAGAGTGTCATACAACACAATCTAGAAGAAGCTCTCACTCGAGAAGTGGATGGACAAAGGTACAGGCCATAAGAACATCAAAGACAGGTAAGTGAATATAACTCACATATTTTTATACAACTTTTGTCTTATGTTCTAAAAAAATATAATATATATATCGAGCACATGATGGCTCATGGTAAAAGAAAACAACAACATGTTCCTAGGACAAGTTTCCTTCGGGTATTCTTGGTCACTAAACTTGCAGGAACAAAAGGATGAACAACATCTAAGGACATGGTGATTTCAACACACGATTAGAGACGGTCCGAATTCACACTTGAAGTACCAAGTGGCGGGGGAAAAGCTCAAGCATGGGGGAGGAAGGTCGACTCCTCTAAGATCATCAACATACTCCTCCTCTACTCAAGCTCCCGTCACTCGACATGCTGGTTTGCAATCCCTCTACTCACTATTACTTTATCTCCCTAAGTTTGAATGCTTAATAAATGTCATGCATAAAAATCAAACTTAAGATATAATAAAATTTCCCATTAGAGAAAAAGTAATAGTGAGCACTTGTTTCATATCAATCAAAACTTCTTCTGGCTTAAAAGCAACCTTGAGCTCCATGACAGTTTTACCTTTGTTTACAATTACTTGTATTCCTTCGGGCATTTGTTATCAACTAATATTACAGGAATAAAATCATGAGAGGAGCAAAAAGGACTAAGCCCAATTTAAATACAAGAACGAAAGGGACGATGCAATAAAGGAGACAAGTGAAGAACAGGATACGCAAGAGGCCAAATAAGGAAAGCTTCAAGCGGATGGAAAGATCCACCATGAGGTGTTACGGTGACGGCATGCTCTAACGATTAAGGTAACATCTTGAGGTAAGTTGTTAATAAATAAGCTTTCCCTTAACTATGGCATGCTTATAAACAAAGTGACAAACATGTTAGAGCAACACCCTTGCTTGATCCGTCTTCATTAGCTCAACATGTTTCTTTAGTTGTTCCTACCACCATTCTTTTGATTTCTTAGTCCTCATCTTGCAAGCCAGAATATAGTTTGCCTTGCTTTGGAAGTATCATAATCATGCTTTTAATGTTTAGATAAGAGAATCTTTCCAAGAGTCAATGAGCTTGATTTGATACGTCGAATATTTTATTAAAAAAAACAATCATGCTCAATCTTCGATCTTGACACCTAAGTTAGGTTTAAGAAAAGTGTATAAGTTAGGTTAGAGAAGAATGAATGAATTTTTTGGTTCTGTTGGTGTTTTCCCACCAACAGAGCCCATGCACTTGATCTCTTCTTTGACTTTGCAAGCGGGACACACTTTGAGCAAAAAGGTGGAGAAGCTATTAGTCTCTCCAAAATTCAAACAAGTGAATGTCTTACAAGCATGCACACTAATCAAGATTTGTCTACGCTTCACTCCAACTCATAAGACCAGCAAAAGAAAATGGGTGACGTTGTCCTTCACCATCTTAAGCAAACACAACCATCAAGATCAGATAATACACTCAAGAAAATGACAAGGTAAGAAGTCTTGTTCAGAGGACTTGAAACACTGAACCCTCGCCCGAAAAGGTAAGATCGGTAGTTATCCACATGCATAGCATATTTATTTCCTTGCATTGCATAATTATTTCTTTTAGCATATTTACATTATAGCACAAGCCTTGCATTAGAAAAGAAAATAAATATTTGTTTGTTGCATATACATTGAAAAACTCTAAAGCCCCATGTGAGTAATTTTGAGGCGTGTGACAACCCACAAGGATATTTCTTGTGGTGGCATAAAAATAAAAATAAATATGCATGCATCATCATTCTTTATTTGCATAGAAAACCCCAAAAATATTTAATTCTTTGAAACATTTTAGAGACAGACAAAAGCAACGTGGCTAACCCCTAACAGCTTAATCAAGTTTCACTAGTTTTGTTGTCTATTTAAGTTCGGCAGGATTTCAAGGAAGAGAAACATGACAATGGTGTCCGGCATTAAAGAAGATCAATCAACCACCATCACTATCTACCTCCACTTCCAACTATCAAGAACATTGAAGACTATGTCAACATCCGGCTTGGGGAGTGTAAACCCCATTATCCAGATAAGTATCTTATTATCTATATTATATTATCTATTATTATTAGTTAAATATTTTGTTTGCTAGAAAGTTTGTTAAGAGTCTTTATTAGAGTGTGAGAATAAAATAAATTCTGAAGATAATCTCTAGCCTTGGAGATGATGAATAGTTGCTCCGTTGTTATACTTTTCTAGTACCTAGTTTTCAAGCTTAATTTCTCTCGAGCTCCATTTGCAAAATCAATATTTACTTTGAAACCTGAAACCTATGGGTTGCAAATGCTTGCTCTAAAGTCTAGGTAATTGGTGATATGATATATGATAGTCTCATTTTGCTATTTGATCTTACTCCTAGTGACACTAGATTTACGGAGATTTATCTTTTAAAAATTGAAAATGCACATGATAAGTTCTGTGTGACAAGAGTGTGAACCTCCTACCACAGCCATATATATACATGCTCCTTAGAATAGGAAAACTTTTTGAAAAATATATATATATATAGGCTGCTTGCTTTGCATTGAGTTTGTTCAATCTTTGTCGACCCTTAGAAACTTGTCATGCTTTGCTCATGTACACTTCACTCACTCCACTCACTTCACTGTCATCCACTCACTCTAGCCCACAAAAAAATATTCTACTCCTATCTCGGGAGAGAGCAACCAAAAATAATTATATATATATACCCATTCACTCATTCATTGCTAGCCAATATCTTACAAAAGCTCCATCATTTATACCTCTCAAAAGTTATTACAAAAAGAGATCTGGGTTGTGTATCTTTAAAAAGAAAGGGAGATGAAAAATGGACAAAAAGTCCTACGGGCGAGTAGAGCCTACCTCCCTAAAAAAAAGAGATGAATAATGAACAAGTGTTCGAGGGCTTAGTAGAGCCCACATCTCTAAAAATAAAGATGAATAATGGACAAGTGTCCGAGGGTCAATAGAACCCACATCTTTATAAGAGAGTAAATAATGGACACAAGTCCGAGGGGCCGCGAGAGTCCACCCCTCTTGTTAAAAAAAAAAAAGAAAAAAGAAAGAAAAAAGAAAAAGAAAGAGATACAACCCAGGTTCTCTACAAAAAAATTCAAAAAGAGAGAAGATTCCTAAAAGGAGAAAAAGTAAGATTTCCCATCATCTATTCTATTTACTTCATATTTTACTACATTCCATACCATATTCTATCCACCATACACATGCACCACTTGATCGGTGTGACTCGTATCTTTGGATCCATTGCTTGAATTTACAATATATGTTTAGTAAGAAAATAAATTATTTTCTCCTACCTATGAGCTCAGATATATAAGCCTTAGATATTAGGTGAGAGAGAAGAAGGCATAATATATTAATGCCTTAGTTAAAAATGTTATATATTATAAGAGTAAGGCAACACTATATTATTGTCTAAGCGAGGATCCACAAGAACCACAAATGAGAGATTAGAGAGAGTCATCTTGAGGAACTTTGAGTTTTATTTAAAAACCAAAGCAAAAAACTCAGAAGGACAGTTGATCAAAAGAGTTTGAGATATAGTGTTTGACTTGACTGTTCTATCTTTCAATTACCCAAGAATTGAAGAAAAAGATATAAGCCCCAAAGTTAAAGAGGTAATTGAATAATTAAAATTTGAAGAAGTTTATCTTTATACGGAGAGAAATTTTGTTTGAAAGCATGTGTACTTTTGAGGTGTGAAGGTGTTGTAGCAACTCGATCCATTGCTAAGTTTGGCTTTGCTAGGGACTAGCAAAGGGTAAGCTTGGGGAACTTGTTGACACCTGTTATAGCATAATATTACTAGTCAACTAAACTTGATTAGGGCTTAAAATGAATATCAAACATAAGTCTAGGGGCTTTACTAACATAATTCCATGAGTTTTGGTGATTTATATAATTTTAAGGACTTAATAGATAATTACAGAGAATAATGGAGAAAGTTCCAGAATGTACAAGGCATATGAAGACCAGACTTAACTGTGAATCAACTCAACCCGAAAAGTGAATTAAAACACTCTAGAAGGTACCACAAGACACCAGAAGAAATGAGAGGCCGAGAGGAGACTCTGACCTGGCGGCCGCCAGTGCCACATAGGCCGACCGCCAGGCTACAGTGGCCAATCAGGTCCAGCTTTGTATGTCGGTTTACCACCGACCTTGAGGTTGTATCTACACCGTTGCCAAGGTCGGTTTGATCCAAGGGTTCACGTTCATCGCCAAGGCCTATATAAGAAGACCCCTGCCTTTGAGGGGTTAAACCCTAATTCATTCTATCTCATTCTATTCATTATTCTCTTAGTTGTAGAGGTGTCCCAATGTAAGGATAACCTCTCTCTAAGGGATTAGTGAATTAGAGGTAGATTAGAAGTAGATTAGCTATGTAATTAGACATAGATTAGACATGTAATTAGAACTAGATTAGATCTAACTTAGATCTAATCAAGAGTAAAGGAGAGATGAACTATACTTTGGTTCTGGAGATGTCTACAGAGTTTGGTATGTTTCATATCTTATCTTTGGAAGACTTATGATTCATATATTTATCTTCTCTATTTACTTCTATGACTTTCATATATGTGGTTAAGTATAGTTGTTATGTTATTGCATGGGATCTTCGCTCGTATTGAGTGCTCTAGTTATTCTAGGTAGCTAGAGTAGTAATTTATAGTGTAGACTTGGTGTCTAGGCTATATGTTACACGAGGTTGCGCCCAATCCACGGATAGTTGTGGTAGCCCCGGGGGTGACTCTGTAAGGCCTTTGTAGTCCACCACGTTCGGATTGGTGTTTTTCGTAGAGATTTTGGCAGCCTTCTTCCAACTACCTTCTTCCGGTCTTTCTCGAGAGTTGGAAAGGATGCATTTGCTCCAAAGTGCAGTAGTGTAATTGCTATCATAGAACCTAACTAATAGAGAAGTACCCGGGAACCTTGATCTCTCCCTTTGACCTCTTGATTAGTTTAATTATTCTTTGACATGTTAGATAGTTTATTATTTTAATGCTTTGATATTAATTTAGTCTTTATCAATTACCCCCTCACTAAAGTATAGTGGTTTGCTAAGTTAGTGGATACATGATTGTGACTTATTAGAATTCTTTAACCAAAGCTTCCCCTGTGGATACGATACTCTAGAATACTCATCCTAGGGAAAAGCTACAATGGTAGGTGTTAAATGCGCTTGCAGAATTCTTCATATTCTTTTAGCACTTAACAAATGCCAACACGCAGCGCGACCCCAGGACCTCCACGGCCTTGGCGCCGGCGGACCTCCCCGCGACGGCCTTAAAGCCCGGCGGACCTCCACCACTTGAGCGCGCCGCCTCGGCTCTCGGCCTCCACGAGCACCGCCCCGGCCAGGGCCTCCCACGGCGCCGCCCCAGCCCCGACCTCGGCGAGCCTGCAGGCGCCGCCCCGGCCTCCGGTGATTCTATCCATGGTCATTATCTCTCGTCTCTCTTTCATCTCTGTTCCCTCGTTTCTAGATCTGAGCAGGTGGTGTTCTCCCATGGTGTAGGTATAAAATATTTTTTCCTTATTTCTTGCAGGGCGGCCATGCTTCCGTTCGGGCGTTTTCCTCAGTTCCTGTAATTTGGTGGGTGAAATTTGGTGATGTAAATTACAATACAATGTTTTTACAATGTTTTTTGGGGGAGTTTCGGTTGTCTGCAGTGACTTGTAAGATTTTGATGTAAATTTGTATGGACAAGATTTACTACAATAGAGTGGTGTGCTTGTGTTTGGATTTTTAGTGTAAACTTGCAAATTATTGATTATAGCAAGCATTTGTATTTGTTGGATTTCGGTGTAAACTTGTAAATTATGGATTATAGCAAGTATATATTGGCTAATAGATACGTGCACGTTTGCATATATTATTGACATCACAAAATGTATATTTATAAACCTATTTAAAACCAAAACAAACAATGAATTGAAATGAAATAAAAAAAAGGACCAACCGGGAGTAAAGGTGCTAGCAAGCCACGTGCGTACAGGGACCTTTACTCCCTGTTGGTATCTCCAACCAGGAGGGAATAAAAGGTAAACTTCTATTCCGGCTCGAACCTTTACTCCCCAACTCGTACTCGGTTGCATAACCGGGAATAGAGGGGTTTGAAGCCCGGAATAAAAGTCTATTACGTACTAGTGCTGCGCTCACACGCACAACTGCATGTTGTTGCACGGCCCGCTAGTGTGCCATGGCGGCTCGCATGCACACTGGGGAGTCCATCGCCACGTTTGCGGCTGGTCACCATGATCGGCATGGCTATGCGGCGAGGCAGTCGCGAGAGTTTTTTAAAAAAATTGGTCAGCCTATGGTGTCGTGTTGCCACCGTGGCACTGCCACTTTGGATGCTGCTGTTGGTGTGGCAGAGTTTGGGACGTTTAGTGTGTGCCAGCAATAGATTAGGGACCTAGATAGTCGCTTTTATAGTTGGAGGACTCGGATGGGAATGTCCCAACAGTTCGAGGACCCGGCAGGTATTTTACTCCAAATTTAACTTACTCGTGCCGGCGTTCTTGGCGCCTTTAGGAGTGTTTGTTTGGACTCAGGTGTTTTTTTGGTTCTTTTCTGAAATCGTACCATTGGCACGTATTCTATTAAGGGAAATTAAAGTTTTTTACACGTCGCACACCTTAGCCAAAAGAATTGGCGAAGCGTCACGAAAACACACATACAAAAGCACCGGCTTCAACGGTGGCGCGATACGGATGTACTAAAAAAGTAAATTAGTCTTGCGATGAAGGTGGCTGGCGGGCGTGACCGTGTCTATGGCTCCAGATCAGGATCTCCCACCGGTGCCGCCACTTAGGTGTTTTTGGTGCTGTAACAGGCAGCATTTTCTGTTGTTTGTGTTGCAATATAAAGGAAACTTACAAGGAGATATTCTCCTGATTGTGCGGCACGAGCGTCACTATGATCGTGCCATCCCACGACCACACAAGAGCCACACAGACTCGGACGTGCCTCCGCATGAACTAATCGCATGCGTCAGGCTTACAAGAACTGACTGATGAAACTGAAACTTTGAAACTGAAAGGGGAGACTCTGAAACTCTGAACGAAAATGAAAAAAAAGAACTGACTGACAAAACTGAAACTTCGAAACTAAAAGGGAAAGGCAGACTGACAGGCTCTGAAACTCTGAAAAACAGAGTGATGGTGAACAGCTGGAGTAGATCAACACAAATAGCCTCCACATAAGAACAGTACCAGATGATGGAACTGAACGGAAAGACAATGGCATCCTCGAATATCTTCAGTCACTGATTATTTTTGGCCACTTGCTGGCATATTCTTTGTCTAGATACTTGGGTCTGTCCTTCAATTCTTCAACCAAGAACTTGGTTACTTCATCTGCTTGATTACCAACACTGAGATGCAACTCTTGGAGATTTTAAGAGTCTCAATGCCATATATCCCTTCGAAGGCTTGAAACCGCATATCAATCCTCTCTAGTGCTGGCATTACGTCTTCTCCTGTAACTGCAAAGCTCAGCCTTGGCACCAGAGTTGCAAAGAACCGAAGCAGCTTAAGACTCTTGAATCCTCCAGGTGGAACAATGATCTCCCTATCAGTAAGCAGTTTATTTTCCTCAAGGATATCCACTATGTCTCGATCATCCTTCTCTGCAATGAGTGTAAAGGTGAGACTGAATAGTTTGGGTAGGTTCTGGATGAGCTTCAAAGTATCAGTTCGAAGAACTGTCACAGAAAGTGTTAGCTTGTATAGATTACTCAGATCTTTAATCCACTTTGGGGGGCTCTCAATCTTGCCAGATAGCTCTAGCCCAATGAGGTACCTTGGAGGAGTGGACATGGAGTCCAATGAGTTGATGAAGTCAGAGCCCTCATCATTGATTGCCAGAGTCTGCAAACCACAACTGCAGAGATATTCAATGGCAGAGCACAACTGTTTGAAGGTCTGACCACCCTCTTGTATGTTGAGCCTGTAAATGGCAAGCTTTCTTAGCCCCGTCATCTGATGAAGGCTTGCTACAGCTGTTGATGAGTCCTCGTTGATCTCAATCCCTGACAGTATACGAAGTGCTTTCATTGGCTCCTTATTCTTCTCATTTGGCATCTTCAGTGCCTTCTTTTCATCAAAGAAAAACTTCAACGCCTTCTTTGGGTTTTTAATCCCTCCAAGCATGCTACGAAGACGTTTGAGCTGGCCAAAAGCTTTTGGAAGCACCTCAACTCGTGTCTCCCTTATGTCAAGAGTTTCCAGATACTCAAGCTTCCAAATCTTTGATGGAATCTGAGCAACCTCTGTTCGTCGGAGGCTCAGATACTTGAGCACAAGCATTTTACATATGTCATTCAGATACTTATCTTTCATACCCTTCCAACCCTCGAGATCCAGCACTTGAATTATTCCATTATTGAATGAATGGAAAGGAAGTGATCTGTTCTGACTTCCAAACACTGTCAGTGACCGCACTTGCGACAAGTTCATGCCTTTTGTTGAATTGCCATCCTTGGAACCACTGCTTTGCATGGAGAGTCGACGGACTTTGTTGCTAGTAGTTGGCATCAGCCAGTGGCCACCAACAACAGTAATAAAGTTGTCTTCACTTGATTTGGATACAATGTATTCAAGAATCATGTCATGAACTTTAAAGGATTTTACCTTCCCATTGCTGCAGTGATCCTCAGGGCGTATTATCTTCCTGCTTATGAGCTGATTGAAGTATGTTTCTGCAACTTCCTCGGCACTGAGCCCTTGCCTCTCAGTGACAAAACATTCAGATATCCAGCGTCTCGTCAGACGCTTCTTACTAATTTTTGAACCCTTGGGAAATATGCTCAAGTACATTGAGCAGGTCTTGAGATGTGGAGGCAAGTCATTGTAGCATTGATCGAGTATCTTTGTCACATCATCTAGGGTAAGGCGAGCCACCTGCTCTGGAAACAATTTTTTCAGTTTACTATAATGGTCATTGGTTTTGGATTGGTCGTTGCAGGCAACAAGGCCGGCCATGGTTACTATGGCCAAAGGCAGCCCCACAATACTTCCATATCTCCTCATGGACCTTCCCTTTTTCGCCACCATTGAATTGGGACTCAAATAGACTTTTGGACTTGGCGTCACTAAGAGCATTCACGGTATGCAGACAGTCAGTTCCATCTCTTCCTGAGCACGCGGCACCAACAGCTAGAAATCTGCTAGTCACAATTACTTTACTGCCTTTTTCACGTGGCAACCAATGTCTAATGTTGTCCCATGTTTCGAGAGACCAGATGTCATCAATCAGAAAGATATACCTGTGAAGAAAAGCCAAAAATACAAAGTGAGAAAAAACGTGCAAGCTTATTTGTCTTTTGCTTGAGAAGTCGTGACCAGCTAGATTTATGTGTGTACAATAGACGAAATTTTATCTGCTTTGCACATAGAATATGTATATGTAGTTCCTCCGGTCCTAATTTCTTTTTTGTAAAACTAATGTGGTATTATATATATGATTCACTTAAAGGATTGCTATTTTGAGCAACTCCTCGTTGGTATAACACAGGCCAGGCATCCACATATTAAAATTAAGAGAAATAGAGAGAACACTACTGCAGGAAGGTTAGAAACCGATCTCTACACACCTACCCAAACTTAGTTGTGTGTAGGAATAGTTTTCTAGAATTTGTAATCTGGCAAACAAATAGTAACAAAATTGTCCTAGCTATGATATGTGAGATGTGGAAAATCTGCAAGTTTTGTTTGGTTAAAACAATGATTAACACAATTACATGTTGTAAATGTTCTGGTTTGTGCCTATGGCCCATGGTATGTGACAACATGCACGAAACCTTCTCAAACTTTTATCACAACCTACAAATATGATATCCACGACAACTCAACATGTTTCATGATTTTGGACTTCGTTTGCTTTTTTTTATATAGAATTTTGAAACAATTCACCCGCAAGTAAATAGTCATGTTTCATGAACAACATGTTCGAAATTTCGGGTGTCTCCCTGGACAAGGCCTCGCATTAGATTGAATAACACGAATATCATTTGTCCATTCATTTTTTCCATTGTTCGAATGACTTGCAATTCAAATTTGGCGTATGATAAAAATTCAAATAAAAGAAATAAAGTTTAAAAATAAAGCCAACAATCCCAAAAAATTTACAAAGTTGAACATGTAGTACCAAGTATTGTAGCAAGGCTATAAAAAAGTCGGATAAGAAAATGCCAAAAATATTTACTTTGCCGAGATGTCGGCTGACGGGACTTGGCAAAGTGGCCCGCGTTGCGAAAGTGTCGCCTAAGATCTCGGCAAAAAGTGAGTCATTTTTTAAAAAATTATTGCTTGGGAAAAAAAACTTTGGAATGTCCCGGATATGGCACTCGGCAAGCGGCGTTAGGGTTTCACCTTTGCCAAGTGTTAGATCTCGTCTCTCAATGAAGGCTCCGGGTAAAATCGGCAAAGTCGGTCGCCGCCTCTCTCTCTCTCTCTCTCTCTCTCTCTCTCTCCGTCGCCGCCCAACAGACCCACCGCTCCCCCTCTCGCGCCCACCGCCGAGCCCTCCACCCGCTTGCCCGCCAAGTCCTCCCCCGCCACCGCTGCATCGGCCCGATCTGATGTGCCCGTGTGGCCAGCGTTAGCTTGACCATGCCCAGCGTCGGCATGTCCTTGCCCCACTAGTCCACCATCCCACAATCCCAACGGCCATGCCCGGCCCGCCGCCCGGCTCACGAGAAGGGGAGGAGAACAACAAGAAGAAGGGAAGGAGGCTGAGGAGAAGGGGAGGATAACGAAGGAGAAGAGGAAGGAGGAGAAGGAAGATTAGGCATTGCTTGGATGAAGAGGCGCCACTCCCATTGTCGGGGAGGTGGAGGACACCACTGCTCCTGCCCTACCCTCGACATCGCTCTGACTCTGGCCGAGCTCGGCGCCCGCTGTTGATTCGGGCTCCTGATGCCAAAGGTAAGGGCACTTGGCTACTACTAGTAGTGAGTAGTGTAAGTAGTAATAGTGTCGTCGTTGTTGTTGTATGTCGTGGTGTTGGTGGTGGTTGGCGGTGGTGTTGGTGTTTTGTGGTGGTTTTGCTGCTCGGCAATGTTTGTTGAGATATATATGGTTATCGGCTATCTGCCATACGTTTTATTGCAGGTTTTGGAATATCTCTACCAAAATTTTCAACTAAGCCATATGTTCTTTTTTGTAGAGAAGAGCCCGTGCGAGCCAAGCCAGAGTACCATGACGACCTCGATCGTCTTTGTAGGCGCCACCCTAGATATAAATAAACCCTCTTCCCATCTCATGGCCTTGTATCGCGTAACTGAGTTAGGCGTCTCCCATTTCAAAGAGATATTGCTGGAGGTATATATGCAGATCTCTGCATATCTACGACTATATCAGTTTTGGATTGTCCATGTTGTTTGGACAGCCCGCAGATGCATAGATGGGTTAGTTTCCATGATCCGCTCCGATCCGAAATAGAGTTTCGGCATCACCTCCCAGTTGATACACACTCTCCCTTGCAGGATGTGTACTGGGAGAACAACATGGAAATCTTGACGAAATTTTGTCTCGAATAGGAGTGGAGCATGAAAACTAACCTCATCTACGCATCCGTGAGAGAGATTAGAACCTATCCTCAGCTATTAGATAGTGGGACGATGACCATGTATATGAAAATGATGGTTAAAATACTCTGTGATACATATGCTAAAGGATGGACGTCCATTCGTGGATGTACACGTGCCAAAGAGGTATGCGTGATTTCACCATGGAATGGATGAACAAGACAAGTGCTTTCTTGGACCGCGCACTTGACAATGTTGAAGAATATCTTCAAGTTTTATGTCACAGCTCCTGATGTGGAAACAGGAGGAGGACTAACAAGGACAACATGGGTAAACATCTTCTCAAGCATGAATTAACACCGAACTATCTGTGTGGGTCTACCATGGTGAAGCCCATTGTATGAGAGAGGAGGTGGTGAGATCAAATCCCAAGACTTGTGATGCTGATGCCGCGGAAGCGGCATGGTTAGATGATGTTCACGAAGCATAATTCAATGAATCATGTAATATGGAGGAGGTGGAGGATGAAGATGCATGAGTTTTCGCAAAATGGTGGACTCGATTGGCTGCTAAACCCCTTCATGATCACACCATGGTTTCTCAACTGGATGCCAAATTCAAGTCCGAGTTAAGCGTAAGTCGAGAAGGCTTCGATAAGATGTTAGACCTGATTAGCACCACGCTTTCGCGGGGCACATTTTGCCCAGAGCATGTACGAGTCGCGAAACTTCAAAACTCTTACCCGTGTGTTTGGTTATGGGATGGGTGGGTTGGGTGACTCTGACCCTCATTTTGGGGATGACTCCAACCCCCTTCTATGTTTGGTTCATTTTTTTGGGTTAGGAATGGGTTCGTTCCAACTTTTCTTTCGATGAAGGAATTGAAAATCTAGGATGGATGGCAAAAGAACAGCATTCTTGGGTCCCATCGTCACTAGTGGACCCACTTGTCAAACTCTCATCCTTCCCTTTTCTTTCCCACCCTTCCCCTTTTATTTTTATTTTTTTTCAATCTTATCCTCATCCTCAGGCAGTCACCGTCGGCTCCGCCTGGGCGAGATCCACCGCCGGTGCGATTTCCGCCTGGGCAAGCTCCGCACCACAGCCGGTGAGCAGCAGCAGTAGAGGGGCGCCATCGCGGGGCCATGGCGGGTGAACGCGGCGCTCGTGACCCTCCTCCTTCCTAAACAACGGGCGCCATGGCGGCGGGGCCGGGCGCTTCGGGCCCTCCTTCCTCCATGGCGGCCATGGCGGGTGGGCCTTGAGGCCATGGTGGGCGGGCCAGCGGTGCTCGTGGCCCTCCTTCCTCCACGGCGGGCAACACCATGGTGGACGGATGCAGCCATCACGGGGCCATGGCTGGTGGCCTCGAGGATGGCTCCTTCGCGAGGCGGGGCCATGGCTGGTGGCCTCCCGAGGATGGGCGGCAGCGGGTGCGGCGCTCCCGGCTTGGACCGCGGCACAAAGCGCCAGTGAAGGGACCGCAGTGCAACACAACGGACGAGAGAAGACGGAGAGGGCGACGGGACATGCCGGCGTGAGCCAACCCGGTTGGAGCGGCTCCGTTCGCCCGGATTTTGAGGAAGGAGTCGAACCCGCATCTAAGGGTAATATTCTCCTCTGGAGCCAACCCAACCGTACACATCTCCATCCAAACAGCTATGGGAGCGGGTTCGCTCCGTCCCAACCCACACCAGCCCCCAACCAAACACAATGTTGTGATGGCCTGTGAGCGAGATACATGCTTGCCGAAGTGGTGCGTCTTGTTTAGGAAATAAGATGCGGATGCAAAGTACTGTCCAACATGTAAATCCTCTAGGTACGTGGAGGTAGACGGTGATGGTCGGAAGATGCAGCTTTCGTATGCGAGAAAATCCTACGGTACCTTCCATTCATCTTGAGGATCCAATGGCTATACATGACCGAGGATTCTGCGAAATAGATGACAAGGCACAAAAGGGCAAACAATACAATCCTCACAGTATGGTACATCCCTCTAATGGTGAAGCATGGCGCTGCTTCGATGAAAAACATGATGAGAAAGCAGATGAGACTTGTAATATACGTGTTGCGTTGGCAACAGATGGGTTCAATTCTTAAAGAATAATGGCTGTGTGAGAAACCTCATGAGAAAGCAGATGATATGGCAAAAAAAAGGGCAACTGATACAATAAAGATTATCCAAAGCATAAAAAAAAGGAAAAAAAGAACTTTACTGAGCGAGACACTCCGCAAACAATTATCCAAAAAAAAAAACTTTACCAACCCAGGCGGCCAGGCCCATCGCTCAACCTTTGCAATACTCCATAGGGGTAGGGTTTGCGTGCGTGTCGTCATAGGGGTGAGTGTGCGTGCGTGTTGTGGCGTCTGCATTGTATTGTGTCATTCTAAAAAAAAAAAAAACCTCAGACTGCCGCCAGCGCTACGCTGCCGAACCCCCGCCCCACGCTCGTGGTACCCTGCTCTGTTGTGCCATGGCACTGTCTGAATCTGACAGAGCAGCGTCGTGGCACCCAACACTCGCGCAGCCCCCCAGCGCCCTCCCGTGCCTTCGCGACCAGAGAAAGATGGCAGTGACCGACCCCAGTTCAACTGGATTGGCTCGATTTCTTCGTTTTGGCTGGATGAATGAAATCTGAATCTACTGCAAATATATCCTGTAGGTTTTACTAAGATCTAGTGGATTCGAAACCAAACAACATGAAAACTGGGTCCAATCCACTCCAACCTGGATGTATATATCCTCAATCCAGACACACCCTAATAGCAGAACATTGTCATGGAGTATTTAATAGAAATGTGAAATATAGAAACACACATGGCATATTCTATAAGCTATTATCGAACTATTTTCCATACCAGACTAGACTAAATTTAAATGTATATACCTTAGTTTTTTTAATAACAATCTATAACGGGTGGATGTAAATGTGTTTGTGTGTGTGTGTGTGGTGTGGGGGGTGGGGCTGGGTTGGGTTGTTTTAGGTAAAAAAATGCACGATGGCAGATATGTTTAATTTTGATAAAAGTTTATTTACGAAGGTGTGTAATTTTTTAGGAAACATAATAGGTCCAGTGCAATATTATTGACGATTACTGATATGTCTAAAATATCACAATGTTTAGTCCCGCAGTCTGAAATATGGCTACTAAAAAGCAAAGCATTGGTTTAGAGGTACCTCTTTCCTTGCAGCCGTGATCGCAGTTCTTCAATAAGTTGGTCACGGGTCATGTTTTCTATCTTGCTCTGCGTCCCTTGAGTGCCGCCATCATTGCCTTGCTTGCTGTGATCACGGAAGAGTGGAACAATCCACTTCGCTAGGCCTGGTTTCATGCCAGCAGCTAGGTTCTTCTCTGCAGGCGTCCCTGTGTTGTGGACTTGTTGCTCCTGCTTGCTGTCTCGTGGCTTTACATGGTCTATGTTGTTATTTTCCTGCTGCTGAGTGCAACCACAGAGGACTGGCACAAGCCGCTTCACTAAGCCTGCTTTCGTGCCAGCAGCTATGTTCTTCTGTGCAGGTGGCCCTGTGCTGCCGTCTTGTTGCTCCTGCTTGTTGTCCCGTGGCATTGGCTCTTTGTTGTCGTTATTTGCCTGCTGAGTGCTGCCATCATTGCCTTGCTCCCTGCGACCACTGAGGAGTGACATCAGACGCTTCACTCCGCCAGCAGCTAGGTTCTTCTCTTCTGGTCTCCCTACAGTGTTGCGGTCTTGTTGATCTTCATCTATGTCCCGTGGCTTGATTTGATACAGAATATCCCTGAGGACTTGATCTTCATCATAGTTTTGTGACACCGTGACTAACGCTCGGCAGTCAAATTCTTTCCCAAAATCCCGATACAGTTTGGTGGCAATGGTGGTCTTTCCCACCCCGCCAAATCCGACAATGGAAAGAACAGCTTGATCAGAATGTTTACCCATCCATGTCTCAAGCTGATTCATGTCCTCCTCCACAACTACAGGATTCAGCGTGTGGATAAGCTGACGGTTGGACATCAGATGCTCAGCAATGTCAGATGTAAGACCTTGCTTCGTTGCCGCTGCAGAGCTGATGACATCTTTTTTGGCAGGGTCCTCCACTCCATATCTACGGCGCCGCTCAGCGATCTGTTCAGCCCTGACCTTGAGCTCACCGATCTTGGAAGCAATCTGACGGCGAGGCCAAAATGTCCACAGCTCGTAGAATATTGTCACTATGAAGCATGACTGCTATGAAGGAGCATGTTCTATCACTGAGGGAGTCGTGAGGGAGACGGTGGGTGACGTCGTCAATGCAGTCTTCCGTGTCATATGCCATGTCACGGATCTGCTTCATCCAGTTGTTCGTCCGGAGGTCGTGGTCCTCCTGGATGGAGGCTAGGTCACCAAGGAATGCCTGCATGGTGGCAAGCTCGTCGGTGATGTACTGAATGTCACCTCGTACGCCACGGATCAGAGTGTACTCCTGGGCAAGGAGGTCTCCTAGCTTGCCCAGCAGAGATTTCATGGTGGCATCCGAAGCACCCACCACAAGCTCCATCTTCGCCTCCTCTGTGCTCTTCGCTACTGCAATTTCCCTCCTGTTGTTGCAAGTAGTGCAGCAAAGTATGAGTGGTGGATTTTTAGCTCAGATCAAGCACAGATAAATTCAAGAGAGCTTTTAGCATATAATGGCTCTAGAAAAAAAATGACACTTGCTTCTATGATCCTTTCTCTTTTGAACTGAGCTCTGTGGCCCTTAAACGAAATTGCATTAATTGCCTGCTTGTGTCCATTTTTGCAACTTGAGCGGTGTTAAGTCAAGGGTAAAAAGATCGTTTTACCCACGGTGGAAAAAATGAATAGTTATGTTTGTTCATTGTATATTTAGACTTTAGAGTAATACTGAGCAAATAACTTCACATGTAACCACATAATCAAGTACACAAATATATTGCAATAAAATGAGCTTATGAAGTCGACAGGAGAGAATCCCCCACCCGGAATATTGATTGAATGATTGGCGGCTCTTAAATAACCAAGAAAGGTTACAAAGTTGTCATGATTTTTAAAACATCTAGAACATAGAAATTACATTGTGCTATAAAAGCTGAGCACCAATCTGTACCTACTTTCCATCGACTGTGTTGCAAGAAAAGAAAAACAAAAACAAACAACTACATTCCATCGACTGGTGCAGGGAGCATTTCATCAAGAATCACAACGGTCACCATGGGGTACCCAATAAGAGACGGAATGATAGTAGCAAGAACTACTAGGATAGGATCTTCGTTTGTCACGGATTCCTTTTGTCCGAAACTCGTCGATTGTGTGTCTGTTGTAGGTAATAGGGGCGGTGGCTCGCAATGACACTAGGTGTGTCTGTTGTATGTGTTTCACGGAATAAGTGGTCGTAGGCATCCGTCGCTTCTCCACAGAACAACTGGTTTTTCTTTGGAGAAGCGCCTACGATGGATGCCTACGACGGATGCCTACGACCACTTGTTCCGTAGTGGAGGCCCTAACTATATAAACAACACACAAACCCTAACTCACCTCACCCACCCTCCCGAAGCCGACGAGAGGACATCGCTACGCTGGACGCGACAACGCCATGGTCTTCCCCAAATTGCATCTCATCCCCAACTCAGCTGCCACATCACCCTCGGATTCAGTAGACACATTGTCACTGCGTGACCATGATAAGGTGCATTCTTGGATGCGTTGGAATGGGGATGACGACACCGTTGTTTTGGATCTAGTACCAGCTCCATAAGGTCCGTGGATCATTTTGTGTGACCATGGCAAGGTGCTAAGTCACCTATTTTGGGGCAACATGCTCATGTATCGAGTCGCAGCTTAAGCCCAAATTTTGGGTGCTTCCATGTTGGTCGCCCCCAACCCTAGCGTCTTTCCCCGTGATATAAACTCAGTAGCTACCGCTAGTTAGACTCAAGTTTTGTTTAGTTTTAGTTTTCCATCGATAAACTTGATTGATTCATTGTAACTGTGAAGACAATTCCGTTTATAGTGATCCAGGGCCCCTATTTTTGATCTCCTACATTGTGTCGATTAGTCCTTTGGAACCTAGTTCTTGAACCCTTTAATTCAATTCGCTTGAGCAAAACTTGGTGCCGATGGACCGACGTGATGGTGAAGAGCAAGTGAGGTCAAGGTCGATGAACCAATAAGGTCATGTGATGACATGAAGTGGATCATATAATTTTTCATATGGTTGGTGTATGTGTTGCATCAACAATGGTGGAGATGAAATGGAGCGGGCAAGGTAAAGGTATATTTTCGGGGCATTTCATTTCAACCGGTCTAAGGTTGAGTAGAAAAGTGCTTGACCGGATTTAGGTTTGATGACCATACTATTAAGGGGAGGGGAACTATAATTGCTTTACTCTCCTAGTGCCACTAACTTGAATTTCATATTGCATTTGCATTTGGAGTTTGTGACTTGTGAGATGGTGAGAAATCCCTTGAGAAGGCTTGAGATATGCTATCGAATTTTTGCTCATAAGGTTTGACATGATTTGGATGAGATGGCATATTATTTGGATTGAGATTTGTTGAACATTTGGATAAAAGAATGAGGAATTCTGCTGGCTAGAAGTGTTGCTAGAATGTTGATTCAATTGGAAAAAGAAAAAGAGGAAGAAGATAATGGCCTGCTTGCCCCGCTGCTTGTTGGGCCGGCCCATCAACCACCTGCTGCTGCTCCTCCTTGCGCGCATGCACGTGGGCCTGTGCTTGTTGAGTTGGGCGCTAGCTATTGGCCGCCGCGCCTGCAGCTGGCCTAGCTGGGCCAAGCACCGCCGCAGGGCCGCCACTGACTGCGCTAGTGCAAAGCTCGCTGGGCAGCTCACCCTGTCCTGCCGCTTTGGGCCAGGCTGCTATACGAGAGCGCCCTGCCATTGCCTGTGCTGTCGAGCCAATGCTGGTGCTGCTGCTTTGCATGTATAGTGGGCTGCCAGCTCCTGCTGCTGGCTACCTTGCTGTCTAGTGGGCTGCCAACTCCTGCTGCTGGCTGCTTTGCGTGGGCTCTACTGCTTCTATCGTCAAGTGGCCCAGGTGAGGCAAGGCTATACCTGAGCATTTTTCGGGCGGACCGAAAAAAAACCCCGTTATTTTGGGGCCACAAAATTCCTTCCCATGACATCCCACTTTGGGCAAGTCGGGCCCTAGTTTCTTTGGGCCGGGCTCGGGCTGGGCCCAGGCTTCGGGTGGGCTGCTTGTGAATTTTACACTACAAAATATTTAAAAATGTATTTAATTTGGGTTTGGGCCTAAGAAAAAATTTACCGGGCTTCAAGATCTCGCCCGAGGCCACGACGAGTAAGGTTCATGGGCGGGCCAAAACCCGTCGAGCTCGGGCCGAGCCTGCGGGCCGGGTCGGGCCGGGCTAGATTTGCTCAGGTATAGGCAAGGCTGCTGCGCTACTTGCTTCATAAGGAATAGGGGGACAGTTCGTTGCTACTGCTTGCTTCCTGAGAAGCTGCCGGTGCCACCGCTCGTATTCATTGGAAGGACAAAATCGTTGGGGCTCCAGGGGATTGGAGGTGTGTGGGAGGGCCTGGCTGCCGACCGATGGCAATCACTCCCTGTCACCCAGGCCAGCAGAGGATAAGGATAGCGAGCTGTTCTCCTACCTAGATAGCTGCGTGAGGGAAAGCAACAGAGCCTGCTCCCTTGTTCCCCTTTTTTTGTTAGTGAGCTAGGGTTCATCCTTCTCCTCTCTTCTCCTATGATTTAAGCTGAGATTTCAAAGAGAGAGTAGAAGGCCTATGTGGATATGGATGAGATCTTGAAGATCCACCTTCTTCCATTCCTCTCCCACTCAATATTAGTGCTATTTGAAAGGGGATTGGAAACCTAGTGCATGCATTTTGTGATTCATATTTGGTGGCATTAGATGGTGATTGCAATTGTGGATTTTTGGTCTCTCTTGGTGATTGCCATCACCTAGATGGTTTGGAGCTTGTGACTCCGTTGTAGCACAGAAAGAGATTGTGTGGTGCTCCAGAGGTGGAATTGTGAGGGGTTCATGCTCACCCCACATGGATCATGAAGAGCAACACTAACACTAGTGGAGCGTGTCATTGAGTTACCACACTAGTGTGTAGGTTCTTGTGGTGCCCTATGAGGTCTTGGCTCATGGATCCCCATCTTGGTTCGTTGTGTGGCACCCGATTGTGGGTTTGGCATTGATGCCAATTAGCTCATGAAGCTTCAAGTGGGTGAATCATCGTACCAAGGAACCACCAAGGTGTTAGTTGACACAATGAGGAGTAGGGGAAGTTGGCAAGCTTCCCGAGACCTCGGTAAAAAAATCACCATGTCAACATTTTCTACTCTTCTCGGTGATTTGCATACTACAATCACAAGCTTTTTTTACATTCATATATATCTTTTGCTTGTGCTTGTGTAGTAGCTCTCTAGAAATTATTAGCTTGTGTAGCTTGATTAATTGCTTTGCTTAGTTTGTATAACTAAGTAATTTTAGCCTTTGGGTTAGGCTTGTGTAGCCCTATCCATTGTGCATCTAGTGAGCTTAGATTGGCTTTGTGCTTCTCATTAGAATTGTGTATAAGTTTGTGTGACCTTGCTATATAATTGATTAGGAGCCCAAGCTAGGCTCAGCACCTTATTTGAATTGTGTAGAATCCCTTTATAAGTTCTATAGAGTTATAAATAGAGGGGGTGTAGTCTTGGCTAAGCCGTTAAAATTTATTCTGCATTAGTTTTGGTTAGCCAACGCGATTAGTTTTAGAAAGAACTATTCAACCCCCCTCCCCTCTAGTTCGCCATCTCGACCCTTCACTCCGGTCGCCCCCACTTTGTCGGTCCCTCTCGTGCTTGGCTACTCCCACTCATCACTTACTTCCACTCACCTCTCCCTCCTCACCATAGTGACGAAACTTTGGATTTGGGCGTCACAGCGGCATGCTCTCCTCGATGGCGTCCCTCCTTTCTGCTCCCTCTCCGCACAAAGGGGGCTCCCGAGCTAGTGTTGTCATAGTGGCTGCCACCCTTAGGCCACCCGCATAGAACCCTGGCAGCGAAGGGCTCTCCGGTAGTGCCTCCTGTGACTTCATCGCCTCTTGCAACAACTCCTTCTTGCTCAGATTCGGTGATGACGTGAAGCGGATCCAACTTCCTAGCATGTGGAGCAGGGCGTAACACCTCTCGGATTGAGAGTGGTGGCCCCCTGGGCGGTGGATTGGGAGCTTGCCATCCTCGGTTGTGGATGTGTGGTGGTGATCTTTGGCGCCACGGCGTGCTGCCTATAGTGATGTGGATGCGGCGGTTCATGGCTTCCCGGCGGTGGCGGCACGCATGGGTGGCGCGTCCAGATCAAGGCCCGTTTAAGGCTGGATCTAAGCTTGTTCCTTTTTGTTTTTATTCTTTATACAAAGTCAAGTAGCTGACCATCTCGAAAAGGTCCCATTAACCGTAACCTCTGGTCTGAGTCGGTTGGCAAAAATGTCTCGATTAAGCTTTACCCGCCTCGGCTAATCTTTTGTGTAGTAATGCTCTTCATCCTCCGTAGTACCCTAGCTGGTGGAGATCTCCTGCGGGAGCTACGTGCACTACCGAAAACCGAAATATTTGGTTCCATTTTCGGTTCCGAGTTCTCAGGAACCAAGTACCAAAACCGAACCAAATTTACCGAACATACCGATGTTACCTAGTTTAGGTGTTGTTATATTGTTCATTGTACTATTATAGACCATTATATTATGCATTTTTGGCACTCATACTTATAGTCTAATGTGACCCTGCCAATACAATCAACATTCACCATTTATTCCCTAAACCCCTAGCCGCCTCCTCCCCCTGCGCCACCGTTGTCACCCCGTTGCAATACAAAAGCGCCACCGCCTCGTCCCCCTACCAAACACTAGCGCCGCCGCCTCCACACCTACTGGGGAGCCCCCGGGCCAACATGTCTCTCACATAAATGTTGCTAATGTTTTATGTAAATCTAATCAAACTTAATGCCCTTTTTCTAACATATCCTGGCCTGTTTGGTAACAGCGGCGGTTAGCTTTTGAGCATTGGGGGTGCAAAAAGAATTTATATACAAATCGGTAAAACATTTATAATTTTATATACAAATAGGTTTTTGTTTTAATTTTTTCATATCTGTGGGTTTGACGTGCGGGCCACAGGGGGGTCGGTGGACCTCCTTGACCCCCCTTTAGCTCCGCCCCTGGTTTGGTTCAAGGCTAGACAAAGCTGCGCCGGGTCACACATGGATTTCTGCCTCGAATCAAAAAGGCCACCCCTCCCTTTGTAGGTGCAAAGTGCAACATTACGAACATATATATAGAGAGAGACAGTAGAATTTTCTAACTATAAGAATGCACGTGGACGTCATTTTGCCATCTCCCAAATCTGTTCGGCTGTTGGTAAAGCCAGGATTAATTAATGCGCTATGGTTTTTTTTTTGACAAGAATGCGCTATGGTTGGGAACTGCTGGCTTCACCACGCATAAATTTCAGACGTTCTATATGAGCCATGCATGGCGCTACATAACTGGATGAGGAAAAACAAGCTATATATATAGGAGTAGAGAGAGAATTATGACCTTGGCCTCTCCTGATCTTGTGCGACAATCACCACAGGACGGGAACATCAACTGCATGCCACGGCAAGGAAACATTAATGAGCAGCAGTACCAGCAGATAACAAAACGAAAGAAGAAGAAGAAGAAGAAGAAGAAGGCAAGCAGAGGCACAGTACAAACGTGGACCTTGAGCAGGCACTGGGGTTAGAGTCTGGAGCATACGTACAGTCAGCGGTGCAGACGAACGGAAGCATGGATGGGAAGGCTAGAAGATCCTCTCCGAAGTAAAGACCGACTCCCTTCGGCGGCCTGCTTGCCATGAATGAAAGCTACTTGTATCTTTTTATATTTTGCTCCACGTGACCACATGGGTCCCTAGCTAAGCTTGCCTAGCATGCCAGCGAAGGGAGAAATTTAAAAGACAATCATGTATGAATAGTCACGCCGTCGACCCGCTGTTCGCGCTGGTCAGCGCCGGCAGCACACGCTTTTAGGACGTGGCCACACGGAATACGGGGATTCCAACTGTACAGTACAGTATATATCTTACTTCCTCTTGACTCCAACTTCCATTTAAACATGTCCGGCCTCCGTGCAAACGAAACGTCGTTATTGGAGGCCCTCTTTATTACTCCTCCATATATGCATACATACTTTAGACGATGTTTCTAAGAGCATCTACAAGAGAGGAGCTACATGGCGAATGGCTCGTAGTCTAATGTTTTTTTTCCCGAAAGGAGACACTTGGACCCGTTCTGCATTAAGAGAAGTTGGAAAAGTTTTTACAACCTAGTGGACCCCTAGCGAGCTGCACGGGGGCACACGAGGCTAACACACTAACAGAAGGCATCGGCTTGAACGGTGGAGCTTAGAGAGTTGTGCTAAGAGGGACAACAAGAGAGACTAAAGCAAAGCGAGAGCTAAGCGGGATGGTCAACGACTACCAGCACGTCCACCACCGCGGCCACATCGCGGATGGGGCTAGGGCCTGGGACAGAGAATACGGGCTGCCTCGTGCTTGTAGTGCGGAACCGAACCTCTGAAGTGGCTGAGAAGTCCTGGTTCAAATCCGGTGTTAGGGACGGTCGAGTGGGGCGCTACTCACCGGGGTTAAAATCCGGTGCTCGCACCTTTCCCCCCGGGATTTTTCGTAGGATTTACGGTGTTATGCATTCAGTGGTAGCGGCGTTCCGTCGGCGATGAGGCGCCAATGGTGACTTCGGTAATCTCTAGATTTGTCGGGTGCTCGGTCCTTCGTTGATGCTCACAGGGGTAGGGTTTGCGTACATGTATTTATAGGGATGACTTTGTGTGCGTGTTGTGAGTGTCCGCTCTGTACTGTGTAATTCTCAAAAAAAAAAAAAAGAGAGGAGCTACATGGTTTTGTAAAGTTAAATATAGCTATTATTAGAAAAAAAAGTCTCCAATTAATAGACTCTCCAAATTTAGTACATATCTTTATTCTTGGTAAATCCAAAGGACGAAGATATCTAGAGTTGGATACGCTGCCTGGCTCGCTCTGGAAACCGGTTTTAGACAGTCCGCTACAGCGAAAAATGATTTTCTTTACTTTCGTTGTCTAAATTCATCCAGTCCCTTGGAGCGCAGCTGCAATGGTGCGTTTGGTAGGGTTCGATATTCTCGTATAAACGTTTCGGATCCAAACTTTAAGTAGCTAAATTTATTATACTAGATTCTATCCAAAAAACAAAAAAAGTTAAATACAGCTTATTTTAATTTCATGCACCAAAGAATGATTGTAACTGATGAAGATAATCTAATTGTTAGCATGGAAGTTCATAGAGAAACAAAAGTGATTCTCATCACTACAGGAAGCAAAGGCTTTGCTGAGTATACGGTGCTCAGCATAGAACCTCCGGGGAAATTTTTCACGGCAGAGCTTCTTTGCCGAGCATCTGGTACACATACGATCGGCAAAGCCTTTGTCGAGCACCTAGCACATATAAGCTCGGCAAATAAAAGTGGCCGTTAATGGCAGTTACAAGTGACGACAGTTATAACTGTCTTTGTCGAGAGCCGCTACTGGTATCTCTCACGGCACAAATTTTTTCAATTACATTGCCGAGAACCCAGCCAACAAGCTCTTGACAAAGTTTCTACTGTTTTTTTTTGGACATCACTTTGCCAAGAAGCCAGGAAGGAACTCTCGGATTTTTTTTTTAAATGCTTTGTCGAGAACCTTGACTCCGAGCTCTCGGCAAAGCTTTTTCTTTATCGAGAGCCCAACCAGAGAACGCTCGGCAAATCACGATCCTTTTGTCGAGCGCTTTTGCCACTACTACGCTGGCAATCGTTTTCCCTAGATTTGCCGAGCGCACTTGCCATAGCTCTCAGCAAAGCCTTCTTTGCAAGCCTTCTTTGCCGAGAGCAGCACTCGGCAAATCCTATAAAAATTGTCCTTTTTATTTTGCTTTTGCTTTCCACCTTGACAAACAAACACATATATTACATATATCACATATATGGCATCCATTCAATCACAAAACACATATATATCTCTACATTTGACGAGAGCAGCACTCGGCTCGATTTTGGCTTTATTGCTACATTTTTTGCTCACATTCTTTAGATTTCTCTCGATTGGGTAGCACCAATGGTACTGCACCCCCCTATGTGCCTCATATGGGAGGTGCACAATCATATGCTGCATCGGCAAGAAGAATCTGGGTGGGAAGATTTTCTCCAACTTATAGAGTAACACAGGTGCCGCTTTTTCCAACTGTTTGCAAACGGTCTGATAGATTGTCTTTCCACACAGCTGGTGGAAGAAATAGCTCAACTCTACTAGCACTAGCCATAGGTTCTCAAGGACAAAGTCTCGAACCATCATGGAAAGCAGCAGCTCAATCCATACATGGTAGTCATGACTCTTCATCCCACTGACTCACAGAGTAGTTAAATTGACTCCCCTCTTCACATTATGTGCAAACCTATATGGAAACCTTAGTGTCTTCATCCATTTAAGTACTTCCCCCTTTGTTCGATGGACAAAAGCGTAATCAGCCTTGGGCCTCCTCCATTTCTTGCGGCCTGAGGCCTCATCTCTTGATTTGGCCTATCGCATAGTGTTGCCCACTCTAGCCTCAGGGTTGTCCTTATACTTATTAGTGTCCATGATATTCTTGTCATGTGCATCATGTCAATGTGATGTGGCACAAGAAGGTCATCATGATAGGGGAGCCTCTCCAAGCCCGACTTATGAGTCCACATATGCTGCTCACCATATCCCACAAAACCACCACCTTGTTCATTAGCAACCAGAGCATCTAGCTGAGCACGAATCTCGACACCAGTCATTAGCTGCGGTGGAGGTTCTGTCACTACGACTCCTTTTGTAAAGTTCTTCTTGTCTTGTGCGAATGGATGGTCAAGAGGGAGAAATTGACACTGTTGGTTGGACGACGAATACTTACCACCCTTCTGCAACCAAATGAACCTCACACGTTCTTTGCATATTGGGCATGGAAACTTTCCAAGCCTTGATCAATTCATCGATCACATGCTCTATAAACACACCCATCTTACTCCCCGAGTGTCCGGGGAATTATTAGCGACAAGAATATGGTGTCCCGTTGAAAGGGGGGGGGGGGGGGGGTGATTCGGGGGATAACGAACACGGCCCAATATGTCTATGCGGTAGTACTCATTCCATAAGGATTGAACCCATTTGTTGCCATCGCGTCATGTACATTTCGCGCCTCCTCTACTTTCACAGGATGTTTTCCATCAAAGTATTGCCATGCTTTACCATCTGATGGATGTATCATCTTATCAGGACTATATCGCTTGCCCTTTTTGTGCCACGTTATCTATTTAGCAGATTCCTTAGTCGTGTATAGTCGTTGGATCCTCGGTACAAATAGTAGGTACCGCACGATTTTTTGGCAATGTCAATCTGCTTCATTTGATCATCTCCAATTGGTACCTCTTCATACCGGAGACTTTACACTTTGGACAATACTTTGCATCCACGTGCTCTTTCCTAAATAGGACACACACATTCACGCAAGCATGTATCTACTCATATGGCATCTTAAGTGCACTAAAATTTTTTCTGTGACTCGTACATGCCCAGCCCATTGGCAAGCAATGGCCCTTTGGAAGCAAGGTGCCAACCACGACTAACAACATATTGAAGCCTACTCGACTCATGTTTAACTAGGACTTCACCCCTAATATGCGACCAATGGCGTCCAGTCGCGGAACCGTGGTGTGATCGTGAAGGGGTTTCTTCATCGAGTCCATCATTTCGTAGAACAAATTTGCCTCCTACTCCATCGCCTCCTTATCACGGGCTTCATTGAAAAGTGCTTGGTGGACATCATCTAGCATGTCTACAACCCCGACATCACCTCCTCTCTCATACGTTGTGCTACACCATGGTAGACCCACACGGTATAGTCATTGATGAATCCAAAATCGAGAAGATGTTTACCCATGTCCACCTTGGAAAGACTCCTCTTGTTGTCACATCTTGTGCAGGGACACCAAAGTAGAAAATGACTAGGAGCATTGCCCCATGCAAACTCCAAGAAAGCATTGGTCTTGTTCATCCATTCATCATCAAAATCACGCTTACTTCTCCGGCCTTTGTACATCCACTAACGATCCTCCATACTTTAGCAACCATGAATTCCATCTACATGGTGTTCGTACTGTCCAATAGGTGAGGGTAAGTCCTAATCCCACTCCTGGATGTGTAGATGGGTCAGTTCCCATGCTCCGATCCGATCGAGGCAATTTTCGGCACCACCTCTTGGGCTGTTCTCGATACATGTCCTACAAGGGAGAGTGTGTATCCGGAGAACAACAGGGAGGTGATGCCAAAACTCGCCACCGAATCGGGCGAAACATGGAAATAGACCCATCGACTCATCCGCGGGCTATCCAAAAAATGTAGACAATCCGAAAGAGATACAGTCGTAGATATGCAAAAAATGCATACCTCCAGCCATATCTCTTTCGGACGGGGACACTTCACTAGGTTTCACGATCTATGACCATGCGACCGGAAGAGGGATTATTCGTACCTAGGGTGGCGGTGGAGAGGCGAAGCAGTGCAGGCAGACCCGCAACGCCGAGGAAGAAGATCGGGGATGTTCAGCTTCCGGCTCGACTATGATGGGCTCCTCTGCGCAAAAAAAAAAAAACATAGGGCTTAGTTCGAAATTTTTGCAGAACCTCCCTGCATGGTGAGGTTTCCAAACTTGTAATAAAATTTACAGCACGAAGGCCGATAACCACATTACAAACAACAACACGATGCCGACAACCATATATATACAATTCATCATATCATTTCGATTCACATTTGGGGTGGGGCAAGGGGACGCAAAGAGTGCAACATGTGGCATTCCAGGACATGTTATTTTCTGTGTAAAAAACAAACAAATCTTTGCCGAGAGCACGTTAGCATCAGCTCTCGGCAAAGTGCGTGACATGGGATGTGCAAAGTTTTTTTCTAAAAAAATTAAAAAAAACAGGCAACAATTCTTTGCCGAGGGCTCGCTAACGCGGACCTCGGCAAAGGACACATTCTTTGCCGAGAGGCAAACGCGCACCCTCGGCAAAATAAACATCATCGACGGCGTTACCTTGGCCAACATCTCTCCCGAGGGCCAAGGCTTCGCCGACGGCAATCGCTTCGGCAAAGGGGATCTTTGCCAAGGGTACATCATTGCCGAGGTATGTGCTCTCAGCGAAGCGCTCTTTGTTTAGGGTTTGCCGTTCGCCAGCGCGGCCGTCGGCAAAGTCCAGCTTTGCCGGCGCCAGATGTTCGGCGCTCAGCAAAAACGTTGTACCCTCGGTAAAGCCTAATTTTCCTGTAGTGCATGCAAAACCATCTTTTTGCCGTTTCAATCCAATAGTGTAAAACCAGAAACGCTTCACACAGTGATTATTGGAGAAACGTTTCTCAGGCTCCACCGTTAGGAAGTGATTCCTGTGTTTCAGACCGGAAACCGGAAAGTGTCGGCATACCGAACCCTAGGTCAACTCACGATTTCATCGGTCATCACCCCCTAGGACGCGATGTCACGTGGTCTCACGTGGACTGTCAGAAGCTGATTACCCCCTAGGACGCGATGTCACGTGTAACTAACAGCTTGTTAGCGCACCTAAATATTAGTTCAAGCAATTTTTCACTTAATATTCTTTTTTTTTTGCGATAAGTAAAAATTCTATTGATACTCTAAAGCAATTTACATCCTCTCATTACAAAAGTAAACCACACTACTACATCTTCATTGATGGGAGACAAGAAACCTTGAAAAAGCCATAAATAACACCATCTAGGATCATCATCCCAAACAGATATGCCACGGACGCAAGCTCCGATCTGAACGAACAGGGCCATCTCACCATCCACCGCCAACATCCTCGTACCCATCACTTTTGTAAAAGAAAAGTAAACTGCTAAAACTCCACATGCGAACATAATGAAATTGGCACCGCCGATTACGTCGTCGAACTCATCGTCGTTGCCTTCACCAGATTCGTCATGAGAGAACACAAGTCCAACCGACATCCAGATAGATATCGTTGGAAAACTAAATCTCACTAGCCCATCGCCATGGCCGCATAGAACCACAACGAGACAAAGGAAGGGCCGGAGTACCTTATTCTCTATCAATGGTGATGTCTTCGTCTTGCCATCACCGCTGAGGAGCGACACGCTCCATTGCTCCATCGATGATCTTGACAACGCCTTACGCCGTGGCCAATCTCTTCAATTGGATCTCTGGAGAAACCTTGAACATTGAAGACTCGATCTACTAGGAAAAACTTATTAAAAACGATGGATCCCCACTCCCTTCAACCACCGGCGTGATGCCGGAGGAGAAGGGAGGGGGACCAGCAGCATAGGAATCTAGAAGGAAATAGCAATTTGAATGCTTGTGTAATTGAAATAAGACATGTGTGAAGGTTCGGGGGTACACACTGCAGAAACGGAGAGAACGAGACATGACACGAAGGCCCCCCCGCGTCGCTCCCGGGCGGCGACCATAACTCTAGCAGCCGCCACCAACAGTGTCTTACAACAAATATCAGGGAAGCGATGAAGATTGAAGATAAGGGTAAAGAAGACATTCGCCCCATCTCCTCTCTCCTGAAATCTGAAAAATTAATAAAATAATTGGGGGCAGTGTCGTCTTTGGGCAAAGAATCACAAATTCATAATGGTACCCACCATATATCGCCTTTTGCAGAGCAAATTACGGTTTTTTCCGGTGTCCCACAACAAAAATTCCCTAAACAATATAGTCTGCTGGGAGCTTAGCTGTATCTACACAAGCAATTGCTAATATTTTACAGTTGGGGCCCAACACATGAGAAAGAAACGGCGACTCTTAGCTAGCCGGTCTGTGTGTCAACTATGCATGATCTCACGCGTAATCATTGAAGGCGCCCTTTGAACAACAACTACGTTGCCCAGTGGACCAGAACGTCGTTCGACGTGGAGCGAGGTGTAAAATAAGCAGCACGAAGTTGACTTGCGATGCGAATTCGGGGTGCCCCATACCTTACCACGGCCTCAAACGTGAGGCGAGGTCGCGGTAAACATCCGTGAAGCTTCATTTTCTAGACCATGAACGGAGATAACATGCACTACCGCACAAAGGGCCGCTACCGAGTGCGGAAGGTGTACTGAGAGCCTGACATCCAGCGCTCGGTAGCGTCCCCTGTGCCGAGAGCCACTCTCGGGAGGATTACAACACACGGTAGTGCTCCCTCCACCGAGATACTAACATTTCGGTAACCACATGCTCTCGGTAGATAATAAGTTCACCCGGCGTCCATCCCTCGGTAACCCTAGACTCTCGGTAGATGATTACTTCACCGAGAGCCAGCCCTCCGTAAAGCTCTGACTTGGTCGTGTTGGCCCCAGCGTCCGGTAGGAGCCTAACGCCCCCATGCCGTCAACTCTACCGAGGGCATTTTACCGAGGGCCAGGATGCGGGGCCCTCGGTAAAAATATATTACCGGCGTCGTAATTGTGGCCTGGGTAAAATTACCTCTTTTTTTTTAATTTTGGATCTAAATTTTTTTGTGTGTGGTTTGTACGATGTCTCATAGCTCTTTAAATTTGAGATTTTTTAAAACTATTTAGTATATATTTTGATTTTATTTTTTAAATTGAATTTTCTTCTATAAGTTAAATTTGAACTGGAAGCCATTCGAATCTGAGGGGAGACATGAACTGAAAAATGAGATTCATATTCGTGGAGTGCAATGTGAGACCTCGTCGAGGATAGACCCAAAACTTTGAACATGTGCTTCACGGAACATGACCACTAACTTGTGGGTGATTATTTTTTAAATTATAGAAAATGCAGACGAAGTTAAAAAATCTTGAAACTTGTTGAGTTGTCATGATATCGTATGAGTAGACACGTGAAAAAATATGGTAAGGTTTCATCGACGTTGGCTCAAAGTATGGTTGAAACCTAGGCTCAAATTATGGTTGAAACCCAGTACTGGCGTCCCGATCTTCTTCCTCCGTGTTGCGGGGCCGCTGGACTGCTTTGTCGCGCCACCGCCACCATAGGTATGAATATCTCCTAATCTAGTCGCATGGTCTTAAATTGCGGAACCTAGTTAGGCGTCTCCCGTCCGAAAGAGATACGGCCGGAGGCATGGATTTCTTTGCATATCTACGACCGTATCTATTTCGGATTGTCCACGTTTTTGGACAACCCGCGAGATACGTAGATGGGTCGGGTTTCCATGTTTCGCTCTACGGTCGGCGGTAGAGTTTTGGCATCACCTCCCTGTTGTTCTCCGGATACACACCCTCCCTTCCGGGACGTGTATCTGGAGAACAACGGGGAGGTGCTGCTAAAATTTTATCTCGGTCGGATCGGAGCATGGGAACTGACCCATCTACTCATCCGCGGGTAACCCCTAAATAGATAGAGCTTAACTATGTAATCATTGAAGGTGCCCTTTGAACAACTACGTCGCCCAGTGGACCAGAACGTGGTTTGACGTGGAGCGTGGTGTAAAACAAGCAGCACGAACTTCACTTGCGATGTGAATTCAGGGTGCCCCGTACCTACCACAGCCTCAAACGTGAGGCGAGGTCGCGGTAAACATCCGTGAAGCTTCATTTCTAGACCATGAACGGAGATAACATGGTGTCCCTTTTGCGCCATGTCCAAATGAACCCAAGGCCAGATTTGAAAGTGAAAAATTAATGAACCCAAGGCCAGATTTGAAAGAGAAAAAAATGTTGAAACCAAGCAGGCGCTCTCTAGATCCGTGAAGTACTGAAACAAATAAATCGGCTTGCCAGGCTCCAGATCCAAGAAGCCACAATGCAAAGGATAAGGAATCCAAGGGCTCCCCGGCCCGTTGGATTGGATCACCGACAGAGCAAGCTAGCAGCGGCCTGAGGTGAGGAGTCAACGGGAATATCGCCAGACAATGTGGCACGCGTAGGGTGTAGTGTAGGGCCACCATGGGAGCACGCGCTAGTGGGGAATACCATCAACTTGGTTCCGTTTGACGTGAGGAAAGATGCTTGGAATCAAAGCAAGTGCAGCTAACCGACGTTAGTTAACCGAGCGACCCGGTGTCCCGGCGTCACTGGCCGGCCGGAAGTGTTCATTTGGAAATCCACCCCAATCACTCAAATACAACTCAACTCATCACAAACTCGGCCGCCCCCCTGTGGTTCTGTTCTTCGGCATCGATCGCCTGGAGGCGCATCATGGAGGAGGCTCCTGTGGTTGTGACCGCAGCCACGGGTGCCCTGGGGCCTGTCGTAGAGAAGCTCAGAATTTTGCTGCGGTGGAACGGCGAGTACAAGCTTCGGCGAGGTACACGTAAGGACATCAGGCGCATCAGACCCAAGCTCAAGTCCATCCACTCAATCCTTTGGGTGATATGGGAGAGGGAGGATCTCGATGCGGCAGGCAAGGAGCTGAGGATGGAAGCATGGCGTCTCGCCGACGACCTGAACGACGCCATCGACGACTTCATCCTCAGTTTGAAGAGAAGCAACGACGGCAGGCGCCTCATCCAGGAAAAGATCCAGCCAAGTCGTCCTTTCAAGGATCTCAATTTAAGGACAGTTGATGTGTATGAGCGGTGCCGCAACAAATGGAAGACGGAGACTGACCAGGCCACCGTCTCGTGCTTATTTTCAACAAAGAGTACCACCGTCGTGGACTCTGGTCCTGCCGAGCGGCCCGCTCGAGTCTTTGATAGCTATGTCCACAAGGAAATCTCTGAACTCCCGTCGATGGAACAGCGGAGGGATACGCTCATCAAACACCTGATCGGAGAAGAGGAGAGCACACCGCAGCTCAAAATGGCATCCATCCTTGCAGCTGCCGGGATGGGCAAAACAACCCTTGCCCGGCTAGTGTATGATTATGAAGCGATTCAAGATAAGTTCCAGGCCCGGGCTTTCGTTTCAGTCACTTCAAGTCGTAACATGACGGAGGTTCTTGCAAGCATTTACCAGCAATTACAAGGTCTAGCTCAACCAGCGACGACCGAGAAACAACTCATCGACCACATATCGAATTTTCTGATGGACAAAAGGTGCGCATGTTTACATCTTCTTCACTCCAACGTCTACGCTACTGCAATCGATCATAACATGATACAATAGTCATTTTAATTTATAAGATATATATTTGAATGATAAACAGTCATCCAAGCATATGGTTGTTGCATATTACCAATAAAATTCTGACTCTTATATTAAGAGTCTGTCTATAGCTACGAACCGCTCAGATTTGCGCACACAAATACTCCCTCCATATTGAAATAGAAGACGTGTTTAGAGCACTCACGGTGCAGACTCTACCATGGTTTCTATCCTCATTTATTACCCCTCTATTTATTGTTTTTTGCTGATGTGGCGCTATATTTATTGAAGAGAGAGGAAAAACACAAGAAACCAAGTCTATCTAAGAAACCAGGTCTTCACGTAAACCAAGACAATTTGTGAGAGCGACATGTGGGTCATGTGACAACATGATAGAAAATTGCATTGTGGAAGATAGTTTCTTGACACAATGTCCAAGACTATAGAAACCATGATAGTTTCTAGCATTGTGAGTGCCCTTAGGACAGCGACACGGTCTCCAAAACACTTTGACTTCTTTTTTTTCTATAAAAATATTTATTGAAAAGTTATATATGTATATTTTTATGAAAGTAATTTTCAAGACAAATTTATTTATATGATTTTCACATTTCTAAACTCAATGACTTAAAAATTATTCACCATTTATATTCTCAATGTTTGATCCAAACGTTTTCCAAAAACGTCTTCTATTTCAATACGAGGAGGGATCGGACGCACCAAAGGTCGTGTGAGCAGAGGGCACTGTTCACACATGTGAGCTACGTGCGTCTCATGAGCATTGACGTGGATAAACGTTCAGAGCCCCCGGCCGGCTAGTTTGTAATAGGAAATGGTTATATCACTAGTACACATGGCTAGTTTGTAATAGGAAATGGTTATATATGGTCAGGTCCTATCGATTACCTTTTGTGGTACGGTTTCTCTTGCTACGTACTGCCTTGAAGCTGTTGTTGTCTCGTTGTGTTCTTGAAGCCTTTATCAAAATCTTTAATCAAGTGTTAGAAAACCTTTTTCCAACCGCGTTGTACATGAAATTAGCCCTATATATGTATATAAAGGATCCGTTTTTTACGCTTAAACTTAAGCACTATGGCCCTATATACTCCCTCCATCCTAAGAAAAATGCAATTCTCACTTTCTGAGGAGCCAACCGATTTTAAATTTAACCAAAGTTATACCAAAATAATACTAATATTTACGATACAAAATAAGAATCATTAGATTAATGACCAAATATATTTATGTACTAAATCTTCATTGAGACATAGATGTTAATACTAATCATTATAAACTTAGTCAAATTTTAGCATATTGGGACGGACGGCCAAACAATAATCGCATGAGCGTCTAACAAGCTCTTGTAGTGATGGGACTTGTTTGAGGATGCAAGCGTTGGGGGCTGCGGGCAGCCCGCAGTGCCAGTCCATTTAATTTTGCGGACACCTGCCGCACAAATGATCGCTAACCGCATGCACTCCTGCTGCTGGTTTAGTGGCAGAGCCTGCAAAACCCACTTCTGCCCGCTATAGCACATCCTCACATGCAGCAAACTGAATGAGCACATCACCTCCATCTCGTGCAGTTACACTTACAAATACGAGCTGTGTGTTGCACCACCATCTCTGTTTCTTTTCAGCTAGCTAGTTTCTACCAGAGACTGAATACGCAAGGATTCAGCCCCACCATCTCATCATTAAGTTTCTTGCCTCCAGCGTCCCAAAGCAACATGATAATCAACCAATAGGAAAACTCCTCTGCGAATGTGACCGTTGCCCTGGAGGAGCGCCCGCCTCCTCCGCCGCCAGCGCCGGCGGCCTCTCGGCCCGGCGCCCGCCACCGGCTCCCCTTCTTCCTCCCTAGCGCCCCTCCCCACTTCCCCTCCAGCAGCTCCCGTGACCCCTCTCCCTCCGCGCGGCGACGCCCGCCCCGAGGCCGCCGCCCGTCGATGCCCGTCGGATGTGCCCCCCGGCGCAGGGTTCGGATCCGGCCGCACCTTGCCCGGATCCAGCGACAACGCACCCGCCACCCACAGAGTCGCCGTCTCCCGCCTCGGCATCGCGCTCGCTGCGTCGGGGGCGCTACGCTTCGACCTGCTCGGTCCCTCCGCCCGGCACGTCGGGAGGAGCTCCACCGCCCGAAGTGCTGGAGTCGGCGTGCCCCTGGATGCCCCATGCGCCGCCGTCGGGGGCCTTGCCGGGCTCCCCGCGGGCGCCGCCGGCTGCCGCTTGATGGTGAGGGCTGCCGGCGATGTGGACCTACCAGCGCCCAGCGGTGGCGTGGACCTCCCGCATTTGGACCTCGCCGACGGCCCTCCCGCGCCCGGCCTCTCTACTTCGTCATGGCGCGTGTCGGCTTCCCCCATATCCGGAGGGATCACGGCAGCCCGCGGGCGACGTCGGATGCCCCCATGGGTCTTGTCCACCTCGGGATGAAGACGGCGGACTGCGCAGCCACTGGCACGGGCGCCCCCACCGCGACCGGGCTGGGCGGTGCCTCGCCGGCGGCCACGCCCGCGTGCTCACTGCAGCGGGTATCCGGTCTGGCCCCGCTCTGTCGTGCTCGCCGGTGTGGGTGAGGAGGGTGAAGCTGCCATCGTCGCACCCTCCCGGCGTTGGTGTGGAGGTCGACGCCGCCCGAGCTTTGGGTCCGCATGGCACAGGTCCACTCCGCCAACCCAGTCCGCGTCGCCGCTCTTCTTTGTCGCGTGTCGACCACCGGGGCTCGGCCGCCGACCGCTTCCCCTCGTCCATGCCCGCTCCGGAGGTCATCTCGGTGGCTGCGGCAGGGGCTCTTTCCGAGGCGGCACCCTACTTTCTCTGTTTGGAAGGTCCAACGAGATGCGGTTGGGTGGACAATTTCTCACGAGTGCTCGGATGATGAGGACGAGGTCGTCGAGCCGGAGGCCCCTCACCGTCGCTAAGCACGTCTTGCCATCCACTCCCCGCTAGGAGTGACCCGGGATTACAGTTCGAATCGGCCCCGGCCGGTCATACCAACCCGGCCCGAGGCCCGACCTCGCCGCTCGTCGCCGTCGCCGTCGACCGAGAGTAGGGGCGCCCGGCCACTCGTGTGCCCGCTCTTCGGCCGACTTCGGTCCTCGGCCCGTTTGACGGGTACCCGCTCTTCAGCGTCTCGGTCCCTCGCCCGGTCGGCGGGTGCCCGTGTGTCTTCCTCACCGCCGCCGATGCCACGTACCTCGTGCGGCCGCGCCACGCTGACGCCGATGGCTTCACGCTGGTTGAAACCGCCGCCGGGCGTCGCCAGCACCACCTCTTTGTCGCCATCGGCCCGTCCGCCCACTCTTGCCGGACTCTGCTTCAATCGCTCGGCGCCTGACCACGTCGCCCGCCCGGTGCACCTCCTCATCTCGCTGCCTCCTCTGCCTTTGGCACGAGGCATCATCGGGCACGGACCGCCACCTTCGCGTCCACCTCAGCGCCCTCTCTGCGAGCCCGTGCGCGACGCGCACCCACACCCACACCGTGGGGCCGAGAGTGGCAGCGGCGCCCAGGGCTCTCGACGCACCGAAGCCGCTCATGGCGATCCCGTGTTGGTGAGATCCCTCGCCTCCCCTCGACGTCGGCGATGCGTGACGCTGCCGGTGGGGTGCCCCCAGCCGTTGGCGGCGACGCGCTTTGGGGGGGATGCCGCTGTGTTCGCCGTCGGCGGCGATGGCGGCGTAGGCCGTCGGCGGTGGGTAACCTCGTCGCCGCCCGGCCGCAGGCCGTTGCTCCAAGGATGTCGTCGGCAACGCCGTAGCGACCTACATGGACTGCGTCGACCCGTTGGCGACGAGCCCGCGGGGGCCGCGGAGCCTCCGCGGGGGGACCCGATGCTCGTGGAGGTCGTCGCCTCGTGTTACGCACCGCGTATCTTGCGGGGCGTCCGCTCTCTAGCCCCCACCCCACCCGATGCTGGGTTGGTTGGTGGGCTGATCTGATGTGGCGGAGGAGTTCGTGACCTCTTGCCCGGTCGCGCCGGCGATCCAGGGCCCCGCCGATGCTAGAGAACCTGCCGCTCCCTTGGAGCCTCCTCGGTGTCCCCTGTGGACGTGGCCACCGCTATAGCGCAGCGGCGACAAAGATTGAAGACAGGATATCCGTGCCGTTGCCATCGCCAATTCTCAAGTCGAGACGCCACGCCTACGCCGTGCACTCCGGCCTCCACCCACACCCCACGTCGTAGTGGGCGTATTGCCGCCGCGACCTAGGGCTGCTAATGCGACCGTGCAGGGCCCAAACGGTGTTGCTACGTAAGCTTGGGTGCGAAGTGGGCGGGGGAGAGGCTCAGTGTCGTTGAGGAGGCGGTCGGGACCCTCTTCAGCGCGGCATGCCGCCGTCAAGCGGCGCCGTTTCGAGATGCTTCTTTACGGGCGTTTTGACCTCTCCGCCATGGAGCTCAATATGGAGGGGCTCGCCCGATGAGGAGGCCTAATACGGTCGGCTCGTTTGTCGCTTAAATTTGGTCACTATGTAATCCCCGTGATGTATCCGATGGCGGTTAGGTTTCGCTTCGGTAACTTGTTTGGTTACCGTTGCTTCTTGTATTTTTCAACTTTCTTACGCTTAATGAAAAACGTGCAACAACGTGGTCTCGAAAAAAAAAAATCAACCAAAAGTTTTTAAAAAATAAAATAAAAGGAAAAATCATCGGCCGGTGCGTGGCGGGGGGAGGGCTTAGCCTCGGCGTCGGGGCCGGGCGGGCACCTCGGGCATGGCCGTGGGTGGAGAGGCCATTAAGCGCCTCGGCGGTCAGGTGTGGCCGGATGGGAGTGGTGGCCGGGCTTTGAGGTGGCGGGAGACTCGAGGCAACACCGACCCTCCTCGAGCCGCAAGGATCTCGCGAGCAGAGGGGAGGTAAGGATGGCGCGACGGGAGTCTTCGCCTCTTCTGGGGCGTATGCAAGATTTTGCAAGCTTTTTCAATTGGCCACTAACATAAGAGCATGTTTAATAGTAGAACCAAGTTACTTGGCTATAAGTCGAGTAAGAAGAGCCAAGTGATATAATAAGTGGCTCTTAATTTTTTTAAAAAAATCTGTCTCATATTTCTCCCTCACAACACTAGGGCTCACTAACACCTATCCTTGTGTGCCTAGCTTGGTGCTTGCATGGGAGCCAAGCTCTCATCTCTCGACCCTCTTCTCTCCTCCACATCGGCATTAGCTTGGCTGTAAGCCCTATCATAGTCGGATGGATTCGGCGACTACTGCGGCGGGATAGGCATAGATCGGCGGTGGATGGGTGGCGGCGCGCGAGCACCATAGGGCTAGGGCGAGAGAGAGCTGAAGATCGAAGGTGTTGGGAGTTACCTCTAATTATTTTCTAATTACCAACAACTAATTACAGATCCCCTTGTATTTATAGTCTAGGGAAGACTTGCATGCTAAGCAAACTCGAAGAGTTTTCTTTATAGATCGGAATACCCCTTTATATATATATACGAAGACGATATCGGGACTGGCTTGGGCCTGACGGGCCTCGGCCTTTTCCTTGGTGGACTTATGACGTTGCTCACCATGGTAAATCGATGTGGTGGGCACATTAAAATGCCCGCCATGAAAATAGATATTGCTTGTGGCGGTCGTTTTTAGGTCGCCCGTCCACAAGTAAATCTATTTTCCATGACGGTCAAATGTCACTACTACATTAAACATTAACCATGTGGTTTTATTTTTGGATTTACCATGGCGGTTTTAAAACCACCACCGAGCAAAGGTCATGGTTAACCGTGACAGTTTTTAGAAACGCCAAAACCGCCACGTAAATCCTGTAAAAGAAAAGAAAAGAAAAGAAAAGAAAAAGGCCACATCCGGCCCAAACGGACCTAGATCTACCGCCGATCCACTTTGTAGTTGTTGCTAGGATTCCACGCCACCGGATCCGTCGTTGAAGAGTTGTTCCGGCGTTGGGAGGCCGGATGCGGCCTCCACACCACCGGATCCCGCCTCTGCGCCACCGCCGGAGATGAAAGGGGGGGGAAGCCGTTGGATCCGCCCGTTGGAGCTGCGCCGCCGTTGGGAGGCGGATCCGGCCTTTGCTCCGCCATGCTGGAGAGGAAGGCCGCCGCTCGGGCCAGCAGCGCCCGACGCCATCGCCTCCGCAGCGCCGCCGCCCTAACTTGCCACCCTGGGTGCCGCTTATTTGTCGGGAGGGACGGGGAGAGGGTTGGGGACAGGGTGACGGGAGTTTGGAATAGGAGACTTCGAGAGAGATCGAGTCAGAGTTAGGGTGAAACACGAGATGGCTGAGACTTCGGCGAGTGAGTGTGGGCTGGGTGGAGGGACAAAGGAATACCTAGATGCGGTATATATACGACAGCAACGATATTGGGCCAACCAAAATGGGATTTTCAGGCTAGGGTTTGCTGGTTCTGTGGGTCTTTTTAGCCTTGGCAGTTTATTACAATTATTATAACCGCCACGATTAATTGAAAAAACTGATACATCGGGGCATTAACTATGGCGGTTTTTTTTTTTTAAAAAAAATCCACCACGACAAATAAAATGGTGACACCTTGTAAAAGATTTAATGTAGTAGTGTCTGACTGCCATGGTAAATAAAAAACATCTGCCACTATTAATTGAGCATTAATCGTGGTGGACAAACTCAACGCCCACCACGGTTAAGTTTGGGCTGTGTCTTGTAAAATGATTTGTGTAGTAGTGATACCTGCTCTAAGCAGGACAGCCCACTTGAATCTGCAATAGAAAAACAAGCCGTCTGCGGTTGTCCAGCGCGCCATTTTCACGGGGCGGGCTAAGCCCGTGCCGCTTGCATCCGTAGTTGCTGCATGATGCATGATGAAGTATTATCCTTGTTTGCTTTTTTACTTATTTTTTTGTCTTGCTCCCATGTTGGATGTATGCGTCCGGCCACCGTATTTTGTTGTGTTTGTGCTTGAATAAGGTCTTTTGGCGATGGCTTGTTTATGAACCTTAATGATATAGTATAATATGGAAGCTTACTGCTATAATAGTATGGTCTCTGACGCCATAATGTATGGTAAAGTTTTTTTTTATAACGAAGCTTTATTATCCTGCATATGGTGAGTGCTTATATGCTACAGGCAGTGTAACCAATACTGTGCACAAGATGTATGCACACCGCATCTTTGAAAAGAGGGTGTTCGCCACGTAATGTAATTGACAATATTGTCTCTGTACACTTTTATACAGGTACCTGATTATAATCGACGATATCTGGAATTACGGGGGAATGGGAAATCCTCAAGCAGTCTCTTCCGGATAATAATCTGGGCAGTAGAATTGTCACTACGAGTCGTGTCAAGTCTATAACTGATCAGTGGCATCAATATTTTGATACCATGGTCCACATAATTGAGCATCGTGGTGATGTATCAAGCGTCATCATTAACAAAATGATTGATATGAATGCTGACACGGTTGGAGAAGGATTTGCCCGTCGCCACCCTATTGTGTACAAGTGTGATGGTATGCCGTTAGCAGTGGCTTGTGTGTTTTCAGCATTGGCAAAGGAACGAGAGCGTTTGGAAGAACGAGAAGGACTGTGTGTACTAAACACACTTGGTCTGCTAGACCGGATTGAGGAGCAAATTAAGCAAAATGGGATTCAGAAGACTCCAGGGTTTGAACCATTGGTAGAGAGTTTGGAGCTTGGCTATAAGGATCTTCCTCATTATATGTTGAAGACCTGCTTGTTGTACTGCAGTATATACCCTGAGGGTCACAGTCGTAGAAGGGATGAGTTGGTCAGGCAATGGATGGCTCAAGGTTTTGTTCGCAAGGAAGAAGTAGCGAAAGATTACTTTGACGAGCTTGACAGCAGGGGAGTTATGACACATGGCATCCTGCACCCAATGATGCGGAATTACCTTAGATGCAAACTGCGTGAACACAATTTCATCACTTGCAGTTCTGATGGCGTTCCATCCTCTTCAGTTGGCCGGCTATGTATTGACAACTGGGAGCGAAGCCGTGATGCCGTAGTGGATCCTTTGTCAGGAATTGATGGGCGTCATATCCGGTCCCTTGTCGTTTTACAGATGCCAAGAGGGTCCCCTACAAGCATTTGGATAACCTGCGAGTATTGCATGTTGAGGATCTTGAGAGTAAACAACTGGAGGATATCTGTGGGCTGCTGCGTCTCAGGCACCTGAGTGTGTTTGGTGAGATTACTGAGATCCCAACAGAGATAGCCAGGCTGCAGTATTTGGAAACTTTGGAAGTGAATTTGACAAAGATCACAAGATTACCTGCTGAGATCGGTGACCTTTAGCAATTGAAGACTCTAGACGTGAGTTGCAACGAAGAGCTCGTGGAGCTGCCTAGGGAGCTGGGGAACCTGCAACATACACTAGAGACTCTGTGCATCGGTGCATCAAACATCAGAGAGCAAGCCTGGGAGATCATCGGGACACTGAAGAAACTGAAGACTCTGGACGTGAGTGACAACAATGAGCTCTCAGGGATACCTAGGGACATTGGTAAACTGCAGCAGTTGCAGAATCTGGACGTGAGTCGGAACCTAGGGATCACAGAGCTCCCCAAGGAGATTGGGAAACTGCAGCAGCTGAAGAATCTGGACATCAGTGGGAACACAGGGATTAGAGAGCTGCCCAAGGAGATTGGGAAACTGCAGCATTTGGAGACTCTAGATTTGAGTTCTACGAATGTGAGAAAGATACCACAGGAAATCGGGGGACTGAAGAAACTGAAGAATCTAGACGCGGAATTCAGCACACTACCCTTCGAAGCTGGTCAGCTGTCAAAATTAGATGGTTTGCCCAAGTGCGTCCACCGAGTTTGGAAGAACAGTGATCTGGTGTCATCGCTTGCCGGCGAGATCCTGTCCTTCATAGCCTACAAAGATGGCGGACTAATCAATCACACGAAGCACATGCACATTCCGCTGTGGATCAAAGAGCAGTTCAACAATATTTTCTCCTTGGACATCAGGATCTGCAAACTAGATGAGCAGGATCTGAAGATTCTGCAGGAGATGACCTGCCTGAAGGAACTGACGCTAAGGTTCGAAGTTGTTCCCAGAAAGCCGGTAGCCATTAGCAGCGGTGGGTTCAGAGAGCTCATGAAACTCACTGTTGACAGCGGAGTGCCACGGATTAACTTCCAGGAAGGAGCTATGCGGATGCTGTATAATCTTAAGTTCGAGTTTCAGTTCTATGGTGGCCCACCAAATACAGACCACCCTATGGGTATCAAGCACCTCGTGAGCCTGGAAAAGTCAGCTTCCGATGCAACGAATGGTATCGAGCAGACAGCCCGTGCATCAGCGCCACGATTGACGTCATGAGGAAAGAAGCCAGAGAGCATCCCAAAGAGATTACACTTCAAGTGTCAGGCAAGCATGATGAGATTTTTCCAGAGAAGATTTCACAATTTTATCAAGATCTCATTGACGAATTCAAAAAAAAAAAAAATCTCACTGATGAAGCCTGCAGCAGCAGTGGGGCCCAAGAAACATCTAGCCATCCAATCTAGACTCCAAGAATTCGTAACCATTAGATCTAATTTATTTTTCTAAAAAATTACCCACCTTGCCATTTTAGTTGGTTAATAAAATATATTCTTTGACGTGTTGAGGATTATAAAATATTATAAGCCACGTTTAGTTTGTTATTTGTTATTATTAATTAATGTTAACAACTTTTTCGGTGTGGGGAGAATACATGGATTTAACCACGATTGGTTGGTTAATAAAATATATTTTTGACGTGTTCATTAGTGAAATATTATCATCCACGTTTGGCATGTTATTAGTTAATAAAATATCACGTGAAACAAATTAGTTATTAATGTATATATTAATAAGATATATCATCGGCAGTTCCCATCACTTTGTCCACCTTGCCATCATTATTATTATAGATAAAAGGGACACAAAATAAATCCATTATTTATTTTAAAACTCTCACGTAGGATTTGATTCGGCTAGATTGGGCCGAATTGGCACTTGAATTGGGGGATTGGGGGAAGGAGATGGGGATGACGAGGGCGGTGACGGGCGGCGGTGGAGGCGGCAGCGCTCCTTCCGTGGCATGCCCTGGCGGCGTGTGGCAGGGAGGGGAGGGGGGGAGGAGGAGGCAGGGGAAGATTGGGATAAAATTTCTTTATTGCTTGTTGCCCTAAAAAGATTCTGAGACCCCTTACTTATATAGCCCGGCTATTGGCACTTGTATCTCAAGCAATCTCTCTAAAGGTTTCCTTATAGATTGGAATACCTTTTACAAGCATGTCCTATTTATTTATTTTCTAATAAGGGTCTCCCTTAAGTTCCAGTTTACTTTTGTTCCCATCTGGATCTAGACCCCGAGGTTCCCACTTCTTGGTTTCTTCTCTGTGGGGGATCGATATTTGGGATATCCTTGCCCGAGCTCTCGGGCCACCGCCCACGGACTTAAAAAGCACTCCCGGAACCCAGGACGGAACTATCGGCCCCAGATGAGCTCCCTCGCGTACGGAAGGGATCCCATGAGCTCCCCAACGCGAGCTCTGCCTACGAAGGCTCCTCGGACCACTCAGAACGAGCTCTCATCAGAAGAGTTCTCATCATACTGACGACGAGAGCTCTCCTCCGGGACCTCTCTCCAAACTAACCCGAGCTCCCCGCGCGACGAAGTCCTACACGGGCCTTGGGAGAGCTCGGGCTTCCGGCTCCAAGGGTACGGTTGGCCAACAACTCGACAAGCCCAACCACTCCTCGACGACTTTGTAGCCATGCGCGGGGTTACAAGGGCGGGGAGAGGTCATTTTGACCATACCGCCGTACCCCATCGACTCCAACAGCTCCTCTACAGTGACCGGCGGGTACACATCAGGTACCACACCCCCATACATGGCATGGGCGCGTCCCATACCGAGGAGACGGTTTCCAACTCCGATTAGGGACAAGGCGACGCCCGACCACCGCCCAGACCGCGATTCCCGCGTACGACGACGACGAATTTCAGCATCCAAGCCGCCCGGGAGCTCGAAGACAGCTCTCGCCCTACGTCAGGAGCTCGGCCGAGAGCTCTCACCGCATTTCATACTCCGAACACGCGTTCTCCATTCCTCAAAAGTCCCCTATCCAGAGGAAATTAGTGTCCTTGCCCCCTTTGCGACTATAAAAGGGGAGGCGGGCCTGGGTTGGGGCAACGAAGAACAAAAAAAGTGAAGCAACCCCCGCATCCCACTCCATCTTCTCCGATCTCGATATTGGCACCCGCCTCAATCACAGAGACTTGGGAGCTCCCCTCCCTCTCTCGCCTTGCTTGTACTGAGCCCCGGTATAAGCATTTGAGCTCGGACTTAGTGAGAACACACCGACTAGGGAGCACGATTTGCCCCGAACCAAGTATAAACCTTTGCGTTCGTGTCCCTTGAGCTAGGCCATCGTTGCACACACTAGCCAGACATTACCGTGGACGGTGGTATTAGACCACGACATTCTCTATCTCCGGTGCTCAACGGGCGGCGGGCGGCAGAGCGGGCGCGGCTATCTCGCGGTGATGAAACCCAATCGAAGCCAAGTAGAGTATTGCTGGGCTTTTTGTTTGGACATTTAAGCCCATTCCAAGAAAAAAAAGGCCCAAGAATAAAAAAAAAAAAAAACAGAAACTCCTCTCCAATCCCATCGTGTCCTCCCGGGCTCCGACCGTCTCGCATCATCGGCGAGTGCCGCGCCGCTGCCGCCTGCCGCACTTCCGCTAGTGCTCGTCTCCTTGCCCGGCGCAGAGCGCCCGGACGGCCGCCCGCCGCCCTTCCATCCGCCTGGCGCCCGGTAGCAGAGTATGCTAATTTGATAAGTAATTTTGTGCAGCTCTGACAAATTATTTTACAACTTTGACTGGTTCGAGTTCAACTGTACGAGGTGGTGGTTTGGTGCACAAAATAGAAAAGCTTTTCCTTTGTTTTAAATATGAAATTGATGTTGAAAGTGTTCTGTATCACAAATGTGTTGTCTCTTCTTTTTTCAAAGAAAAGACCAAAACATTGTTGAGGCCATGTCATTCTAGTGTTTTTGCATAATTTGTGTGATAATAATTATAGTTTTAAATAGCCGGCTATAGCTGTTAATATAACCGGCTATAGCTTCTGAGAAATGCTCCCGATATGGCATTTAGCCAGCTATAGTCGGCTATAGCCTGCTAAATGCCGGCGGCAGCCTTGCCGCTAAATGCCATAGTCGGCGATTTAAAACTAGGATAGTAATATGTGAACACAGTGCATTCTGAATAAGATGTCTTCTTCCTTCATTTTCTTGTTGGATTTCGCCCCAGCTTTATTTTTTTCCTGGGTCCGTCATTGCTCATGTAAGCTACAAGTACCGCCCAAAAGTTTGGTTCAAAACCGTGACCAAGCAACACAGAATATATTAAACTTGTCACACTAAGTGGGTGAACACAGGCAGTACAGCAGTAGCTATGTTCGTAGTGGTAAAATGGCTTCTCTGTGTGAAAGCAGGTGTCGTGCCGCTCGGTTAGGATTGCTGCGCGTGTGAAAGCGTGTGCTTGCTAATGTGTACGTGCATATCAGCCAAGTTCGCACGAGACATGGTGCAGGCCGTTAATTTACTACAGCCCGATGTCCCGGGTCCTCTGATGCATCTGTCCTCCTCTGATGTCCACAATGCTCTGCTTCTCGTACAGCCACGTCAGTTAGAACAACCAAACGATATTAGTGATTTTGTTTCCTAATATTTGGTTACACATAAGATTCGAGTCAATTGTTTTTCATCCTTATTTATCCATGCCTTGTGTGCCAAGTGGATGAGGCACATAATATCCATCAGCTTGTTGCATCGGCCCTGGTTATACAAAACCTTAATTAAACCTTGCAACTCTCTTGTGTTTTCGTTTGCAGACAGTGTGAGTGAGGAAACAATTGTGCTATGTCTCACTAATATTACACAGCGCTACAAGCATTAGAGATGCCGCATAATATCTCGATGCATCCCATTCCCACCATATGATCCAGTAATGGCATGATCAATGATGTGCGGATTATTTGATGAACTTAGTAGCATAGCATATATAGAGAATCACTGGACACCCAAAACGCACATAACTAGCTAGGGTAATAGGGTGTGCTATGTATAGGGACAATATCAGTTGTTCTATAAGCTGCAGAAATTTGAAATGAAATCTTTGTATGTTGGTCGTCTGCTCTTATACACGAAGTTTCTCGCAATCTATGCATCTTCTGTTTGGTTTTAGCATATATAAGAAGATTTCAGTCAAGTGCCTATGTATAGGGACAACACCCTTTGATGCCTCTCGTCCTGCTAAGTACAGCCACATCATCATAGGAGTTAAAACACCTCCGTGATTATTATGTTTCCTATATGGTTACATTAAGATTTTAGTCGATTTTTCTAGTGCCTATGTATCGATCGATCTATGCCTTGTGTGCCATTGTGTGCCAAGGGGATGAGGCACCTGGGCTACACAGATCTACCATCAGTCAGTTGGGTCGTCCCGACCACCCTTTCTTTGGGCCTTGTTGCAGCCTTAATTTGTCAGGATACCCATTGGCCTTGTGTGCTTGTCAGATTGTTTCCTCTTACATTTTGTAGTCACAACATTGCTATAACTATGCATCTCACACATATGTTTATATATACATTATAGTAAAGTAACAATCAAAACAAAGCTGTAAGACTGTTTGACTTTTGTGTTCCACACAATTTGTACTTAGGAATACAAGAACAATGAAACCAAAGGCTTGCAATCCTCCCTCAGAGGCTTCAACTAAATCCATGGGTTGTGTTCTTTGTACCATCCCTCAACCTGGCTTCAACATTGCTCCCATACCCCACCCTGCTGCCACATACTCAGGGATTGAGTCCCTAGCCTTTCCATTGAAAAATGAAAGAAGTTAATTCTTTGCTCAGCCAGTACGATCAATAGAGAGGAGGGTTGCTCTGGTGTGTGGCTTTTTTTATTTAAATTTAGCTGGAAAATCTGTTCGCTTTCGTGTTGCCCCTGTTGGCGAGCATTAGCACAAACCGGATGGGTGAGGCATCTTTGGAAGGTGGCACTGGTATTTGCAAGATGGCATAGCAATAAATCATGGTGAATGATGTAATTTGGTGCAGTTTGAGTGCTACAGCTCTGTTTCCTGATTTCAATTCAGCAAGAAAGGCATAGATATCTCATTATTAATATTTGTTATATTAGGGCCCGTTTGGATCCTTTGAATTTGGGGAATTGGAATCTACTTAACAAATTAAGCTATTTAGTTTGGAATTTGAGATTCCTTAACTTTCCAAAGTTAACAAATAAGCCTATCTCAAATTCATAGGGTGGGAGATAGGAATTGAATTCCATTGACTAACCTTGAAACACCCTTTGACATAGGCTTATTTGTTAACTTTGGAAAGTTAAGGAATCTCAAATTCCAAACTAAATAGCTTAATTTGTTAAGTAGATTCCAATTCCCCAAATTCAAAGGATCCAAACGGGCCCTTAGTAAAAAGAGAGTTACTGCTATAGTAATAATATTTTTGTTTAGTTGTCTCCAGAAAATGTGTTCACTTAAGATATTGTCTTGTGATTTTTTCTAGGAAAGTGACAATTCCGACAACTTAATATTTCAAGGAGGTGTCTCTGTATCTCAAAATAACAACAGTGAAATATTGAATCCCGTAAAAAACACAAAGGAATATTCCCTCCCAATATGGTGTTATATACTCCCTCCATCCTTTTTGTTTGTCTCTAGGGAAGCGTGTTTGTGAGGGAAACACGGTTCTCTAGAAACAAACATTTAGGGACAGAGGGAGTGTATAAAACTACATAAGATCTTGTGACCATGTTCATGCTGTTGGTCTTGGAGCCGTCTAGGAGGAGGCCCGGAAGGGCCAAGATAGCTTATCAAGTTAATCGGTTGCGCATTGCTTGCCACAAACTAGGAATCCAATCTATATACTTGATTATCCTCATTGTAACCCTACCCCCTCGATCTGCCTGTATAAAAAGAGTAGGGGCCTCGGGTTTGGGATGCACCTCATCTATTCCAATCTACTACGCAGCTAGCAGCATTGGACTAGGGTGATACACGTCACCGCAGATTGAAGCAGCATAAATCGTAGTGTCTGGTGAGTTACTATGTGATACGGCTTGAGTTCATATTTCCTTCTTAGATTCGCTACATGCCCATCGTTTTTAAGTTCTCGCTCGACAATAACTACACCAGTGAACACATCTATGCCGAAGTCGCTAGCAAGGTGTTTCGTGTTTGATTTTGCTGAAAAAGGCAGAGGAGCAAGCATTCATGGATCCTTATGTTTGCAGGTGACGTGGCCATGTTGTTGTTGATTTGTCGATCGTGAACCACTGTGGTGAAGATTGGGGATGGGGTACAAATCTTGTTGTTTCCATCTCTTTTTTGTTATGGGAGTTGAGGCAAGGGGCCACTTGTGTCGCAAGTGTGAGAAGGATGAGCCTGGCGCACAAACGATTGGACAAAAGGTCCACAAATTGTTTTTAAGGTGTAGCAAATTAATTGAATATATGCAATTATTCCAGGACCAATAGAGAGAATAGTAGGATGTCATTTCTTTCAGTAGAGTATAACTAAATTTATGAACTTGTAACACTGATTTTTTTCACAATTACTGTCCCATGCATAAGAATGTGTCGATGAACAATGGATTCTCACCTCTTCCACAAAACAATACAACTATAAGTTGTGTGCTGATAAAACTAGTTTAACTTGACGGAGTTTACAGTGAATAGTATTAAAATTTATGTCTCCAGCTGGAATTACTAGAGGAATAAAACCGGACCGGATAGACAGATATCAGTGATCCTGTATTCTATCTCTTGCTGACATTGTGTAAGCTCTTGCCTAAGATAGTACCATTGGCACTTCTACTTCCTCTATACTACTAGCATCGTACATTTCTGCAAAATTGGCCAGCTATATTTTGATACAGTAATTTCTATGGTGGGGAATTCTTCATTTTGTGGCTCTCTTGGCTCTGCACCTCTGGTGCAGCATATATATGTGCGCTAGACACCACCACAGTGGTGTCCGCAACCACCGTAGTTTATATTTCGATAGCAATAAAGGGTTCCTTGCATTTTCTGTGAATTAAATGGACAGTTGTATGGAGGTGACCAAAGGAAGGGATGAAAGAAGACTGATTTTCATCAAACAACTACTGTAAACTTGATATTCCGAACAAAACCTTTCCTGAAAAGAATTGTTAGAAATATATTATTGCCCCAATACAAATACTCCACATTTATTTGCATATCTTGATGATGGATGACAGTTCTCAGAGGAATAATTTTCAACGGATGCAATGTGATGCCAAGAATGGAGGGTGGCAGACACTAGTAACGTGGTTGGGTTATGAACCTAGAGGTACAAACTAAGAAGCCAATAATACAACAGAAGACAAACAAAAACAAGAACACGTACACCAACATCATTTTTTATAAAAAACACCAACATCTCGTTGTTGTTCACCACTAAAATTAAACACCACCACTAGTGGCTATACTCTGGCGACCTCCATTCCAAAAGTAGGTGTGCTATGCTCAAGTCTGACGATGATTGACGTGATTACATTATCTTTGAAGCAAGGAGATCCAAGAGTGGGAACCATGATCGATCTTGCTAAAATGGTATTCGGTGAGACAATGCAATCAATGAACAAGCCATCATGGAGTTGTTGGCTCACCGGGCATATGGACCACCACCCACGAGCTTCGGTCATCTAGCTCTCATGCTCTCGCTCTTGGAAACCCTAGCCGCCCCCTGCCTCTGTACCTCGCAAGACGCCACCGCTGCTGTGCGCGGCATCCAAAATGGCACGACATAACATCCTGATGCATCCCATTACCACCATTGATGGAAACTTGGTGTGATCATGCATTGGTGCATGGTGATGGTACTGGCGTCTATAGAATACAGAGTCACAGACCAAATCACAAACGCAGCTATAGCTACTGTGGAATAATATTAGTTTGTATAAGTTACAGGATCGAGAAATAAGACCCATGTCTGTATCACAGGTAGAGATGGCTTGAAGTTTGGATCCTGTCACGCGTATACACCATGTTTTCCACACTGCATGTGGCTTGTGTTGTGGTATATATATACCTGAACATATATAAGCGCATATCAGATTCAGGTTGTTATGTATTTCGCATATTTAATTATTGAGTGTCATAAAGAGTACAATAAAACGATTGGCTTCCACACACTTAATTATTGAGATGCTAATTTACAGCTGTCTAAAAAGTATCCATGGATCTATCAGGCAACGATTTGATTGAATGGCTGCATCACCAACTTCATCGAGTTGCTGTGCTGCTTCCTTCAATTTTTTTTTCACGAATACACAAAAGGAAAGCGCATCTTTGTATTAAGTAATAGTGTTTTTACATCACGTGGAAACGCGCATTTTGTAGGATAAAAAATATTATATTCATCGCTGCCCCCTCCAAATGGAGTTGCATACTGATTACTCACGAATTAAGCGACTAAGGTTGCATGCTCTGGCTTCAGTCCATTGATCGGTGGTATGCTTGATGGTGGCTTGGAATTGGAACCTTCGAGTTTGTTTTTTTGTTAGCATCACCTACATGGTCCCTTCTATACCACCTTCTCTCCTCCGGCTGTCCCCACTATCAAGGACATGGCTAGTCATCCGCCTGCCGCCCACGACTGTCACCTCGCCGTGCTGAATCCATGCGTGTACCTCTAACTCTAGCCTGGCCTAATAGCTCTTCGATGCAAAACAATACTAAACAAATAAGGGCGTCGATGAAAAACAATACTAAACAAATAAGGGAGTCCGCAACGGGTAGAAGAAATCGTCAGTTCAGGTGGCTCTAGAAAAGGTTAAAAAAAAAAAAAAAGACTGTAGCACTCATGGATATACGTAGATGGGCCTGGAAGTGCAGAGACTGTGAGCTTCTTGGAAAGTGAGCGAGCATAGCGATTTGTGAGTCGCCAGCGAGTTTCTTTTTAGCAACTTCTCTCATCCACGTCGGATGTATGCTGACATCAGCAAGCGAAGTCGCTAGCCCGCGGGACGGCCTAAGTGAGCTCAACAGATAACTATAACCTGATTTAAAAGTAATATTGTGTGTGGAGTAAATTGTCGGCCACGCCGTCCACGGTAGCAAAATTATTTTTGATCGTTCGATCTCGGCCGGCGGTTGGATCTCTCGGTCTCTTTGTAAGCGCCCGGCATATATATACGCTCCCTCACGGTAAAAAAAAAAAGCGGAACCCTCTCGTTCTCTCCCCTGCCTCGTCGCGGTAAAAAAAAAAACTGAAGCTCTCCCGGTGCGGCGACGTCGGCTGGAGGCCGCGGCCAGCGCCCGGCGCCTCCGCCTCCGCTGCTCCCGCCCCCACCCCCTCCTCCGCCTCTCGGTCTGCTTCCTCCTCCTTGGCGGCGTCGGCTTGGCGTCGCGACGGCGGGCGGCAGCATTGGCGCGGGCGGGCTGCGCGATGGGGGCAGCCAGCAGCGTCTGGCGGTGCCGCCCGCCTCCCCCGGCCCTCTCTCTATCTATCTCCATGGCTCCTTCCCGTACAGCTCCCTCACAGGTAACCCTCACGATTTTCCCTAGGTTAGGGTTAGGGTTAGGGTTGACTTTGGTTTTGTGCTTGCTTCATCGAATCCTTGATTTTCCTTTGTTCCCTCTAATATTCATTTACTAAAGTCCTGCCTCCTCAATGGAAAAACAAAAATATCTTAGTTTCTAGGTGCTCATCGTTTCAGGAATTACCGTTTTTCAGGCGTCTTTGTGGCTACTTCTAATTACCTTAGCCGGTTTTTTTATAGCATAGTTAGAAGTTAGGCATGTTATCCTAGGTAGCGGGAGGTATGCAGTTACTTTTGACATATTTTATTTATACAGGTTCTCCATTCTAAATAAGTCTCATGCTAAAACACATCTTTAGATTGGAAGTTGTTAAAGACTATGTGAAATTGGTAATCTATACTTACTAATGTGATAGAGCCAGACGTTTTTAGCTTGATTTCACTATGATACGAAAAAACTGCTTCCACAGTTTACCACACAGCCGGTACATGGCCTAGCATTCTTTAGATTGGAAGTTGTTATAGACTAAGTGAAATTGGTAATCTATACTTACTAATGTGATAGAGCCGGACGTTTTTAGCTTGATTTCACTATGATACAAAAAGTGCTTCCACAGTTTACCACACAGCCAGTACATGGCCTAGCATTTATTTTTGGCAGTGATTTATCCTTTTTTTTAAAAAAAAAAATTTGGTCGCTTCATTCCTTTTCTTGCTTTTCCGTTCTATCTTTACCCCTTCTTATTTGTTTTCAAGGGACCATTTGCCCGATAATAACAATTGCCTTCATTTGGATTATCTTGATCTATTGCACCCAATGTTTGTGACATTCCCTAGGCAAAGGTCTACGCATAGCGTGTGGTTTTCCTTACTCTCATTTGCTCACCATTGATCTTGTTCGGTTGAAAATGCCGGTTTAAAGTGCACCCCCTATCGCCGATTTTCTTTGATTACATGTTTGTTGGGAAGCCACTAAAATTGCCTGATTCTTTTGGGGCTATTGTCCTAATCGTATTATTATTCTGTTTTGCAGTGTCTTTATGGTGCACATACAGTTGGGGAATTCTTTGGCAAAGATCTAAGGTCATTGCTCTTTGCTAAACACATTTTCACGAGCAACAGAAAAAGAAAGAAACTCTTCCAAGTAGCAGGTTAACCATTCCCGGCATGGTGAGTACTAAGTAGTGGTACTCCGGTGGTAACCTAGCAGCTCTCTTGAATTCATTGTGAATTTGTGGTTAGGTTACACCTGTGCGGTTGGTAGTTGTAATTTGTAGGAGTTATGCCCTTTAGCTCACAAAATGGTTTGCTAGGCACTTACACATCACACCTGTGCACTAACAAGATATCTGCAACTTCGGCATTCTTTAAAACTTGACATTTGGAAGATATTTGCAACTTCGCCAACATTTGGTTTAAAACTTGACATTTGGTTGATACTAAGAAGATATCTGCAAGGCGCGGTAGTGCTGCAACAACGTTCATCCTAATTTGGTTGATACTCAGGAACCATATTTGAATTAGCCTAATCAGGTTATTTACATGAACAAAAGGAAGCTTCTCAGATGTTCTTCAGTGAAAGTTCAAAAAAAAAAAACAAAAGATGTCATTCAATGAGATTTTATGCAATGAAATATACATACACATGCCGTGGCGACATTTTTTATGACTCTAGAGATCTATGGCTGTTGAAAGTGTAGTGATGATTGTGCTAGCATTGCTATCTTATATTTTATTGATATACAATCATACAGCCAAGAATTTGAACTGAGCTTGATAGAGTTTCAAATAATTCATGTTAGCCTCTATGCATGTCATTTAGGTCAGCATCTATCTTTATGATTTTTTTTGTTGTTGTTCCTTTGTAGTAGGTCATGAAAAATTAGTGAATTGCCTAATAAGATAACTGGGTCCGCTCTTTATACCATAAAGATATTTGTTTCACTTTTGTCTATGTTACTAAAATGCCCATTTACCATTGGTCCTTCAATCAAGTTTAGGTACACCAGAGAAATGTAATCTTGGTTTTAATTTTGCAGGTTAGGAGGTAATAGCTAGATGACTTTTCTTCCTCTTTATTGAATCGAAGGCATCGACCATAAGGAAAAATTTACATGTGACTATGATTATAGAAGCATGAGCTTTTTAGTTACGCTTTGTGATTCGAGAGACCGCCCAAAAGGTATAATGTAGTCCTACCCGATTGTCTTTAATATTAGCTCGTTTTTGTTGTATGCACTAATTTCTATTGATGTATCATTGCTTCTGCACTGAAATGGAAAAGTTAGTTCTACATCGTGATTCGAGAGACCGCCCAAAAGAAGACTGTTAATCTAAAATGAAATGAAATATGGATACTTTCTAGCTTATTCTAAATATCAATACTGAGTGAAAAAAAAGGTCGACTTTGTGTCTATAGACAGATTATGGCTAACATTCAAATGTATTCTGGTTTTATAAATGAAGATGGTGGGATAGCTTATATCTTAGACTAGACGGGGCCCCAACGGTGTAGTGTAGTATTCTTCGGTTGGAAAGAATGTCATGAACTAATCCAAGCAAGAAGAATTTTCTGCTTTTCATGGTGATGCTTCTGAATGACATGTCAGCTTAGATGACCACATCAAGGGCCAGAAAATATCCTCCTTCCCATATAGAGAATTCTTGTTTACCATCTAATCCCCATTGATCTGTCATAAGCTTTTAACTCATACAAAAAAACATATGCACCCCCGTCGAGAATTTTCAATATGTTATTTTTACCCTACTGACTTGGAAATGGTGCGTATTTTCATTGTTAAATTCAGTATGTTTTTTATAACTATATCTGTATTTCAGATAAGGAAACCAAAGTACAAATACTGACACGCACAAAGATACAAAGATAACTGTACCCTGATACATACAAGCAGCAACATTTATAGAACACTGGAGCAGATGAAACTCATATGAAGAACATTTTGAGAACACAATGGTGATTTTTTCCCTAACGCAGAGATAAGACATCTCTCATGGGAAATAAAATACTGACTGAATAAATGACACACATACAGTTTAGAACATGTACATATCTTTCCAAAGCGATGTCCAATGACAAAAGCTGTATGCACTGATTTCTTTTGAGCCGAGTAGGGGCAGGTAAACACTTGATCATTTTGCAATACATTCTACGTTTCTCAAGTACATTCTCTGTTAATTTGCATAATAATAGTGTATGATGTGAGGCTTTGATATCTTTCTTATATCTTGGTTATGGTTTACCATGTCTTTTGTTTTGCCTAATTCTCATTTGCCTCAATAAGCAAAATAATGTCTACAAAGGTGCAGAGATTTAGAGAAATTTTAGGATTGGTTGATAGGTGCCGTTGTATTTCAGCATTAGTTTGTGTTAAGATAACGATGCTTAATGTGTTGCGGTGTCTGCATGCGTTTCCTCCCGCTTGAGCAATAATGTCTAAAAAGCATGCTCACGAGCCATCATTTTGCTACTACACTAGCTAGCACTCTATCTTCACCGGACCTTTCGGATGTATGTCTCTTATTCCTTTGCTCATGTCCCTTGTTTCCTACAATTGTTCAAGAGTTTGCATGTATGATGCTCATGTCCCTTCTTTCCTGCGAGACTCCACCGCCCAAGCTTGATGGCCTTGAGACACCAAAGATCTTGTTAAAGAAGCATAAGAGAGGGTAATATATTACCTCTAACTCCTAAACACATGTCTCGAACATTTGGTATTATAATATTTAGCTCTCATATCCTGACATCTAATATCTATGTGCATTCTCTTTACAAATACTGTTGTGGCCGTTGCTCGCGTGCATGGGCGCGCGCAAATCACTAGGGTTGAAGATGAACTTTTGGGGCTTGTATGCACCGATCAGCTCTGTTTTCTTTTATAAGCGGGCTTGACAAATAAAGATTTGCAGGCAGATGACACATCAACTGCTTCACTAGATGGTGCTTCCATTGATACCGTGACCAAGAGGTATACAATGCCCTCACTCCTCTATTGTTGTGGGACGATACTCATGTGCGTATATTGGTTCTCTTTGTGTAGCTCTGTGCCTACCAAAACACATGCTTTGCAAATAAGAAAATGTCTTGGGAGCTTCTTACGTGGCTCGGGAGAGTGGCTAAATAAGGTTCATTTAGCATCCGGTGCTTTAGCTATGTAATGTTCTATGGTTACAATCTTCCATTTATAACTACAAACTCACTTGCTTCAGCAGGTATGCATTCTTTCTTGTGCCACAAAGAACATACCTTGAGTGCTTGCAGTTGGTCCTAAGACCTTACGATTTCCTTCCTTTTCGGTTTAGGGATTTAGATCAAGTAGGTCAAGTTCTTGTCTACTCATGTGACTTTTCAGCCATTGTATTATTCTTCACCTTTTGTTTCTAAACAATTGTGCTCGGTCGTATGAGCTATTGACTATCAATAATCCTAGCAAAATAGATCTGCAATATTAATCATGGTGTATGCACTACCCTTAGTTATTTATTTCTCCCTGGCGGATTAGGGTTCTTTGAAGCTGCGAAGATAAGATCCGGAATGTTTTTGTTGGGTTAGCCACATGAGGGTGCTTTCTTTTCAGCACCTATTGGCCCCTATCAATTTGTAGGTATAAAATTGCTAGAGATGATCTAGATTCTAGAAAGTTTTTCATGGGGATGCCCTTTTTACGTTTCTCTCGCTAACTGGCCCATATCGGTCTCTTGAATTCTTGATTCTTCATATGTAGCTGGCCTGCAATAGGCTCACAGGCTTTTCCTAATATCCATATGCAAAGTTCTCACACTATTAAATATAGTCTGCTCCTCCATATACAATCGGATATAGGGATCGGATATAGGGAGAACGTGGAGCGTTTAGGAATGTTCTAAACCTTTCTTTTTTATACACTTACATTCAATTTTCATGATCATAGTCATATCCATCACAACTATTAAAACACATTTGCGTATTATACATGCCAATAGTACTTAGGCTTTTTACTTAGCAAATTGTGTTCTTGGTATTCGAGGGATGCCCGAAGTGACAATATTTCTAAGTCAATTGTCTCTTTTTTTCCTCCCGCAACTAGGAGGCACACAGGGAGTCTTTTTGCCTGATAAAAACAATTTTTCTTTTGTTCCGGTTAGAGAACTTGCATTGTTAATCTTGGTGTATGCACTGGCCTTAATTATTTGTTAACCCATTGCGGGTTTGAATTCTGGGATCTTTGAAGAAATGAGAGGGGTTGGACTAACTTTAGTGCCTTTTTGTGGTGATTGTTCAGTATTTTCATATTGTGCTTGTAAAATAAATATAAACACATATATATGTATTTACACAAAGGGAAGAAATAAGGGTAAAGAATGAGAAGGAAAAGGGAAAAGGAAAATAGAAAACAGGAGCGGGCTCATTCCTCCCCTTCCCCTTCTATGTGGCCCGGCCCAGCTGACTCCTTTCCCTCCCTTCCCTTCTTTCCGCTCGAGCAGGCCGGCCCACCGCAGCGCAAGCCCACGCGAAAGCCGAGCCCAGCTCCGCCCCTTCTCTCCCTCTCACCGACATGCGGACCCCACTGCGCCCGTCTTCCTCCACCTCCGTCACGGAGGCGAGGGGCGCCGCACAGCGACGCACGGCAGTTGCTCCCCTTCGCCGCCATGGCTGCCGCGTGGCGAGAGCACGGGGGAGCGCCACCATCCGCGTCGCCCCTACGCCGACACCGGAGCCAGCCCACCGTCCCTACCACCGCGTCAACCCTCCACGGGGAAAGTCGGCGAGCGGACACGGCGCCGCGCGACTGTAGTTGACGCGACCAGTGCAATGCACCTGCCCACGGGAACGAGGCGCACGCGACGGACAGCTCGCGCACACCGGGGAGACAGCTGGAAGCCCACGCGCCGTGGCGGGGATGTCGGAAAAAGATCGGGGCGGTGGAGGAATATCCCAGCCGGCGATGCCGCGGCGAGCCTATAAATAGGCCCCTCCGGGGAGCTCAATCGGCCACACCATCCCCACCACGAGCTCCGCCCAACTCGGGAACGTCCGGTGCTCACCCCATCTTTCCCCCTCCCCCTCTCTCCGGCGAGGAATCGAAATTTCCCCAACTGGAGCACCCCGCGGCACGGCTAGGTCATTCCATTCCATTTTGTCATAGTCGTCGCGGATCAAGGTGGCGGGTCGGTGAGTCCTCACGGAGTCCTACTCTTTCAATTGCCCCTATTTTCTCTCCGTGTACTGCCTTGTAGCCCGGAGCCCGAAAGCCACCGCAGGTTGGAAGCCCGCCGTGGCCGCCGCCGAGGAGGACGAGCCACCCGCCACCTGGACCTACACCAACCGGTTCGGGGCGCCACGGGGGCGCTCACGAGCCACTCGCGGCGAGGAACCGACCAAGAATGGCCACTCCGGCGAGTTTTTCGGCGAAGCGCCGCCGGCGTGGCGTGGCGGACGGGGGCGACCCGACGCCCGGCACCGGCCGTAACGCCGGGACGGAAACCAATGGGAGGCGGACACGTCGCCCTTCCGTCCCCACCCCAAGGCGATGCGTCACGGACCACTTAACCAGGCCCCACGGCCCGCGTGGCGCCAACATGGCGGACACGTGGCGTCCCACCTAGACCCACGTGGCACCCACGGGACCCACGCGTCGGGCGCAGCGGCGTATAGAGGCAGTTCTGCGGTACGCGGTATTAATTGCTAAGTGCACCGACATTTGTATCTGATTGTTATAAGCATACTTTCCCGTGTCGGACAAATTCCCGAGAAAATTTGTAAATTCATTACTTGATTTATAGAATTTTATCATGTAATTAGTTCCAATATTATTACATGATAAAATTATATTATAATATTACCCTAATGATTTAATTAGGGATTAATATTATAAAATCCATATCTCATGCATACTAACTCCGTTTCGCGTGAAACGACTTCCATAATTCATCCAAAATCTAGCTCTATGCATCTAACCCATTGCCACCATAATGTTCTATGTTTGTTTTATATGTCATAGTTCTAGCTAGGTTTATCGCCAGCCGCCAGTAGTTTTCGACGACCGTTAGGAGCTTCCCGTTCGGAGCAAAGCTAGGAGCGTTCGACGCCATGCCGATTCGTAAGAACCTTCCGTGCAAGTCCTTACCCCCTAATCATAATGATGAGATGATGATGATAATTGGACTAGTATATAGAGGTATGAGCCTGATAACGTAGCTATGGAGCTAAGCCGGATGACGTAATCATCCACGTTATCTACGCTCATACAATGTAATTAAGTATAACCTAAGATCGTTAATGAACCCTAATCAACAAAAGAGGTGGGTGATAGTAAGTCATTGTGAGATGGATTGCTGCACGGGGAATCGCCGTGAGGGATTCTCGGAGAGATACTCGCCTCCCTAAGGACCGGTTCATAAGACCTTCTACCTAGTGAGATATTTTTGTACAACCACACGTCGTATATGGGGACGGCTTGATTCACACCCGTTGGGTTGAGGTATAATTGGGAGCCAAGGTGGCCGAAGGGGGCAAAGCGACCTATTGGGAGCAGACGTGGGGAGAGTGGCCCCATGGTCGGTTGTCGTGGATCTTTGGTGATCTTCCACGGAAGTGTTTGGGCGTGATGGCGCAGTGCTAGAGGCACATATTGATGATTTGAGATTGAGAGTGGTGTTGATGATTATAGGTTGGGTAATTAGGTATTACGTAAAAGCTGCGGGTGATTTGGTATCACCGTATTGTCTAGGGTGATGCGTCATCCTTGTGGTGGCGTGTTGTCCTTCCAACCCCCGAGAAGTCGTGGTGTAGATTATACCAATATACCTAGAGTAGCACTCAAGCGGGGCACGGATCTCGTTGGACCTCGTCGACCAGCGATCATGGAAGAGGATGTGTCCATCGTGTGGGGAAATTTGTACAACCTCTGCGCAGAGTTTATTGAATCTATTCGAATAGCCACGTCCTTGGAATGGGCGAATGCTAGGCAAGAACATCTATGATTAGAAATAACTAACGTTTGTGATGATGTAAAGGTGATGACCGGATGAGATAAACCCGGGGAACTAGTAAGAGCAGTTTTAGAGACTCGCTAGGGCCCAAAACCCTTAATATACCAAACCACCCCTGGTTTGGACTTGCCGAGTACCTTTGTACTCACCCCTCTGTTTTTATAGATATCGGCATATCCGAAGGTAAGGTCGTTGTCGAAGTAGGAGACCCCGACGTAGGAGTTTACAAGACGTTGCTTAAGAGAAAGACGTAGAAGTCCGGGAATTCCATCCACGCTCAAGTTGCACGTGGAACATGGAGTAGTGCCCGAGACGGTCTAGCACTTTAGCGGACCGTCCACGATATAAACCAACGCTTCCGCGGTTGGCTACTCGATTAATATAATCCGGGGTGGTGTCTTCAACACCGCTGTAAGTTCTTCTATCCTATGTCAATATATGCTCGGAATAGTTCATCTATAACTGATTTCCATTACGCGTGGCTCCAAGAACGTATTGGTAGCGTGATCCCGGCGCCAATACGCGAGATTAAAAAGTCCCATTAAAAGTGGGGCGTGGCAGAGTGGTATCGAGCCGAGCTTGACCGTATAGGATGGAATAATATCTGGATTAAATTAATTGGCACATACTTCTAAAATATTACTTATGGAATTTCTACTTAAAGACTTGAGCACCAATCCGATACCCTTATGTTGCCTGCATGTCGTTGACATTATACTTGATGCAACAGATGGACGGATGGTCATACACAGATGGACTAACCTTTGGGACATTTCCAAAGCTTCTTTGGGATATTCTCTCACAACTAGGGTACACTCAGAAGCCTCAGTACTACAACCGAGTGACTTACAAGAATGGAATACCCGAATGTGTGATGCAATCGCACATCCCGATGTTTCCACATCGCGAAGGGCCACAGGATTTTCCTTGAACAAGGAACAGCGTTATGGGACACCTGCGGAAGCTTGCACTAAGAGCCCTTCAGGCCTATTGCAAGGAGTATGGGAGCCAACCAGTTGACACTCACGTCAGCAAGAAAAGGAGGCGTCACTACTAAAGACACTGGCAAAACCCAAGGCGATCCCTTGTTGCCTCAATAATTGTGCAAGAGTACCGTGAAGCAAGATCCCACAAGGCACCATTACGTGACGAGTCCTAGTTAAGTAGCAATGTTCTAAGTTAAATTGCCACAGTCGCATGCTTGTTGTAACAACGAACCATGTTGCTAAATCCCTAGTAGCAATGCTAGTAGTTGCGAGCCCTATGGTAACTCATGATTCTAGTCTTAGTAGTAGCGAAGTCGCACAATAAATCGTCATGACGGTCGCAATGTGTGATGTGACCTTATATCATCTATGTAAGCTATGCGTGATGTACTATATTGTTGCACTTGTTTGTTTAATATAATGTTGTGATCTTTTCAATCCTATGGAGAATTTTCCCATTATTACTACCCACCGTAATCAATGAGAAGAAAATTTCAATAGGATCAGTGAACGTAATGAAGATTCCTTCAAGTCATGAGTAATAAGACAAGTTTCCCTTCAAACTTAGTTCGCCGTGACTAACTTTTCATGCGATTCACACCAGGTAAGTTTGTGTTGTTTCCAACACCCGTGTTACTAGGATACCCCAAAAGTCTATCCCAACCTAAAATGCTTGCTTTCCCCTAATCCTTAATTAGGTAGATCCTTATCGTACCTTGTGCTTTTCCCTCCCATCCCCTTTCTAGTCCGAATAGAATAGGAACTAACCTGCAGGAACGTGACGACAACCAGTAGACTCCATGACTGTAGCCGTTGAACCACACCAGTGTTCTCCCCTACAGCCGTCACACGCCGTCACCTCGGTGATTCTTGCCGACGACCGTGCAACATTGCCGACATCTTTGTCACCTCAATGCCGAAAGTTCGTCACTGCTGTTACCCTGACCCCGAACCGCAACCGTTGAAGCCGATCAAGACAACACAACAGTCAAGTGGCAACCAGTGCCAGCAATGCAAGCCGAAACCGAAGATTAGCATCGCAAGCAGAAGATAAATAGAAGACTACAGTTTAAGACAGTCGGCAAGCCCATAAGAAATATTTTGCCCAAGAGAAAAAACACCCCCGAAAGCATATAGAAATGGCACCAAGTGGTATGCCGACGGTAGAGGAGACACACGGTTTCGGCATAGGGAATCCACCGGCCAAGACTACACAGTCCCCATGACCACACCACTATCGCAAGGTCAATGGATAGAGGAGACTCACTCCCCTTTCTTCCACCACACACCACCAGTCGACCAAGCTTCTCCCAGAAGCCATCCCCTTCGACCCACTACAAAAAGAGCACCACCATCGCTCTCACCACCATCCCACTCCAAACATTTCACTGCTAGCCTCCATCCTTCACCCCCTACCATCACACCCTTGCCATCCACCCACCGAGAATTGCCACCAACCACAGCCAAATGGCCAGCACTTGGGTTAGCAACCAGTGCATCAACACCCCCGGATTTCCCCAACTCCTCTACCACACCGCACAAAACCTTGGCATTCCGTGAACCCCCTGAGTATGAGGGTAGCGAATACGAAGAGCGCGGCACCCATCGCTGCGAAGTCACCGTCTACATCGCCAAGAGCCAAGACTATCCCGCCATCACCGACGACCGAGCATTGGTTTTCGCTTTCCCGACACCTACCAAGCAGTCGCTCGCAAGGCACTCCATCGCCTTTGCCAGATCTACAGAGAGCCCATCGCCCGCACCCCCATGAGGCACTTACCACCCGAAGGAAAGAGTCACCCAGCCTGGATTGCTCGCCTAGAGGACGGCGAGGTCCACAAGGCAGCCCCCGTCATCACGCACTTGCTATCCTATCCGCCGCTCTTGATGAGTAGTACGACCGCCAAGACACCGCCATAAGAAGCCTGATTCGCCGAGCCAAACGAGCGGAGAGCTACGTTCGGCGACTCCTCGCGGAACACGCACACGCCAAAAGAGCAAGTCGCCACGGCATCCCGCCGAGAGGCTACACTTGCCGAGACCCCGAAGGCAATCCAAGAGCGACACGTCCGAGCTTCAGGGACACCACCATCGCCATCCGGTCAAGACAGAAGACACGCCACACGCCTGGCCCGAACCCAGCAAATACCGATGGGATGTTCGTCAACCCCTTCATCGGAGAAGAACAGACTCCACCAGGCCACCATCACCGACGGAAGACCGACAAACCGAAGCACCCCCCGCCACTCCGCCAAAAGCACCACCAAGAGAAGAAGCCCCCAGTGCGAGAACCAAGTACCGGACCAGCGAAGCGAAGCCACCATGACCGTATTTGTAGAACCACCACTCCCAAGGGAGGTGTAACCGTAGAGTAGCTTTACCTTCTCGCTCTCTTTGTTGTACTCCCCCCTTGAAGTTATCAAGATTATTATGCTTGATCCAAATGCAAGTAGCAACAAAGAGAAATTAACGGGTGCCTCGACGTAGAAAGCCATAGAGCAAATAAAATAAGCGAAAAAATTTTTCTAAGTGGGGTAGTACTATATGCAAAAGAAGAAAAGAAAATACCAACGGGCTTAAAAATAAGGAAAGAGAAAAGAATCAATTGGGCGAAAAAACAAGAAGAAACAGAGAAATATGGAAATGGGCTAAGATGATAAAATAAAGAGCAACAAAACACTTAGGGTTCCAAACGAGAGGTGGAATTCCAAATACTCGATGATATTTGTCACCCGAATAAAGCCGGGACAGTGAAGTACACGCACGAAACCACGAAAGAAGACAGGCACTAGAAGACACCGTAAGACCGGAGATATTGGATGAATCAATCCTCTAAGTGGGGTAGCCGCCAGAGAAGACCGAAGACTACGAAGACAGATGCAAGACCAAGAAGATGGGGTAAAGACAAAGAAGTAATCACCAACAAAGCGGAAGGCATACCCTCCCTGATATCGTATTGCCACGAAACGGAGTGACCACGATAACCGTAGAGGTTCGACAAGGACTTGGCCTGTATGCAATGGAAAGTTTTTCTCTCTCTCTCTATCTCCATCCCTTTAGGCCTCAAATTAGGACCTTCACTCTGTAGACTAGGAATCTCGGGGACGAGATTCATCTAAGTGGGGTAGATTTGTAACACCCGTGTTTTTGCATCATTTTAAAATTCACTAAAAATTTGAACTTTTTCTAATTACAACTAAAACTTGATTATTTTCCGCTAAACCAAAACCACGCTTTTCGAAAAACCTGCATGTCATCATATAGAAAATAGGAAATCTTGTGGTTGCTTGATGAGCTTTATGGTGACCAAGGATGCAAGGTAAGTTCTAGATTTATTTATGGAAGTAAATGCATGAGAATCGATTTACAAATTTTCTCTGGGAATCAAATACCGAAAACAAGTGTGTACCAGAAAATATATGTGTGAATATTTTATCAAGCACAACTAATGAATACTCTTGACAACTAAGTCATGGGATATAAATGTGCTTGGGAAAAGTATTTATAAAATATATAGTACACATGAAATAATGGAATTGAGAGAGAAGTGTGTCACCCTATGTATGTATATTTATTTTAAGAGTACAATTGATGAATATCCTCCCGAATATAAGCCAAGAGAATATATATAATATTGTGCTTGTAAAATAAATATAAACATATATATATATGTATTTACACAAAGGGAAGAAATAAGGGTAAAGAATGAGAAGGAAAAGGGAAAAGGAAAATAGAAAACAGTGCGGGCTCATTCCTCCCCTTCCCCTTCTATGGCCCGGCCAGGTGACTCCTTTCCCTCCCTTCCCTTCTTTCCGCTCGGCGGGCGGCACCACCTTGCCGCAAGCCACGCGAAAGCCGAGCCCGCCTCCGCCCCTTCTCTCCCTCTCACCGACATGCGGACCCCACCGCGCCGTCTTCCTCCACCTCCGTCCTGGAGGCGAGGACTGCCGCCTGGCGGCGACGCACGGCGGTTGCCCCCCTTCGCGCCGCCATGGTCAGCTGCGTTGGCGAGCGCAAGGGGCGCCACCATCCGCGGTCGCCCTACGCGACACGGAGCCCGCCCCACCGTCCCTCGCCACCGCGTCAACCCTCACAGGGAAAGTCGGCGAGTCGGACACGGCGCCGCGGCCAGGGAATTGACGCGACAGGCGCACACCTCGGCCACCGAACCCCGAGGCGCACGCGACGGACAGCTCGCGCACACCGAGACAACCGAAGCCCACGCGCCGCGGGTCGGATGTCGGAAAAGACGGGGCGATGGAGGAATATCCGCCCGGCGATGCCCATAAGGGCGAGCCTATAAATAGTCTCTCCGGGAGCTCAATCGGGCCACACCATCCCCACCACGAAGCTCCGCCCAACTCGAACGCCGGTGCTCACCCCATCTTTCCCCCACCCCCTCTCTCCCGGCGAGGAATCGAAATTTCCCCAAACCGAGCACCGCCCGCCGGCACGGCTAGGTCATTCCGCTCCCCACGTCAGAAGTCGCCGTGGATGAAGGTGGCCGTGTCAGTGAGTCCTCTCGAGTCCTACTCTTTCAATTGCCCTATTCTCTCGGTGTACGCCTTGTAGCCTGGAGCCCGAACGCCGCCGCAGTTGAAGCCCACCGTGGCCGCCGCCGCCGAGGAGGGGGCGAGCCACCCGCCACGGACCAACACCAACCTGGTTCGGGGCGCCACGGGGGTCGCTCACGAGCCACTCGCGGCGAGGAACCGACCAGAATGGCCACTCCGGGCGAGTTTTTTCTCGCGAAGCGCGCCGCGCGGCGTGGTGGGACGGGGACGACCCGACACTTGTCCCTACCCGCCGTAACGCTGTCCAGGCCGGAAACCAATGGGAGGCGGACCGCCGTCCTTCCGTCCGGCCGTGACACCCGACACGTCCGACGGACCACTTAACCAGGCCCCACGGCCCACGTGGCGCCAACGTGGCGGACACGTGGCGGACACGTGGCGTCCACCAGGACCCACGTGGCACCCACGGGACCCACGCGCGTCGGTCGCAGCGGCGTATAGAGGCGCCTACGTGTACGCGGTATTATTGCTAAGTGCACCGACATTTTGTACCACAGATTATTTATAAGCATACTTTCCGTGTCGAAAAAAAAAATTTCCAGAAAATTTGTAAATTCATTACTTGATTTATAGAATTTTATCATGTAATTAGTTCCAATATTATTACATGATAAAATTATATTATAATATTACCTTAATAATTTAATTAGGGATTAATATTATAAAATCCATATCTCATGCATACTAACTCCGTTTCGCGTGAAAGCGACTTCCATAATTCATCCAAAATCTAGCTCTATGCATCTAACCCATTGCCACCATAATGTTCTATGTTTGTTTTATATGTCATAGTTCTAGCTAGGTTTATCGCCCACGCGCCGATAGTTTTTCGACGGCCGTTAGGAGCTTCCCGTTCGAACAAAGCTAGGAGGCGTTCGACGCCCGTGCCGATTCGTAAGAACCTTCCGAGGCAAGTCCTTACCCCCTAATCATAATGATGAGATGATGATGATAATTGGACTAGTATATACGGTATGAGCGATAGCGTAGCTATGGAGCTAAGCCGGGATGGCGTAATCATCACGTTATCTCACGCTCATACAATGTAATTAAGTATAACCTAAGATCGTTAATGAACCCTAATCAACAAAAGAGGTGGGTGATAGTAAGTCATTGTGAGATGGATTACTACGGGAATCGCCGTGAGGATTCCTGGGAGATACTCGCCTCCCTAAGGACGGTTCATAAGACCTTCTACCTAGTGAGATATTTAAATGCGGCCACATGTCGTATATGGGGACGGCTTGATTCACACCCGTTGGGTTGAGGTATAATTGGGAGCCAAGGTGGCCGGAGCGGGCAAAAGCGACCTATTGGGAGCAGGCGTGGGGAGAGTGGCCCCATGGTCGGTTGGCGTGGATCTTTGGTGATCTTCCACGGAAGTGTTTGGCCTTGATGGGCGCGAGTGCTAGAAGGCACATATTGATGATTTGAGATTGAGAGTGGTGTTGGCGGTATAGGTTGGGTAATTAGGTATTACGTAAAGCCGCGGGTGATTTGGTATCACCATATTGTCTAGGGTGATGCGTCATCCTTGTGGTGGCGTGTTGTCCTTCCAACCCCCGAGAAGTCGTGGTGAAGATTATACCAATATACCTAGAGTAGCACTCAAGCGGTGCGGATCTCGTTGGACCTTTGTCGACCACCTGATCATGGAAGAGGATGTGTCCATCGTGTGGGGAAATTTGTACAACCTCTGCAGAGTTTATTGAATCTATTCGAATAGCCACGTCCTTGGAATGGGCGAATGCTAGGCAAGAACATCTATGATTAGAAATAACTAACGTTTGTGATGATGTAAAGGTGATGACGGATGAGATGAGATAAACCCGGGGAACTAGTAAGAGCAGTTTTTAGAGACTACGCTGGGGCCCAAAACCCTTAATATACCAAACCACCCCCTGGTTTGGACTTGCCGAAGTACCTTTGTACTCACCCCTCTGCTTTTTTACGGATACGGGGCATATCCGAAGGTAAGGTCGATTGTCGAAGTAGGAGACCCACGGCGTAGGAGTTTACAAGGCGTTGCTTAGGAGAAAAGGCGTAGAAGTCCGGGAATTCCATCCGCGCTCAAGTTGCACTGTGGAACATGGAGTAGTGCCCAGACGGTCTAGCACTTTTAGCGGACCCATCACGGATAAACCAGCGCTTCACGGTTGGCTACTCGATTAATATAATCGAGGGTGGTGTCTTCAACACCGCTGTAAGTTCTTCTATCCTATGTCAATATATGCTCGGAATAGTTCATCTATAACTGATTTCCATTATCGTGGCTCATTAGCGTATTGGTAGCGTGATCCCGGCGCCATCACGTGAGATTAAAAGTCCCATTAAAAGTGGGGCGTGGCCGGATAATTTATTGCTGATGCCGGATAATTTGCTTTCTAAATAGACTTATGATATAACCTCATGGGATCTGCCGCGAACTGATGGATGTGTGTTAGGTAACCTTCAAGCATTGTTGTTGTCAAAAAAACACCTTCAAGCATTGTGCTTGTGTTTTGTAGCATATCGTTACCCACGATACTAAATGTACCTCTCGTGTACCAAATACTAAATCTGGCTACTTTAGATTGTACAAATATCAGCGATCGTGGACCATGGAAGTAAAAGAAACATTATAGAACTCTTGGAGTTCCCAGGTTTGAGTTGTACATTGTCATTGTGTATAGCAAAACTGTTTTTCTACGATGTGTAAATGTGCAAAAAGATATAAGTGCGCTTTTTGTTTTCTATGTTATCCATAATCAACCGTGCATTGTCACTAGTATGTCTTGACATGGTGACAATTATAGAAAAATACAGTTTTTTCTCTGTTACATGATCATATAAACTTGATCTATATTGATAACAATTTTTCTATTTTACATCAGGCTTTTGTTCCTGTTTGACAAAATTTTGTTAATACCAAACTCCGTGTTCAAAAAAAAAAAAAAGATGATTTACAACTATTGTGTGTGGCACATATCAGAAGGCTAACGCCTCTATTGTTCGGAAGATGCAGTCAGGAAAATTAGAGTAGAAGATGGAAGCAATACGAACAACTTGATTTTCAGCATAGGAGGCTGCAGATGAATCTTGTCTTGAAACCGCGTGCTATGGTTTGCCATATATAAGAGAAAAGCTCAAGTGTACCCTTACTCTAATGGCAATAATCCAGACATCTCATGATGCAATCTAATAATAAACCTGAAAAATATTAAAATAGCATATAGCCGCAAGCATCTCACAATTGTGGCAATTTTTTTGATCCTGTAAACAGCTTACTGCCTTGCATTAATAGGAAGATGCTCCGGCTAAATCGCGAGCCACCCAATGAATTGCAAACTGGGGAGGGTCGACCCACACTTGGTACTAACCCGGGTCCCAACTCATACTCAACTGAGCAAGTTCATGAGCACACGTGTTACATGATCTAGGGATTTTTTACGGACTCGAAGCGAGAAAATTTTCCTCCATCAAACTCTACGAATCTCCTGGAATAGGCCACCACCGATAGCCAAATCGTGTTCCGTCGAGCACACCGCATCCTTCAGAATGGCAGAATCAGTTTCAATCTGAAGGACCGAAACGGCGACGAGAGGGGGTGAATGGGGAGCCTCGATTTTCCTTTTCAATTTTGGGTCATCGGCTCAACCCCCAACCTCAAAAGCGAACTTCGCAAAGATACGAGTGACACACGTGCTAACCGGTAGCAAGATGTCACACGCGAAGTATTAGGCTCAAGAAAACCAACGCAACAATCGGTTCTCAAATCGGAGCTCAAACGGGACGAGCGATGGATAAAAGATCAAGTCGGAAATTTGAGCCAAATAGAAACTAGAGAAGCTGCTGCTGGCAAACCATGAACTGGAAGCTACGCTTGCAAGTCAAGACAACCCTTGCTAAGCAAGGACTGCTGCACTTAGTTACTCAAGCTTGACAGACTAAGCTAGTTGCTCTCGGTCTTTGGACTGCACACACAAAGAACCGAAGCAGGTTACCTGGCCATCGGATGCAAGGGACACCAACAAAAACTAATGCTTGAGAAGTCAACTCAGTAAACTAAGAACGTGAAAAGCAAAGCTAGTTCTTTTGACAAACAAATTTGTTGCTGGACTCAACGTGCATGCACCACGGCTGCTGCTAGTTGCAAATTAGAACAAACAATAAACTAATCTAGGCACTAGCTTGAAAGACTGCTGAGTCAATTTAACAAACACCTTGAGCGCAGAAAAAAAAGGTTTGCTGAAACTACTAATTCAGCTCGTGGCACAAGATCGAAGAACTGCCCTGCACAAGAATCAAATTAGTGGCTCGATGGCCAGGTTCAAGTCAGAGGAGAAAAATGGACCTTTTCTCGAAGAGCCGAGCTGCTCTTTGTTGACCGGCGCTTGCCGCAGGATGGAGCAGCAGGGGCGCTGCGGCAGATCGGCGGCTCGCTGCCGTGTGCCACGACCAGCGTCGGCCTCGCGGTGAACCGACCACAGGCGATGGAGTCGCTCCAGCTAGCCGGCCGCGGCCAAATCGTGGCCGTGCTCTGCGCTTCCGCGAACTGGAGGACGCTGGGGCCGCTGCTCGTGCTCACGGCCGGGGCGAGCGCGCAGCTGGGAGTCTTTGCCGTTCGGATGGAGCCTTCAGCGTCAGGCCTGAAGGAGATGGCCGGGTCCTGCTGCTTGTCCCCCGAACGAACACCAAGCTGAGTGCTGCCGTGCCCCAAGAGCCGCCCCGCTGCTTCACTCCCGCGGCGCGTGGCGGCGAGCACTCGAGCCCCCAAGGAAAGGCCGGGCGCCCTTGGCCTCGGCACCTGCCCACGGCCGTGGTGGAGCCCTGCCTCCGATCTTTGCTTGTTTCCCACGCACACCACCGCCAAACAGAGAAAACACACAAACACGAAGCGGGATCTAAAAATTCCAGAGAAAAATCACAGCACAAAGTGAAGGAATTTGATCCAAAACGCCGAGAGGAGCGGGCAGGATTTAGGGCTGCCCTTCCCCAACGAAAATCACCACAAAATCTCACCAATTTGGTGTTCTTGGACCTCTAAACAAGAACCCTAAAATTGGGGAAAAATAAAACGAAAATAGAAGAGGCAAGAAGGGGAGGATGGCTGCCACCCTCTATATATAGTCCTTATTTCTCATCCCTATTTTGCCCTCCGATACATATGAGCCAAAACCACTAACCCTAGGGCTATTTTTGGTCGACTCGGATATTTTTCGATCCGACGGCCACCGTGCCTCCTCATCGGTAGCCTTGCATCCACGCAACCTCCCCGATGCCGCCACGTGCGCGTCGCCCTTCCGTCCCACCGAACGTCCACCCGGGTTTTGAGGCCCAAACCCGCGAAACCCGCCGCCGATGGTTTTGAGGCCCAAACCACCAAACCCGCGCCCGATGGTTTTGAGGGCAAACCACCAAACCTCCTCGACCACGTGTCATCGCCGTCTTGACCGCCCGAAGTCGCCAAGTCGTCCGAGCTCCCCCGCTCGCTTGCACGCTCGCCGCCTTGACCCGATCGACACGGTCCGCGCCACGTCCTCTTGCATTCGTCGATGTCCCAGTGTGTCAGCCACCATGGCTAGCCGCCCGGCGCTCGGTCCCTCGGTCCAAGCCTCACGTCCGTCCTTCACCTCCGCGGTCCGTCGGCCCGGCACGCCCTCCTTGGCCCCTTCACCTCGCCCGTCAGCTACCATCTCCGAGCTCCACACCTGTACAACACGAACCAAGAGATACGTCTACGACACACTCCACGTGTGCGGTGAACATAGCGAAGCACAAAAGATAAAAGAAAATAGAGATAAAATGTTGAACGTTGACAATCACTCAATCACAAAACTAAACACATGTGACCTAAATCAACCATGTGTTCGCACAATCACAACCTTAGAAATGTCAAAGTGAGTTGCAGCTTCCAGAGCCTGCTTGAGGGCAATGGTTTCTGCCAACAGCGCGTCGTGGGTGTGTCTCAAATTACCAGCTCCTGCCGTAAGGCCTGTGCCCTTATGATCACGGATGATAAAGCCTCAAGCCCCTTCCCTGGATGCAGTGAGAAAGGCCCGGTCAACGTTGATCTTCAGGAAATCCATCGATGGTACAAAATCAAATGAAACTCGCAGTTTTTATCACAGGTGGTAGTGGCAAATCAAACGAGACTTGCAAATCAGTGTCAGCAACGAGCGATGGCCATGATCACGGAACCTCGATGGCAACGAAGGTGCTAATTGTCGGTGATGTGCTGACCTAGTTGTAAGGTTTGTGGTGGGAGAGCAATCATGGAATGTTTTTGCGGCAAGCAACCTGCACCAGTTGCAAACTCCTGCATAGGCTGCCACGTCCACAAACAGGCCTGCCTGTTAGACTTAGCCGTGCTAGACTGCCACTGATACTGATCTCCCTGCAGGGTCAATGTATTTTTCTACTAGGGTCATCATTGCTAATGAAAATATTCACGTACAAGGGGCTCCGAGCAAGTCGTTGGGGGTCAGCCAACCTCGAGAAAACCACATTGATTCGTCCCTTTATCTAGGGCCTACCCGGTGCAGTAATATGGAGGATTTTAGTAGGCCTTGTGGTCTAAAATGGCCTATTTATTTGCACACCCACCTCTCACGATTGAAGGATGGTTCATCAAGAGCGTGCTCCGTTGCACAATATATATACCACCAAATAATACGGTGAGGAACACAGATGAAGTCCATTGCAATATAACTGTCAGTGATGGAGCTGCAATCATAAAAAAAAAAAGGAGTTGGTGGCAATAGGAACAAAAAGTCCAGGGTTCACTACCATCATAGGTTTACAAATAGCTTTCGAATTTGGTCCACATGTTTGTTTATTTTCTGCTTTTACTATGAATGGTTCACCTGCTACTCCATGCCTGCATTTATATACACTAGACCAACTAGGTGTTGTAATATGGCAGATTGTAGTAGGGCTCGTGCCTTGCATTGACCTATTTATATGCACACCCAGCTCACCATTGGTCCATGAAGAATCTTCTATATTGAGCTATACATATAGACTACCAAATAACAAAGCAGGGGAGAGAGAAGTGAAGAAGTCCATCACATTATTAGCTGTGATGTAGCTTGAGTCAGAAAAAAAAAGTAGGAGTTGGAGGCAATAGGGACAGAAATTCCCAGATGTGCCCTCTAAAGATCAAAGGCACGAGATTTCTTTAGCGGTTTATTCCTGCCAATTTGTCATCATCTCCTGCCAGCTTCAACAAGCCTTTCTGAAATTTCTTTCATTATTCTTTTCTTCCTGTCAGATTTGTCATAGTCGTGAAAAATATTCCAGTTACTTTTCTTCTCATCTGGAGCTAGATGTTGCCTCAGCGACCAGTTGATTATGCCGGCCTGTTCTGGTCTCCCAGTGGGTTCTAGTTCCTTTGAGGGCTTCTTCAGTGGCTTTGCAAAACCGACTCACGGGCTAACATGGCAGACAATGAGTCGACTCAATGCCACTAGAGTACCCCCGACTCCTGAATTGGTGTCAGGAGTCGACTCGAATTCTTGAGTCGATTCAAGCAGGACAAAGAAATGTATCTATACAGTGAAACAAGGGCTGACCAACCACCCAACTGTTCTAACGGCGATGGTATCGTCCCAGTTTCAGTTTTCCATTTTTTCTATACCCAACTTTTAGATCCGATCAATCTTTTTTGGAAAAAAAATCCAGACAGGCGGTGTGAAGAGCTGCAGTGCGGTCGACGAGATCTAGATTGATGCGCCGCCGTAGGCTGCTCGCGAAGATCGATTGGGGAAGCTGGAAAGGAGAGGAGCGATGAACAGGGAAGGAAACTTCACTTGGTTCGCGCTAGTGGGAATTTTCTATTCGCTGAGTCGACCCACGACTGGAGAACGACGAGTTGACTCCAAGCTGGTGTACGTGGCTCTTCCGATATTGTTTTTGATTCACTGAACCGACTCAACCACTGTGGGTGCTCTGAGAAAGAAAGCCAGTTAAAAGACTGACACCACCATGAATCAATGAGGTGAAAAGACAGGTCCAAAGATACATTTCGCAAGCTGCACCACACCATCTCAACAACGAAAGTGCAGGCACTCGTTTCCTTTTGCCTCACATTCCCATGTTTCCGGAAGAAACTTTGGCCGAACTTGTATTCCTCTCCTTTTTCATGATCATGTAAGCTAGGAGTGCCGCCCCAAATGTTTGGTCCAAAACAAGCAACACAATATATAATATACTTGTCACACTGTATGGGTAACATATAAACACAGGCAGTACATCCGTAGCTGTGGGCGTGAAAGCGTGCTTGCGAAATAAATATTCAACTTTTTTTTCTCTCCCTACCTTAGCTCTTCCTCTCTCATCGGGTTCTCTGCTTCTCACAATCTCACAGATGCAAACGCAAGGGGAGCTAGCGAGCACACAGACGCACACGCAGCTAGCAAAGCAAGCGAGCGTGCTGTGGCCGGCGGGCGTGCGGCTGTGTGAATGAGCGAGCGTGTGGGCGCAGGTGGGACATATATGTTTGCGCTAGAATCCCATGTTTTTTTGAAAGCTAATTCGGGGTGGGGGATGGAGAGCTTCCCCACCTACTTGTTTTCAAAAAAAGTCTCGTTTTTAGGGAACGGAGGAAACCCTTCGTCCGGTTAATCATGGAAAACCGGACTAAAACCATACAACATCACACAAGCACAAGAAAGAAAGAAAATTACAACGCCAGAACACATGGACTTCTTCAACGATGCCTTCAGGGGAGGTGGATGACGTGAAGACGATAAGACAGAATGGCTTTGTCTCCCTAATGCGACATAACATCCCAATGCATCCTATTCCCACCATATGATTCAAACTTGGTGTGATCATGCTTGGAACTGAGTACTGGGGTCTATAGAACAGGGAGTCACTAACGAAATCACCAACGCAGCTATAGCTAGAGTGGAATAATATTAGTTTGTAGAAACTACATGAATCAAAAATAAGATGTCTGTATCTCACGTAAAGATGGCTTGAAGTTTGGGTCCTGCCACGCTCTTGTACATTAAGTTTTTCACACTGCATGTCTCTTGTGTTGTGGTATATATATACATGAACATATATAATATAAGGGCATATCAAATTCAGGGTTGTTATGTATTTCGCATACTTAATTATTTAGTGCCATAAACACTATAAATAAATCGGTTGGGTCCCATACACATAATTATTGAGATGCTAATTTTAAGGTGTCTATAAAAAGGAGTCATCGATCTATCAGGCAACGATTTGATTGAATGGCTGGATCACCACCTTCATCTAGGCGCTGCTGCTTCCTTCGTTTTTATTGTTTGCGTCACCTGTGCACGGTCCCTGACTCCCCTCTATACCTCTAACTCTAGCCAGGCGCCTGGGAACTCGTCGATGCAAACAATACTAAACAAATAAGTGAGCTAAACATATAACTATAACCTCATATGTATTGACATGGCCACAATTAAAGATAAAACTGTTTTTCTCTGTTAGATAATCATATAGACTTATTCCATGTTGATGTAGAAATAATTAACAATTTTACTATGTTAGACCAGGCACTACAGGAATCTGGTGCTTTGTACGGGAAGGGAACGACAAAGGCTGGTTAGCCGTCGGCGAAGCCTTCGCCGAGCACTGAGCTCGGCGTAGGACTGACGGGGAATTTTTTCACGGCAGAGGTCCTATGCTGAGAACCGTAATGGTCAACTCTTGGTGAAGCCTTCTCCGAGAACCACTAGCCGCCGTCGGCGAAGAAAAATAGCAGTTAACGACCATTGTAACTGATAGCGGCCTGGCCAAGCACCTGTCAGGAGAGCTCTCGGCAAAGAATTTGCCCTTTTTCTAAATTGAATTCTTTGCCGACCACCTGTTAGGGCCGCTCTTGGCAAGTAATTTGCGTTATTTTTTTAATTGGAATTCTTCGCCGAGCACCTTCCAGGATAGCTCACGGCAAAGAAAGAAATTCTTTTTTTTTTGTAAAATTCTATGCCGAGCGCCCATTAGGTGAGGTCTCGGCAAACACAACATCTTTGTCGGGGCCTATGTCGTCCCGTTCGGCAAACCTGGGGAAGTGGTCGTCGGGTTGCCATTTTCTCAGGTTTGCCGAGCACAATTGCAAATGTGCTCGGCAAAGCCTTGAAAAAATACAATTTTTTTTGTTTTTGCTTTCCACATTAACAAACAAACACATGTATAATATATATCTCATCCATTGAACACATATATATCATATTCCACACCTCTGGCACATAAAACACATCGATATATCACATAACACAGATATTAAACATGTAACATCACTAGATCAAGTCCATAAGTGCTTCACTACACTACATCAAGTCCACAAGTTCATTCTTGAGGCGGGAAGGGTGGGAATGGTTGATCTTGAGCTGTCAACGACGGAAGACTTGCTCACCACCTGGAACCAGCTGATTCGAACTCGCCCGATGCAGGCTGTGCAAAGATGACAAGGTTGCAAGTGTTAGACATGATTACTTGATACATGAAAACGAAAAGAAACTCTTTGCTATCATACTCACAGGAGTACCCGAGCGGTCGAGTCTAAAATAGTTGTGGAGCGACCGGAGCTAGGAGGGCAGGTGGCAGAGTCAAACCACCTATCGTGAAAAGGAACCTAGTAAGTTCCACGAAATTGGCCGCCATTGCCGCCTAACCAGGTTACGTGATCTACGACCATGCAAGCGGAGAAGGGTATATTCATACCTAGGGTTATGCGATCTACGACCCGCAACGCTGAGGAGGAAGATCGGGGACACTCAGGTACTCTGGCTCGACTCCGACGCCCTCCTCTCTGCAAAAGAAACATAGGACTTAGTTCAAACTTTCGGCAGAACCTCCCCTACACGATCAGGTTTCCAAAGATCCAATTAAACGTACGACACGTTGTATAGTGCGCCAAAAAAACTATGCCATGAGCATGCTTTGCTGAGGGCAAAGCGTCAAGCCGTCAGCAAAGTAAACGTTGTCGACGGCGTCACATTGGGCGCCGTCTGTGCGAGAATGCACGCTTCGCCCGACAGTTGACCGTCGGCAAAAATAAGCTTTGCCGAGGGTTCTTTCCTCCGAGCATTGGGTGCTCGGCGTAGGAACCTTCTGTAACATCCCAGACATTAAAAAGTAATTAAAATATTAAATATGATCATTACCGTGTGTGATTATCAAGTATTAAGGCAATAACGCATTTCATGTTTTTATATATTGCAGTTATATGTTACAAATAGTGTGTTTTTGTTTGCTACATGATATATATTGACATTAAGCATTAGTTATAATGTTTTGTGATTTTTCTGATGGTTGATTAATGATTGTTCACTAATTAAGTTGGCTAATTAATTATTTTATTAATCCTAATTTCAAAATCGTACTTTCTAAACTACTTGGAATTTGGCGATGAGCCCAAAAGTAAAAGTGTAGTTCTATTTATTTTGAGCAACTTTTGTTTTGGAAGATTTTTTTAGTTGCTACATAATTTTGGGAGATATTTGAAGAAGAATGAAGCAGTACGTACTAGTACACAAATTCAGAAGCAGCCACAGCTCCATCGAAACTGCTTGCCTGCCTGCTTACTGACGTCCTTCCTGCCGCTTCCAGGCGAGTCATTGCCATCTCCTACTTCGTCGTGGCAACACCAGGTCGAAGCTAGACATCCTGAAGCTTATCCGTCGTGCCAAAGACCAGAGCCGTCTGTCTTCTTCCTTCTTTTCTCCTTCCACTGCAGCCGTCGTGCCTCTCGGACGCCGGCGAAATTCGTCGTCCATACTTTGTCTCCGCCCACTCGATTTGGCAGCCAGCTGCTCCTAGCTCTTGCGAGTCTCTTGATCCTGCTCGCGTTCTCCCTCAACGCCGAGTCCTCCCCGGCGTGGCGTCGGTTGCCACCACCGCGGCCGTCGGACTGACATGGCCATCGTGGTCGTGGTCACCTTCCTAGCGCCACGGAACGCCAACCTTGCCATCGGTTCACTCCGTCGTCCTTGCTGACAGCGCAGACAGTCTCCTCTGCTTAGCGTCCGCCAAAACCGACCGCAGAAAGGCCTTCCTCAGCTCGCGCCACGCCTCCTTAGATCCCTCGCCGGCCACCGCAGTCGCTGCAGTATGTCCAGCAGCCGCCGCCGCCGCTGGTTGCTGCCGGCGCACGTGGTCGGCTGGCCTCGAGCAATCTTGGAGCGAGCCGAGGGAACCGACCGATGCGCACGAGGATAATCAGGCTCCAACAGCACTCCCCTGGCCGCCGGCATGGTCCTCTCACGCTGGAAATCGCCGTCCCTGGCGTCCTCTGTTCTTCAAATCGCGACCAGGGACTTAGTGTGGAAAGAAATGCTTTTCCAGGGGTTTTCTACGAAACCAGTGACTCAGGTGAATAGTGCTCAACAGTGCAGTTTCTCTTTTTCCATTTCAGGATATGTGCTGATTTTATGATTTTCATAACTAAATATTGGTGCACGCTAAATTCATGAAACTTTTTTGTGTACCTTCTTTACGATGATATCTATGTAGGAAAGATATGAAACCTGGAAAATGGATAGCTTTGGCATGAGTTAAAATTACCTCTTTTAATTAAGAAATGCTTACTCCATGGTTTTGTAGGCTAAAATAAATATGCAATGGTCATAAAACTTCTTGTGTATCGGTTTTGTGCTAGTATCAACCTTCACAGAAAGTTTGGGAATAATTTGATGATGTTTAAGTATATCCTTAATTATATGCCCTAATTATTAGTTAATGATTATCAAATTGATTAGCATAAATCATTATATGATTTCGGTGGATTTTGGAGTTGATTGTAGACCTGGGAACATTATCACCTCTATTGTTCCTCGGCACTGGCTTAGTTGTCTGTGATGCTCATAATCAACGTGTGCTAAATAACTAAAGTGTTTTATGCTCATTACTTGTTATTGCCTCGCAAGGCAAGTTGTACTCAACTTTCGTTAGTTGTTTAAAGTTCTTTTATGCACTTGTATGCTTTTCATCATGCATCATGGCATGCATTCCGTTATGTTAAGCAATGCATCATGTGTTACGTGTAGTAAACGAGAAAGAGAAAGGTTGGAAGTTGCAAGTACCAAGCGTGTGACGCTTTGTTCTCGTCGAAATTAAGGCAAGTGCATGACGAATCTTTGCTTCGCTTCACGCCTACTATTCGAATTTTTTCTTGCTTTCCAATGTTCAAGTATTATATTTCTGGTTCAAGTTCAAGTTTCTTGTTCATGAGATTCAAGTTTCAAGTTTTTATTTACATTCAATTCAAGTGCGGTTTATCCGGAGATGCAATTTGGTTCTTATATTCAAGTGCACTGTGAGTAAGTGCTGGCCCCACTTGCTCGGCTTTACCGGTAAATGCTAAGGAGTATTCAAGTGTTGTCCGTTTCAGGCCGGAAACTACTATTTAGTTGGAGTTCAGTAATTCATTCATGAATTTAATGAGTTGATTGTTCTTTTCGGTTCTTAATGTACTTGCTGAGTGTTTTCACTCACCCTTGTGTTCATTTGGTTTTTAGGTGCTAAACCATCACGACTTGCATGGGAACTGGAGTAGCACCATCATCACAAGTACTCACTTTTCGTTTATAAACGCGTAATCTTTTACATAGCAGTTGTAATAGGTTTGTTTTAGTCTTAGTGAATGTGTTGAGGGTAGCCCCCGGTGGTGTTTCTATCCGGGCGTTACACCTTCGCCGAGGGCTTTTCTGTTGGCGAGCGACCGACCGTCGGAGAAGGTAACCTTCGCCGAGAGCCGTTTTCGTGGGCTCTTCGCGAAACACTATACCGTTGGCGACGGCTCAGTTTCCTGTAGTGAGGATTTTGTCCTTGTTTGACAAAAATCCGTTAATAGCAAAATCGGTGTTGGCAAAAAAAAAAACCCAAATTGGTACCAAAATTACTTGTTAAATTACTAGTACAATCAAAAAGACAAACTATTAGAGAATATTTTACAATATTGTGTGTGGCGGTGGCACAGATCAGAAGGCTGACGCCTATAGTACAAGCTGCAGTCAGGAAAATCAAAGTAGAAGATGGAAGCACTAGGAACACCATGATTTTCAGCATTGGAGGCCGCAGATGATGCTAGATCGATCGACCAAATTGAACTCAGGATATATGATGTACTCGATGTTTCAACTTCAACAAATATGCATACTTAATTTGATATCTAATTCAAATCAGACTCCCACCAGGAATACGTTGTTATCAGAAATTACTATACGCTACAAACTAGAGGCACGTCAGGTCAGGAGTACATGCCCATCTCTGCGTTTGATATCTAAAACTCAGTTTTAGCTCACATGTCAGATTCCCTATAGCTTCCCTGCTGCAGTGACAACTTTGTGCTCTTGGCCTTCTGAACTTACTTCCTTATGCACAACCAGATATGCCAAATGTGCTCAGTTGGACACAAAAACCTGGCGGTTCTCTGGACCTCTGTTTGCGGGGACACTACTACACTACTCCCTGAAGACACGTGACTGCTGTCATAGACTCACAGTAGGCACGACATAACATCCCGATGCATCCCATTCCCACCATATGATGCAAACTTGGCGTGATCATGCATCAGTGCATGATGATGGAACTGAGTACCGGGTTCTATATAAATAGAGTCACTGACCAGATAATATCAGTTTGTATAAGACACAGGAATGAGAAATAAGACGCGCGCATGTCTGTATCTCACGTAGGGATGGCTTCAAGTTTGGGCCCTGTCACGCTCTTGTATACCATGTTTTTCACACTGCATGTCTCTTGTGTTGTGGTATATACCTCAACATGTATAAGCGCATATCAAAATCCGGGATGTTATGTATTTCCCATACTTAAGAGTGTCATAAAGAATATAATAAATCGGTTGGGTCCCATAGACATAATTATTGAGATGCTAATTCGATCTATTACCACCTTCTCTCCTTCATATCTGTCCCCAGCTTCAAGGACACGGCTGGTCATCCACCCACTGCCCACGGACGACTCGCCCGCCGCCTCGCCATGCTGAATCCATGCCTATACCTTTAACTCTAGCCTGGCATGCGAACTTGTCGCTGCATCCAATACTAACTTGCCGTCAAAAAAAAAACAGTTAACTATAACCTCATATGTATTGCCATGGCCACGCTTAAAGAAAAAACTGTTTTTTCTCTGTGTTAGATGGTCATATTAACTTGATCTATATTGATATGGAAGTAATTAACAATTTTTCTATGTTAGATCAGACATTTGTCCTTGTTTGACAAAAATCTGTTAATACCAAAATCGGCGTTGGCAAACAAACAACCCAAACTGATACCAAAATTTCTTGTTAGATAACCAATACAATTGAAAAAGACAAATTATTAGATAATAATTTACAACTATTGTGTGTGGCACAGATCAGAAGGTTGATGACTTTATTATTCGGAAGCTACAGGCAGGAAAATTAAGTAGATAGAATATGGTAGCACTAGGAACACCATGATTTTCAGCATAGGAGGCTGCAGATGAATCTTGTCTTCATACCGCTATGATTGGCATTATATAACAGAAAAGCCAAAGAATACCCTTACTCTAATGGCAATCCAGACATCTCATAATGGTATCATGGAATGTTTTTGCGGCAAGCAACCTGCACCAGTTGGGAACTTTAGCCTTCTGCATTTGGCTCAGTGGACTCGTGCATAGGCTGCCACGCCCACAAACAGGGCTGTTTGTTAAACTTAGCCGTGATAGACTGCCACTGATGTAGGGCTGCCAAGGTCAATGTATTTTTCTATTAGGGTCATCGTGGCTGTTGAGAAAATACATGTACAAGGGGCTCCTATCAAGTCGTCGGGGATTTTCCTCAAAAAGTCGTCGGGGATCAGCCGACCTCAACAAAACTACGTAGGTTCGTCTCCCTTTATCTAGGGCCTACTAGGTGCAGTAATATGGAGGACTTTAGTGAGTCTTGTGTTCTGTAATGGCCTATTTATTTGCACACCCACCTCACGGTTCATGGGTGGTCCAAGAATGTGCCCCATTGCACTATATATACTACTAAATAACAGAGTGGGGAACACACATGAAGTCCATTGCAATATAGCCGTCAATGATGGAGCTGCGATCATAAAAAAAGTTAGGAGTTGGAGGCAATAGGAACAAAAAGGATGCTAAATGCAATCAGCTTAGGCCTCGTTCGGTTAGGCCATTCCTGGCCCGAAACGGCCTCGGTTCCGAGTGGAACAAAGTGGCCTGTTTCCAAATCTGGTCCGGCCTGGAAGTGCTGTTCGTTTCCGTCGGCCCAGATTGGAAACGGTCCTGGTTCGGCCTCGTTCCCAACTTTCCTGGCCTGGAACGGATCCTGACCTCCGACCTCCAGACTCCAAACCGTGCGGCGGGCGACGCGACAGACGCGAGAAGCTCGGATGGCCGAGGCGACGGGCGACGGTGCGAGTGCGAGGAGACGGTGCGGCATCCTGACGACGGCGACGTCGACCTCCTCCCATCCTCTAGGGTTCTTGCCTCTAGGGTTCTTGCCTTCTTGGTTCTTGGGGCTGGGACGGCCGCGCCGGCAAGATCTGGCCTCCAGTCGCAGGCAGCCACCAGCCGATGGCGGCGGCGACGGTCTCCGGTCGCTCGATTCCCACTGGTTCAGTTCGGGTCCTTCTGAGTTTACAGCTTCAACGTACGTAGTGTCCAGCTTCGATCGATCGCTTTGATGCGTACGTTTGCTTGTTGGATCCGGCTGCGGCTGCTCGCTCTAGCTAGTTCGGTTCACCGTGCATGCCTCGATCCATCGGATGGGCACGCATGTACTCTACGGCAAGATCCAACTGTAATTTTGTATGGCTTTCACGAATATGGTAACCATGGTCAATTTGTTATATTCCTCGATCATATATGTGTGCATTTAGTTCTTATATATGAATAAAACTAATAGGGAGGGTAACTTTCAGGGATCCAATGAGCTAACTAGAGAATGAAATGAATTGATGCACATGGATTGGAATATCTGAACTTGCTACATTAGAGTTTGAATGGACTCAGTAGTTGATGCATCTGTAGTTGCTATCCAACTATATTATCACCTATACTTTCATCAGATTATATGAAAATGCAGTAGTAAATAGAAAATTCAGAGTTCAGATAAGAACACGGCATGTGAAAATTCAGTGTTACAGATTGGGCTGCTTGTTGTGTCTTCTGTGTGTGCATTACTGTATTTTTTTTGTAACATATTGCTGTAGATCTAGATGCCTGCTCATAGTGCAGTGCTTTGTAGGACGTTAGTCATTCTTTTGCTGAATTCTGCACAACTGGAGGATCCTAGTCAGTTGATGCAAGGTGACTCATCATTGTGATGCATGGATTTCTATATTCTTTGCAGTTGTCGAATGAATATTTTACTTGTGAATCATTCATGCCTCTGTTTGTATATATATCTGTTACTAGTACAACAACATGTCACACAAACATTGCTCTGAATCCATACTCTGAACTACAATTTGTTTGCTTTCGAGTTTGGGATTTTTGGGATGCATCATTATGTCTTTATGCATGCATGCATATATCTGCAGCTCTAACCTGGTGCTTGAAATTCTGCTAATTTCGTTATGCAATGGGAGAATTGTGCACATTTGAGTTCCTAAACAGAGCATCTGTTTGTTAGCAAATGAGTTCCACTTTGTCTGTCAGGAGCAAAAGGAATAGACTGTCCATCATTCACATTCCGTATGTGTGATGACTGAACCTACAAACAAAATAATCCTCCTGCCTAGTTCTAATTCTAATGCTGAATATGTTTGCTCATTCGGCATATGAGAAACAGAACTCTGGCCTGAGTCTATCTAGTCCAGTCACCTTCTGTTAAGAAGAACATTTTACCTGAATGTTATATGTCAGGTTTTGAATTTTCAACTAGGTTATATGTCAGGTTTTTGAATGTTATACATGTTACCTGAATGTTACATTGTCCAGAAAGGTGCTTAGGCAATGAGCTTTCTTGGTCATTCAAACTGAATGCAAACCGCGTTGTCATATTTTTTATCTCTGCTATATCAAATGCTCTCCCCGCAGTAGATTTGGTATGGAATATTTTTGTCAATTTATTCTGATGGTATGACGTAGTACTTACACTTATAAACATCTTCTGCAGGTCATTAGGGGAACAATGTTTGTCATGATTGAAGCACTCGAACCAGTTGCCAAGCCCATGCTCTTTCAACAATGTGTGTGTGTGCGGTTGCTTTGGATTTTAAGATCTTGTTGTGGGTTGAACATGCATCATCAGTGGCTCCACGATCATGATCCATCGACCTCCGGTAGTTCAGATGTCATGGTAGTGTCAAGTGAGCTCATAATAAAGAATAGTCTGTATTCTGCTCGTGAGATCTCACCATTGATTCTTCTCTTGTGCTGCTGTATGGCAGGAATTTTGTTAATTATACTTTTTGATTTTAATCAATTAAATTGTGTCGCTTTTAATCTATAGAAAACAGCCACAGCATGCAGTGGCAGACGCACTATCGGGCAGCTAAACAGAAACATGTAATCATTCCTAGATCTTGGGGAATATTGAATATTGAATTTGTGGTGTATCTGTGATGGAGCATATAAGACAGTAGTACACGAGTGCATATGCTTGCTGCTGCCTCCCTTGTTTGCTCTCCATTCCAAATCCTGCCTAACCGAACAACTAATGGTGGAGGCATGGATTGATTACAGCCATGGATTGGTTACAGGCATGGATAGAGTGACACGCATGGATCCACTCCTTCCTGGGCTGGAAGCAATCAGCTCCAGGATTGGATCCTGAGTAAACGAACGGGCCCCTAGGAGTATTCTTTGAGGCAATCGCACTGGAATCCCAAGAAGGATCAACCACCCTGTAGCATGTTCCTTGTATACAAATACAAGGTGAGACTGACCATTGAAACAGTCGTGTATCTTATTAACTGCTGGGGGTATGACTACTGTAGGGTTGCTGAATATATCTGGAAATGTAAGATTCCTTTAAAGATCAAAATTTTCCTTTGGCAGGCCTTCAATAACAAGCTACAGGGTGCCAAAAGCTTGGTTAAAAGCGGTTGGAAGGGGTCTGCTCTTTGCTGATTTGTGTGCGAGGGTAGTGTTGAATATGTTCCAAATTCTATATGATCTAATTGATATGGAAGTAATTAACAATTTTTCTATGTTAGACCAGGCTTTTTTGTCGTTGTTTGACAAAAATCTGTTAACACCAAAATTGGTGTTGGCAGAAAAACAACCCAATTTGATACCAAAATATCTTGTTAAATAACTAGTACAATTGAAAAGACAAACTATTAAAAAAATAATTTACAATTATTTTGTGTGGCTTTATATCAGAAGGCTGGCGCCTTTATTATTTGGAAGCTGCAGCCAGGAAAATTAAAGTAGAAGATGGAAGCACTAGGAACACCATAATTTTCAGCATAGGAGGCAGCGATGAATTTCCTCTTCATTCTGTTATGATTGCCATATATATAACAGAAAAGCCAAAGAATACACGTACTCTAATGGCAATCCAACACATCTCATGATGCAATCTAATAATAAATCTAAAAAATATTAAAAGAACATATAGCCGCAAGCATCTCACAATTGTGGGATTCCACACTTCACTAGGACCAAATCAAATGGGACTCGCAGTTTATCAGAGGTGGTAGCAGCAAATCAAACGAGACTCGCAAATCATTGTCAGCAACGAGTGATGGCCACAACCACAGAACCTCGACAGCAACGAACGTGCTGTTGGTGGCGGGAGAGCAATCATGGAATGTTTTTGCGGCAAGCAACCGGTACCAGTTGCAAACTTTAGCCTTATGCAATGGGCTCAGCGGACTCCTGCATAGGCTACCACAAGGTCAATGCATTTTTCTACTAGAGTTATCATGGCTGTTGAAAAATACATAAACAAGCGACTCCAAGCAAGTCGTCGGGGTCAGCCAACCTCGACAAAACCACATAGATTCATCCCTTTATCTAGGGCCTTCTCGGTGCGGTAATATGGAGGATTTTAGTAGGGCCTGTGTTGTAATGCCCTATTTATTTGCACACCCACCTTACGATTTATGGATGGTACATCAAGAATGTGCTCTGTTGCACTATATATACCCAAATAATAGAGTGGGGAACATAGATGAAGTCCTGCAATATTGTTTTCAACGATGGAGCTGTGATTATAAAAAAATAGGAATCGGAGGCAATAGGAACAAAAAGGATGCTGAATGCAGTCAGCTTAGGAGCTATCTTTGAGACAATCCTACCGGAAGGCCTGGTTCAACCTCCCTGTAGCCTAAAGTTGAAACAGTCGTGTCGCATGGCTTGCTAAGGTAAAAATTTTTGTAGTCTAGAGTTGCAATCTTTGACTTGTGGAATAGTGGAAACAGATGCAACACACTGCTCAATGCCAGAGTTCGTGAACGGTGTATATATAGGAGTTTAATTCATCATGGCAAGAACGTGCAGATTATTTTTGATATATTCTTCTGTCACACACTCACACTTGCTACTATATATATTTGAGATCAAAGAGAAGCGTGGCACTTGGGATACTGTCCATACGATCCGATCAACAGTGATAAGATTATCAGTCAATAATTAATTAATAGGACCAGCAACAATAAAGATAATATATTTTTTTCAGAAAATACAACCAGCAAGAATTTTACCAGGCATGCATTAATAGGGAAGAAATTTCAACATCCAAAACTAATAAAAAGAGCTACCACTACAAAAACCTCCCTACGATGGGAGCGAAAACAAGGCAATATCATAACAACCAGATAGAACCCACGAATCACAACTGGAGTGGAAAAGATGGCAGCCGCACATGCTGGCACATCAGCAAGAAAGCGGAATTTAAGGGTGTAGGATTCCTTGTAGTGATGCCTACAGGGAGGAAACAAAAACCTCCAATGTCTTCAACACAATACCGGAGAACAGGCCAAAGATTTTTTCAACCAAAATCCAAAAATAAATGGGTCTGTGAACTATCAATATATATGTTATAATGTTTTGGACAATGTATGCAATTAACTTTTCAATTTCGTCAGGGTTGAATACACTATCCACAAATTTGTTTATTTTCTGCATTCACTATGAATGATTCACCTGTGCTCCATGCCTACATTTATATACACTAGACCAACTAGGTGTAGTAATATGGTAGGGTGTACTAGGGCTCGTGTTTTCCATTGACCTATTTATATGCACACCCAGCTTACCATTGGTCTACGAAGAATCTTCTCCACTGAGCTATATATACACTACCAAATAACAGAACAGAGGAGACAGGTGAAGAAGTCAATGGCATATATAATTAGCTGTGATGAAGCTTCAGTCAGAAAAAAGGTAGGAGTTGGAGGCAATAGGAACAGAAATGACGCTTCATACTGGAAGATTAGGAGTAATCTTCGAGAAATTCATAGATTTACCCTCTAAAGATCAATGGTACAAGATCTTGCATTAGTCAGAGGTTCCAAAGAAACCGCAAGACTGGTTGGCAAGATATATAGGAGTGTAAGGCATCATTAGAAAATATTGTTTGACATCTTTTCAAATCATGACCACCAGTCCAAAATTTTCGAGTAACACTGCTTATTTTGAGGTCCTATTGATTGTCTCAATTTTGCATTGAATTAGCTTCCCTGAACCTGCTTTGGTGATAGACGTCTGCTCGTTCTTATGTGTGTTGTTAATGGCCGCAATGGACAGCATGCAGTAATTTGTTTCTTCCCTTGCTTTTCTGCGAGCATCTTGGTGTTTCCTTCTTTTGCACATTGCTCATTTTTTCATGCAGCATTGTTTGGATGATCAAAGGATTTGAGATGCTAATTTTAAGATGTCTAAAAAGGAGCCATGGATCTTTGATGCAACGATTTGATTGAATGGCTGGATCACCACCTTCATCTAGCTGTTGTTGCTTCCTTCGTTTTTGTTGTTTGCGTAACCTGTGCCTCTACCCTCTATACCACCTTATCTCCATTTGTCCATTGACTGGCCCATTGCCTCGCCACGCTGAATCCATGCCTATACGTCTAACTTTGGCCTGGCCTGCGGACTCGTCGATGCAGACAATACTAAACAAATAATTGAGCTCAACATATAACCTGATATGTATTGACATGGCGACAATTAAAGAAAAAACAGTTTTTTCCTAGTGCTTCCATCAACTACTTTAAGGAAATTTAAAGTAGAAGATGGAAGCACTAGGAACACAATGATTTTTTCAGCATAGGAGGCTGCAGAAGAATCTTGTCTTCATACCACTATGATTGCCATATATAACAGAAGAGCCCTTCTACAATACTTGATTTTGCCTACCATTGCCTCTCATTGCCTCCTCTAAATTCTTTTTTCATTTGAAAGGGTAACCATGTCATTAAACACCGCTAAACAATAATTACATCGCCACCCCTTCACTAACCCGACGCCGTCCCCAACCCCGCATGTAGCGAGACCCAGCGCCGCCCCAACCCCGACTTCAGCCGGGGACCCATCACCGACGCCCGCCCGCCCGCCATCGCTGTCGCCTTCGCCCGGTTCAGCCAGCAGGGCCGCAAAGACGCGCCACCATCCTCTCCCTCGCCATAGCAGCTGCCTCTCCCTCCCGGCATCCTCTCCCCTCCCCAAAACCGCCGCCACCGCGGCCTCGCGACAGCGCCGTGCCCGACATAGCACACTCACGCCGGCGTTCGTCCCTCGTCCCCGTGGAGAACTCCCTGATCCGCCACCGATTAGCCAGCCGAAGAACTCTCTCGATCCGCCAAGCGATTCGCCGCGTGTCCATCGTCGCGCCGGCGTTCGTCCCTCTCCCCCGTGGAGAACTCTATGTTCCGCCCGATCGATCCCCAATCGAAGAAGGCCAAGGTTGCTATCCTATACACGTGTTTTGAATTCGATTCATCTCATATTCCATGATTTGGGAATGCAGCAATGCATTTGTTTTGGATTTGTTGCATGAATTATTTGATGCCCATTTGAAAGTTGAACCTCTGTTATAGAATGATACTTAAATTTGTTGCATGAATTATTTGTTGATCTTGTCAATGTTTTTGTAATTAATCTTGGAGGCACAATCTAGTAATTAATCTTGGAGGCACAATCTAGTTTACTGTTATTGTGTACTGTAGCGGTTCAGATTATTCAGTGGTGTTGCATTGATATGCAGTGTTTGAAGTGAAAGATCTTTAGGATAGGACTGTAGCAAAAAAAAAAACTTCGGTTCTTGAAGTGAAACTATAGACTGTTTTGGATATATTGCGTATTGTTGTCCAAAATGTAGTCCCTAGCTGCTATTATCGAATTGAAGCTGATTTGCGTGTGCTAGAGGAAACACTTTTGGCTTTGGAACATTCTCCATCCTTAGCAGTTAATACTGTCCGGTCCCGATATTATTGCTATATATCATGCTAGATGATTTTGAAACCAAAGGCATATGACATGGTTTAGCTTTTCGCCCGGTAATCCAAGATTGATTATAGATTTCTAAAGCATGGATCATGGACCATGCTGTTGTTGCATTACAAACTACATCATGCAAATGGGTGTTGTGATAGCAAAGAGTGGTAGAATTAATGCTCTGAAAATGCTCTAAAAATTTAAGTATCTCGTGAGTAATTGAAGAATGATCCGAAGAAACAACCGGAGGAGGCTCGATCTAAGGGCATCACCGTCGGGGCACTTGTTGTCATAAATCCGGGAAATCCAACAAGCTGAACCGGATGGGCATTTCTTGTCGGGCGCTTGTTGTCATAAATCCATGAAATCCAACAAGCTGAACCGGATATGGGAGAAGGAATTGACAATAATGAGGTAGTGAGGTGCCGCCCTAGGCCCTGGTTCAGTTTAAAGAGGGCTTTTATCTAAAAACCTTTGAAAGTAAACATGTTCTGAAAAATCTCAGTATGAAGCCAACAAATAATTTGCGACTAGAGTATATAGATTCATACCTAGTTTGCAGCTAGTAGATCATACAATTCATGAAAGCATACATGATTTTTTCCTAATCTATTTGGCCGTGACATTGCAGATGAGGACTTCCTATCTTCCTCCATGGATCTTGGTGGATGGGCAACTGGTTTAAGCTGCAGGTGCTTGGTAATAGAGGTAGAGAGTAGCATATTAGCATAGCATGTAGAGAGCTGTTAGCTGTGCATGCAGTTGTCACTTGTGCGCCTTGTAATTATACCCTCTTGCGTGATGATAATTCCGGTTGCCATCACCACGACCGTTGTGAAGATCTTTGGATGCGACAAATGACGCGAAGATGCTTTATTTGGGTGTGCATTGCGGGATGGTGAAGAGATGTCAATGTAGTGATGTGTTTGTCTGCGTGATTTGAGACGAAATACCTTGTAAACGAAAGTCTGAATTTCTTGCAGAATTCAAATTGGCAATGTTTTTTTTTTTTTTTTTTTTTGATAACAAAATTGGCAATGTAGTGCTCTGGTCTACCTGAGTTGCAGCGAAATGCCTAATATTCTGCACTTATTGCCCTGTCTGTCCCCTGTTCACATTTTGCCCACAAACACAAAAGCAGCAAGAACGCAAGCAAGCTCTCTGTCAGTCACAATTTCAGGCACCACACGTGCACGGTGAATTCGGTGATCCGGCATAATAATTGATTTGAGCACGCCATGGCCTCTACGTAAATACGCAAAACCGAAAAACACCTATCGAAAGCACCTTGGTAGCACAATCGTATTATGCCTTCACTTTAACGCACAGCTCCGAGGATCGAATCTTATGGGAGCCATTATTTTTTTTACTCTTTTTTTATTCTTTTTGCTATTTATATCACATTTTCTTCTTTTTTTTTTTTTTTTTTTTTACTTTTTTTTTTGTGTGTGAGCATGGCAGTAATATTCTAATGAATTTGTGAATGTGGAACTACACATCCCACACACATTGAACTATATATCTCACTTAGTAACATTGAGTATATGTGAGACATGTATGCTTCACTAAGGTGTGTATCACCACTATCTCCAAATCATCCGAAACTTTAATAGGGTGTTCATGGATCCAAACTAAGATGTTATGTGCATTTGTGCAATTTTTGGAGCAAGTATACCTATTATTGTAATTATTTGTTGATTTAGTAAAGAATAAATGTTAAAATACCCTAACCTAGGTAGAAAAATCTAAAAACTTGCATTGACACACCATTTTAGTGTATAGTCGTGATAAAAAAGTTTCAATGGATTTCGACAAAGTGGTGGTGCACATCTTCACAAAGGCATACACATCTCACTACGACCAATGTGGCTATGCGAGAGATATCGTCAAATGTAAGATATGTGTATCACCACTACCTCCAAATCATCTAAAACTTTGATAGGGTGTTCATGGATCCAAACTAAGATGTTATGTGCATTTGTGCAATTTTTAGAGCTAGTATACCTATTATTGTAATTATTTGTTGATTTAGTAAAGAATAAATGTTAAAATACCTAACCTAGGTAAAAAAATCTAAAAACTTGCATGGATACACCATTTTGGTGTATAGTACTCGACAAAAAGTTTCAATGGATTTCGACAAAGTGGTAGTGTACATTCTCACAAAGGCATACATATCTCACTACGACCAATGTGACTATGTGAGAAATAATAGTCACATGTGCTATATGTGTATCATCACTATTTTCAAATCATTTCAAACTTTAGTACTATGTCTATGGAGCGAAAATGAGGTGTCTATACAAAAACAAATTACAAAAAAATTAAAGAACATAGAGAAAAAAAAACAAAAACAACAAATTTAATACAAACAATGAATGTTAAAAAATATGGGCTAGCACGGTTCGAACTGGGAGCCTATGGTTCATAGTCAATTGGTCAAACCATCGGGCTATTGAAATATTTTCAATATAAATCGAGACTAAGTTTATTTGAAACAAAGATATGGACAACCCAACGACGCTGAGTGGCCCATTTTCGCCTCCCATGCCCAATTGTCGAGCCTACCCAACGATAGGACATAAAAAATCTCAACCGTATTACTGTAGAGGATACTTGCATTGGTGGCCAACAACATGACTGTCTGCGTTCTGTAAGAAAAAGATGTTGTTTAGCAGTATGTTATGAACCTAATATAATTTGCCTGTTGGACACTGCAGCATATACATGCCATTGGTTTCATCACAGCACATGATCGGAGCCGACAAGTCAACCTCAATAACAATCACCAACCAATCAGGCGTTATATAGGTACCAAACCTCTAAACAAATCAGTTCATTGTCGTCTGGCAGAAAAATTACAAGCACCTGAACCCATACGGCAGAAATTCAGACACTGCCTATACCTAGCGATTCAAAATTACAAGCACCTAAAGCACCTAGCGATTCATTGTCGCATCTTCTGCCTTCCCTGTTGTTGGTATTTTGTCATCGACATCACTTTCCAAACCCTGTAGAAGCGATGCATAATTACTTTAGTCATCCAACATTTGCTTCTATTCTCTAGGTATGCAAGCCTTCATTTTCGGCGAACTGCTTACTGAAGTTTATAATCTGCAATAACATGGAGTAACCAACATCACGTATCTTTATCCAAGGTGCTATAAGGCAAATTCTAAATTATTAGCAATGATTAACTATACAGAACAAATTAAAATATTTCAGGGTCCAGGAAAATCTGGAATGCTAAACTTAGATGAGTCAGTTTACAGTTCAATATCCCAAATGGTATGAGGGCCTGACAAGTGAACTACCTGCTCGGAGTAGGAGTATATACAGAGGTAGTACACATATGTGCCTGTGCTTCCTCAAAGTAGTCCACCAAAAAGTCATATGCTCACCTGAACAACTTGCATTTAAGATATTTTGTTAGCTTAACTTGTCACGACAGTCACTCTGCATTTTGTTCTGCTTCTAGGAGATGAATTACAGAAGGAAGGAATTTCCATTACAGCATGTGCATGTTGCTGAACTACATCTGACAGTTGCTCACCAATGGATGACTTAGAAATATGCTTGACTGAAATTCTTAATCTAAATATGTGTCGGATTCATAGAGGCTTTTCTGTACTAACCAGACTGTATGAACGTTAACAGTGGCGAAACATATTGTTGGATCTAACAATCTCTCATCAGTGGCTGACCAACAAACATGATTATATACCAACTGTGTATTGCTGTATTACACCTGGAGACAATTAGTGGATGATAAAATAAGCAAGCACAATTAATTATTCAGCTCGATCTGGTATTGATCCCGTGAATGTATTGTGATCCAACACGCTGCAAGAATTTTTCCCAATAACTTGTCACCAGGAGTATAGCAGAAGGAAGCACAAGCACGGGAGAGCCGCAGCAATACCGTCATCCGAGGCAGATTCAGAGGTCCTGACGAAGCACGCAGAGGAAGGAGACCATGAGCTGCCTCGCCATCGACATGTGCCGCTCCTCCCCGCCAGAGGCGTGGAAGGCGGGCGGCGAACGGCGCAGCGGCCGGGCGCCGCGGGGGGAGGTGTGAGCGGGATGGATAGCCGACGATTCGTGGGTGCGGCGTGCGTGTGCTCGGGAATCCAGATCATGGTAGGGGCGGAGCGGTGCCCCGCGCCTGGCCCCTCTCATCGGGCGGCGCCGGCAGCTCTGTGCGAGGAACACGGCGGCGGGTGGAACCCTAGAATGAGCGGGACGGATGGGCGACAGTCGGGGTGACAGCCCGCAGCAGCTCCAGCCCGCCGGCGGTGGCTGCTCCTCTCTCGCTTCTCCCGAGTCCTCTTGCGGGGACGCCTGAGCGCCACGCCGGCGGATCAGCTGCGGGCGGCGATCCCCCAACCACCGGTGCCGCCGACCGACAAATGATAACCCTAGAACGAGGCGTTATTGAAAAAAAACAAATCTAACTAACTACAGTAGTTGTATTATCCACCCTAACTATACTAGATAAAACAATATTTTGTGTTTATGGAGTTATCATTTTACCCTTGATAAAAAAAAGAATCACAATAATGCAATTACCGCCCATTCTTAACCTCTTCATTTTGTGGAGGCATTGAGAGGCAATTTTTGCTCCTATGACCCCTTGTCATAGGCACAACAAGAGGTAATTTTTGCCTCCATGCCTTTGCCTCCCATTGCCTACAGCCTTTATAGCCGTCCGATCGGCCGCTCTCGATCGATATCAGCCATCGAATTTTTCCTCAATTATTATAGAAAATTTCATAACAGAAAAGCCAAAGAGTGCCCTTACTTCTAATATAAGTAATGGTCTCACCGCCTCCCTCTCACGATGCAATATAATAATAAATCTGAAAAATATTAAAATAACATATATCTGCAAGCATCTCACAATTGTGGGATTCCATACTTCAGTAGGACCAAATCAAATAAGACTAGCTGTTTTATCGAGGTGGTAGCGGCAAATCAAGTCGACACACTACTACGGATGAACTTCCGTGGCGGGCAAAAATGATTTTCGTGGCGGTTTTCGTGTCCGCCACGGACGGAAGGTCCGAGAAAATCGGAGAACCGGTGGCGGGCATTTTGCCCGCCACCGTTAATAGAAAAAAAAAAAAAGAAAAAGCCCAGGCGAAAACCCTAACGGGCTCCGGGCCCGTGATCCGGGCCCGTTAGGTTTCTCTGGCCCGCTTCGATCCGCGCCGCCCGGTGAGCCATCGCCGCCCCTTGGCCGCCGGGAGCTCGGCCTTGACCGCCCGGAGCTGCCGGGGTGACCCGCCCGCCGCATGGCCGCGGGAGGTCCGCCTTGACCGCCGCGCCGGGATCTCGCCATGGCCGCCGGATGTCGCGTTAGCCGGGCCGGATCTCGCCATGGCCACCGGGATCGCTCCGCGCCGCACTCCTCAGCGTCACCGCCCCGCGAACGGCGCCGCCGCGCCTCGCGGCCCTTCGCGAACAGCACCGTCGCGGCTTGTCTCCCGCGCCGCGCCGCGGGCTCGCGCCGCGCGCGCCGGATCTCGCCCCTTGGGGCGCCGCCCCGGGAGGGAGGGAGGGGAGGAGTGGGGGGCCCCGGATCTCGCGGCCGGCGTCTGGAGGAAGGGGGGGGGGCGGTGAGAGCGCTGTGAGAGCGTGTGAGGGGAAGGAGGCGGAGGGGGCGGGGAGATGAGAGAAGTGAATGGGTGAGTTAGGGTTTGATTGCGATATATATATACCGGGACTTCGATATTGGGCACAGGATGGACTTTGCTGGCCCGGGTGTACCAAATTTCTGGGCCTTATTTACCGTGGCGGTTTTTATAAAAAAACCGCCACGGTTAATCGATTTTCTGTGGCGGGCATTAAAACCGCCATGGTAAATTATAAAAGACCGCCACGGTTAATAGAGACATTAACCGTGGCGGTTTTTTTAAATGCCCGCCACGGAAAATAAAATTCAAACACCCGCGCAAAATCAAAACTGTAGTAGTGAGACTTGCAAGTCATTGCAAGCAACGAGCTTTATGGTGATGATCACAGAACCTCAACGACGTGCTACCTCGCTGTCGGTGACGTGCGGCCGCAGTTGTAAGGTTGGTGGGAGAGCAATCGTGGAATTTTTTGCGGTAAGCAACCTGCACCAATTGCAAATTTTGGCCTTCTGCAATGGGCTCAGTGGACTCCAGCATATGCTGCCACGCCCACAAACTGGTCTGCCTGTTAAACTTAGCTCTGCTAGACTACCACTGATGCTGGCACTACATGAAACTCAGAGGTTTGTCGAGCGTACCGTGTTTCGCCCGACCACCGACAAACCAGGCTATTCTTGGTAAACAAAAACTCTCGGCAACGAATACTTCGTCGAGAGCATAGTGCTCGGAACACATTCACCCTCGGAAAAGTACTTCACCGAGAGCGTACAGTGTTCTTGTGATATATCGATGTGTTGTTTTATGGGTCGGATGTGTGGAATGTGATATATATATATATATATATATATATATATATATATATATAGAACTATTAGTTCATAGCTGGCTACAGAATATTATATCCTGTAGCCAGGTCGCTGTGCCGCGCTGTCTGGTCCGGTTAGACCATGCTCCAACGCCGGAATCCTGGCGCATGCACCCCATAATTAGTGCTCATCGTTGGCATTAAAAGACCCGTGACCTAAATTAGCCTTATATATATATATATATACGCCTTCAGAAATCTCGGAAAAATATACCATCCTAATTTCCGCACCATCGCAGATTATAGCTCGCGCGCGGCGTTCCTCCTCTTCTCCGCGGCGCCGAGCGGACGGAGATCGGGGCGCTGCAGGCTTTGTGCGGAGGGACGCTGCTGCAGTGTGGTACCGATGTCTGCGCTCATGTGGCGGTGGCGCCGGATTCCATCCCCTGGTGAGCAACGGCGTCGCCGCCGCTCCTGGACGTCGTCCCTCGTCCCTTCGATCTGCCGATGAACCTGCAGGTCGGTGTCATCTGATCGCTGTTGACACGTGCATATGGATCTCAAGATTCAGCGGTTGCTCGCGCTGGTTCGAGCAGCTGTGGTGTAGGTCCCCATCCCGGCGATCGGTCGTCCAGCTGCGCCGTCACGCCATGAAATCATTGCTGCCGGACGCCTGGACAGGCGGCTACGATCAAGAAGGGACCCCAACCAGCAGGTTTGGCTTACGTGATGGTTTGCTCGCACGTACTCGCCGGTGTGGAAGCAATCCTGCTTGAATTGTTTTCTCCAGTAGTCGGCCAAAAGGTCGTAGTCGCTCGGATCCATGCAAATGCAGAAATTCTTGGATCCCTGTTATTCTTTGTAGGTGAGTTTCTGCGCAACAATAGTCGTAGTTCATTTTTATATTGAGGTTTACGACTAATTATCGAAAATTTCTTGTCGTCATGCAGAGGCGATTTAGTTTATTCATTCTTTACCGGATCAACAGCTTCTGTTTGCACGCTTGCCGCTGTGTATTGGGAGTTCATTTTCATGTTGGCAAGCCATATATTTCTCCTGAATGACGATTTTTTCATAGTTTGTTTAGCCCCTGAGCATTGTGAAATGTTAATGATCAATGTGTAATCCAAAGCTGGGATGATCTCTATATGATTTAGAACACTTTTTTTTTTTTTTTCTCTCTACCTCTGTCTTGAGTTTTTGCTGCATGTATGTCCAGACTCTTGATTTTTTCGTTGCACGTATGTCCAGGTTGGATTCTCTACTTTGTAACTTATCAAATATCAATTACTTTTCACTGCCATGCAATTCAATAATTTTCAGATATCTTGTAAATAGATTATGTAACTATATGGTCAGAAATATATTTCATTAAATCAATTTAAAAGTTTCTCGTGAATCATACTACAATGGTTAGAAAAGGCATAGATTCTAATAAATATTTTTAAAAAAATCTACTGAATAAAATATCGTAACTACCAGGGGCGGAAAGGCATAGATTATAGTAACCAATTTGCATTTCTAGTAAACAGATGATGTTCTTGTAAATATTCTTTGTTTAAAATCTCGAAAACTTCATAGTACGGGATATTCATAGTATTAAATTGTTGGAAATATTTACATTATACAATATTCTCGTAAACATTATATACTAAATTGTTGTATATATTTACAGTACAAAATTGTCGTAAATATTTACGGTTCAAAATTCTCGTAAATGAACAAGTGCTAATTATAGTAACTAGAATATGTGCTAATTATCGTAACAAGATCATTTCGATGTGCCAAGATTTGCCTACTAATTATAGTAACTAGAAAATATTTTATACTATTATACATACTCTCGTAATCCTTGCATGGGCATGTATCTACTCGTGCTAATTATCGTAACAGCTTTTTCATGCATAGCGCTGGGCCAACTAATAATTAAATAGTGCACAATAATTACAATGCTTGCATGCATGCTGCCGCGTCGGTCACCTGCATGCACAGCATTTATTTTCCACAATTTACTGTAGCGCAGATGAAGGAATCAGGTTCGTGGCTCGTGCGCCCGTTCCCAGGCTGGTGCGCCGGATGGCTTGGCTACAGAATATGGTATTCTGTAGCTACCTACAGACTATACTCTCCCTATATATATATATATATATATATATATATATATATATATATATATATATATATATATATGTGTTCTGTAATTGAATGGATGTGATATATATTGTAGATGTGTTTGTTTGTCAAGGTGGAAAGCATAAACCAAAAAATGACAAATTTTCAAGGCTTTGCCAAGTGGAGCTCAGGCAAAGCCTACTTTTCGAAAGCGCTTTTGCAGTTATGCTCGGCAAACACGGAGAGAAAATGGCTGCCCAACGGTCACCTCCCCAGGTTTGCGGCGTTGTGGCATAGACCCTCTGCAAAAAGACAGGATATTTGCCGAGAGCTCACCTAAAGGGCTCCTAATGGACGGTCGACACAGAATTTTCCAAAAAAAAAAAAAAAGAATTCCTGTCTTTGCCGAGAGTAAGTTGCTGTTGTGGAGGCTATAATCGATCGAGGACTAACTTGTGGCACCTTTGCTATACCAAGAGAGCTCTAACAAAGTGCCTTATACACAGGAGCTCTGTGACAACAGTAGAAATTAATGGCGCGACATGGTGTGTCGGTTGATGTCAAGTCAAAGAGACAATAATGTGGTTTATAATTTCGTGTTCTCCATCGTTTAATCGTCACCGATTAGAACATTCTATACATGTTTGTGTGAAAAAACAAAACATATATATAAACGAAATCAAGTACTGGTTCTGATCATAAATATTTGGAAATGATTTTGTTTATCTTCAAGATGCAAAAAAAATCATGAGGGGGTTTATGTTGACCCTTGGATTATTATATTTTGGAGGATGTGACCATCATATGGGTAAGTATAGGGGGGAAACATACTCTTAGCTTAGCTTAAGAAGAAACCAAGCGCAGTTACTTTTTTCTATGTTGTTTCCTCCTTCTGGTCCAACAATACACACACATCCATCACCACCGCTGCAATGAAGCAACAGTTTCAAGTCAATAGTAGTGTTGCAGAAGACACCTATCCCTGAGACTTTAATAGTTTTTATATATTTGAATATCGTCATAGTTGATAGAAAAGCATTTGGGGATGTTATGTGTGCAGTTCAATTATATTTATGAGCCGACCAGGCGACCGTCATGTGTAAGAAGAGTGGAACAAGGTATATATGATAAGCAGTTTATAGCTTTATTTAAAAAATGCATTGTATTTACTCTTTTATGTCCTCTCGGTTCCCTTCTGTTGTGAGGATATATAAACACCCGCATCAGCACCTCTGCAAAATGCAACACTTTTTTTTCGATAATGGATAATAAAATCCGGCCTCTACATCCATGGATGTACACAGCCACTTATTACATAAAATGGACAAATGCAACACTTGCAACTCAATAATAGTGTTACAACTCTTCCTCTAAACTGAGGAATAACGGGGAGGAATGAGTCTCGGTGCCTAGGGTTTGCTCCTAGGCGACTCGAAAGGGTTTTCGTCGTCGTCTCTCCCCGTCCTCTCCCTTCCCACGCCTAATCGCCGCCGGGGTCACAACCTGATCTCTCCGTTGGAGATCACTGGTTCTGATCCTTCCACCGCCCCATCCATCCATAATCCACAAACCCTCTCCGCGATCGGAGTCCGGACCAAGTTTTTTGCTAGCCCTCCCTGATTCATCTATGGAGTCGGTGGAGGATCCTGTTGGGGAACATGACGCCGACGGAGGAGGAGAAGGGCGGTGTGAGGATCGGCGGGGCAGGAGAGCGGCGTTCCCACACGCTTGTTCCGGCGTGCCGGGAAGGTCCCGGCGGAGAACCGGGTGAAGGCCGAAACCCTAGAGCGCACGCTAGGGCGGTGTGGTGCCCGATCAAGGGTATCCATTGCAAGGATCCGGGGAGAACTACTTCCTATTCACGTTTCGCAAGATTCTCGGGAAACGTAAAGCCCCGGAGGAGGGGCCGTGGATGATCTCGAAAGACTTGGTGGTGGTGGCGGAATTTGATGAAGCCAAGACCTGGAGGAGATCGATTTCAATTTCATCCCAATTTGGGTGAGAATCTCCAATCTTCCTTTTGGGATGATGACGAAGGATACCGGTGAAATCTTGGGGCTTAAAAATCGCCGGGTTCGGGATGTGGACGTCGGGCGAGGATGGCATGGCGGTGGGTAGGGTTTTTCTTGGTGAAGATGCTTGTTGGACATCCGTAAACCCCCGATGCGTGGAATGATGGTGAAGTTTGGGGAGGAAGAGAAGGAAAAGTGGTGCTCGTTTGCATATGAGTTTCTCCCAGATTTCTGCTATGCTTGTGGTCGCATTGGCCACATAGACGTAAAACTATGAGATCAGGTCGAGAGAGGGACACCCACCCAGCCCTTTCGAGAGGACCCCCGCGATTCATCCCCTCGAAGCATAAGCGTGGCTCCTTCACATTGGAGAAGAAGCGGGGGGTCGGGGACGTGGCTCGGGAGTGGTGGAGGATCGGGAGTCGACACTCTTTTGACTCTCGCGGGGATAGGTGGGGAGCTACTGGTTCGGGCAGTGATGCTGTGTCTTGGAGAAAGGAGGATGCAAACAAGGGGGTAGAGAAGGGAGATGAAGCAACCAGCCCGCCGAAACACAAAGGGCCAGGGGAACGGCAGGAAGCAACTCAAAGAAGGCCCTTCTACCGCTCTCCCCGGCGCTCGGGAGGTGGTGAAGAACGTGGATGCCAAGGGGAGTGTTGCGGGTAAGGCCAACAGAGCGGGCTCAAAAGAAATAGTGAAGGAGAAAGAAAGTAAAAATAAACGTGGCACCTTTAAGAGGATGGAGAGGAGCAAGGCACCGGTGAGCGGTGGTCAGGAGGAATCTCTGGAGAAGAAGAGAAGGATGGAGTCTGTGAGGGAGGAAGAAGAGGAAGAGGGACAGAAGGGAGCAAAAAAAGAAGGGCGACGTTGAGATGGTTGATCAGGTGACGGAGAATGCTGTAGCGGGGCCGGCGGACCGGTCCTGCGAGTCCCAATGAAGATCGTTGTGTGGAACTGCCGGGGGTTGGGCAACCGCCCGGCGGTTAAGTAGTCTTCTGGAGTTCCAGGAAGGCGGAGGAGGCGGATGTTTTCTTCTTGTGCAAAACGAAGATGGACAAGAGGCGAATAGAAAAGTTCAGGTGGTCTTTGGGGTTGAGCAACATGGTGTCGCGCGATTGTGTTGGCAAAGGAGGAGGGGGATTGCTCTCTTTTGGCGGCGGGGTTTAGATGTGTGTCTTCGAATTTTTCCGATAATCACATTAACGTGGAGGTGGTGCAAGCGGGAAGAAGTAAGTGGAGATTCTCACGGGGTATATGGTTACCCTAAGGTTGAAGATCGTCACAAGACATGGACACTGATGAGGGACCTGCATGCGCATGAACCCCTCCCATGGCTCTGTGCAGGCGACTTCAACGAAATCCTTTTCCAGCAGGAGAAGGAGGGGGGTGGTCTCCGGCCTCAGGTGCAGATGGACCGGTTTCGAGATGCTTTGGTGGATTGTGAGTTGGAGGATTTGGGGTTTGAAGGTGATGCTTTCACGTGGCGGAATAAGCAAAATAATGTGGAGGGGTATGTGAGAGAGCGCCTTGATCGTGCTCTTGGGAATAAAGCCTGGAGGGACATGTTCCCTTCCTTCCAAGTGTTGAATGGTGATCCTAGACACTCGGATCATAGGCCGGTGATAATAAACACAGTTGTAGAGGAGAAAACGAGTGTACAAAGAAATAAAGTTTTTTCTTTTGAAGCTGGTTGGTTGGAAGAGGAGGGTTGTAGGGAGATAGTGAAAGATGCTTGGGAGCAGGGGGAGGGGGAAGGTTTAAATAAAGTAGGGCAATTGATAGGTAAGGTATCAGGTAATTTGGCCTGGTGGAGTAAAAATGTTCTCGGAGATTTAGAGAAGAGGAGAAAAAAATTAAAAAAAGATCTGGAGTCTTGTAGGAGAAGTGTTCTGTCGAAGGAAGGAGTAGCAAGGGAGGCAGTGGTTAGTCACCAACTAGATAAAGTGGAGGAGCAGATAGATATCTCTTTGGAAGCGAGAGAGCGCATGTGCGGTGGTTAGAGAAGGGTGATAGGAACACTTCTTTCTTCCATGCGGCTTGCTCGATAGAAGGAGGAGGAATTTTATAGGGCCACTTCAAAATGGAGAAGGGGTAGAGTGGAGAATGAAGTAGAGAAGCGAGGAGTTTATTACTAACTATTTTATGCAGCTATTCACATCGGATATCAGCGGTGATGCACAACAATTGCTCGGTGCAGTTCAAAGCCGGGTCACAGGAGATGAACGTTGCTCGAAGGCTGAATTTCGAGAAGGAGATAAAAGATAAAAGATGCGCTTGACAAAGCATTGGAGATCTAAAAGCACCGGGCCCGATGGGGGCAGCGGTGTTTTATAAGAAGTTTTGGGACATAGTGGGCAGGCGAGTTCTGAGAAAAGAAAGTGATGAAGTGCTTACGGGGTGATCCTATACCGCCTGATTGGAATGAAACTATTATTGCTCTCATTCCGAAAGTGTCCCGCCCGGAGAAGGTAACTGATCTCAGGCCAATCAGTCTCTGCAATGTGCTATATAAAATCATTTCTAAGGTGCTTGCAAATCGGTTGAAAAAGATTTTATCGGAGATAATTTCAGAAAATCAAAGTGCTTTCGTTCCCGGCCGGTTGATCAGTGACAACATCCTAATAGCCTATGAGCATACTCATTATCTAAAGAAGAAGAAGAAAGGGGCTAGGGGTTGGGCTGCGATCAAGCTAGACATGAGCAAGGCATATGATCGGGTTGAGTGGCCGTTCCTGAATGCGATGATGGAGAAGCTGGGGTTTTGCCAGGAATGGGTTCACATGATTATGAATTGTGTATCAACGGTCTCCTACAGAGTGAAGGTAAATGGCGCAATTGGTTTGAGCTTCAGACCAGGGCGTGGGCTAAGGCAGGGGGACCCTCTGTCCCCCTACCTATTCCTGTTGTGTGCCGAGGGCTTCAGCTCCCTTTTGAGTAAAGCGGAGGCGGAGGGAAAGATCCAAGGGATGAAAGTTTGCCACAATGCACCGAGTGTCTCACATCTGCTATTTGCAGACGATTCCCTTCTCTTAGTTCGTGCCAATGAGGAGAATGCAGTCCAGATCAAGGAGATTTTGGAGTTGTACGAAAAAGTATCGGGGCAAACCATAAACAAAACCAAATCAGCTGTTATGTTCAGCCCCAACACAAGTGATGAGGACAAAGCAGTGGTGAAGGACGTGCTCAACATTACTAGTGAGACAGCAAATGATCGGTATCCGGGGCTGCCAAGTACATGTCGGTGCTTCACGATCAGCCACGTTCAAATATTTGAAGGAGAGAGTTTGGAAGAGGATCATGGGGTGGCGGGTAAAAATGCTCTCTAGAGCCGGTAAAGAGATCATGATAAAAGCAGTAGCTCAGGCTATCCCAACATTTGCAATGGGCTGCTTTGATCTAACTAAGGGGATCTGTGATGAAATCAGTGCAATGATTGCAAAGTACTGGTGGAGTCATCAAGATAAGGAGAAGATGCATTGGCTTAGCTGGGAGAAACTCACCCGAGCAAAGGAAGATGGGGGCTTGGGGTTCAGGGGCATTCATGGTTTCAACGTGGCAATGTTAGCAAAGCAGGCGTGGCGGCTACTGGTGAATTGTGATTCCCTATGTGCACGAATCTTGACTGCAAAGTACTACCCAGGTGGTAACATCCTTGAAGCAAAACAGAAGAACAACATGTCTTATACATGGCGTAGTATTACGGCGAGGGGTGGAACTCTTGAAGAAGGGAGTCATTTGGCGAGTGGGTGATGGGTCACGAATCCGCATTTGGGAAGATCCATGGATACCGCGTGATGAATCGCGGTTGCTTTTCACCCCAAGGGGTCAAAATCTGTTAACACATGTAGATGAGCTCATTGACCCGGTCACGGGATCGTGGGATACAGAGCTTGTGAAGGATATGTTCTGGGAGGAGGATGCTGAGATGATTCTGGGCATACCGGTCCATTCAGGGATGGATGATTGTACTGCCTGGCACTACAACCGAACCGGGGTCTTCTCGGTGAGATCAGCGTATAAAGTGTTCATGGGGGTGAAGAAAGTGACCAAGCAAGGAAAGAGGGGAGGGTCATCGTCCTCCCCAGCTACAGGGGGAATGATCCTTTCTGGAAACAATTGTGGCAACTGAAGTGTCCGAAGAAGATGTCTCATATGTTGTGGAGAATGGGACATAACAGCCTTGCACTTCGTGTCAATTTAAAGAGGCGAGGCATGGCTGTTGAACCGGGGTGTATGCTTTGTGGTCGCTTTGATGAAGACGGGGCACATCTTTTTTTCAAATGCAAAGCAGTTCGTGAATTATGGAGGCACTTGCAGCTGGAAGAAGTGAGGAAAAGGCTGGCCGATGCTCCATCAGCGCGTGAGGCCCTGGAAATTATTTTCAAACTGCATCCGGGTATTCAGAGCCGGGTGATCACCCTGTTATATTTATGGTGGTCAGAGAGATGCAGTTTCAGAGAAGGTGCTACGCTGCGAAGTGCAAATCAACTCTCATGGTTGATCCAGACATATGCTGAGGAGTGGTCGCAGTTTTGAAAAGCTTCAAAGCTAGTGAACAAAATCAAAGTCCGACAGGTCTGGAAACCGCCACCAGAAAATTTTATTAAAATAAACTGCGATGGATCCTTTGATGCTGCAAGCCGGAGTGGTGGATGGGGCTATGTGCTGAGAGTAGGGGATGGTGGAGTGATAGCTGCTGGCCATGGACGTCTGCATGCGGCTAGTGAAGCTTTTCATACGGAGATTGTTGCATGCCTACAGGGTGTACAAAGAGCAGCTGATCTCGGAGTACAGAAAATAATCTTAGAGTCTGATGCAACTATGGTGGTGCAGGCTCTCCAATCAACTGAGTACGACCGATCTACCGCTGGCGGCCTGATTTGGGAGTTAAAGTATTTGTTAGCATGTAACTTTGTAGCTTTCGAGCTGAATCATGTTCCTCGAGTTTGTAACTCGGTGGCTGATAGCCTAGCTAGTCTAGGTGCAAGTTTAAATTTGAATGCTGCTCCGGTTGTGGACAGTGTTCCTGTGAGTGTCTGTAAACTGGTTGCTGCTGATGCGGCTGCTTGTTATGAGTAATGGAATTCATTTCCCATAAAAAAAAAAAAATAAGTGTTACAAATGAGAGAGGCACCGGGATTAGTATCCAGTGGAGTCAACACCTGATCTATAGTCATATGGGCATGAGAGGCATCAGGATCAATATGCAGTGGAGTCACTGCCGCATCCCCAGTCGTGAAGTCACAAAAGCATGTAAGGCCTGCCACCCATCCCCAACCGTGGAGTAACCGGCGCATCCCCATCCAGCAGCTGTCCTCCTCCTGGGATCCAGCCAGGCACGCAGCAAACATTTCACGAACATGATTGAACATGCAAGTCGAAGCACACGTGTGTGCGATCGCTCAGGAACAAGGAGCAGCGTGAATTCGGAAATTAGAAATCACGTATCATTTGGTTGGCGTGGGGTCAGAAGTCGTTGAGCTGGACGTTTGGGCGTTGACTTGTCAGCATAACAATAATTAGGCCTATTATTTGCGGATGTAATCACGCCCGTGCATATATGTACCCATGTAACACACGGAATATATACACCAGTTCCCACACTTTCATGGCCGTCGGTCCACGAAGAGCTCCCCCAGCTCTCAGTGATGGCCTCGTAGTTGAGGTTGAGATCCAGGGTCCTCTTCAAGAATTGCGTACCCACGGTGGCGTCGCAGCCATTGCTCGCAGACGCCTTCCTTTCTAAGCTGTCATCGTCTTCCTTATCCATCATCACAGTTGAAGTCTATTTCTAGCACCTGAGCCGACGATGCCTCCCTCTTCATCAGATAAGCAGGGGCAAGTCAAGGTGTGGACGGATTCAATTGGTTAATCGAACTGCATCCAAAAACTGATAAATGACCTGCCTCCCTTGCAGGCGTAATCACAAATACAGCACCGCACTTATCTCACATACCTTAGAGACCTGCATGATCGAGTGATTATTATTTTTTTGCTGGGTTAATTAAACTCTGACAACCTGCTGACTCCTTGAATGATGGAAGGCAGATGGGTTAGCTGCGTCAGTTGTACCTAATGGTTCACTAACCAATGCAATGTACAAAAGAAACTAGTGACAAAATTTTCCCCATAGAAGTGCAAGTGAGTCTTCTCTGAAGAGAATGTACTTAGGGAGGCTTTTGTACCTAATGGTTCATTAACCAATGTAAGGTACTCAGATCATGGAGTGGCAGTCGCGCATCCAACCGTGTGAACCTTTCCTGTTTGTATGCTTTGTAAAGAGTTACCACATCAACCAAGAATCCCAGCAATGGATTTGCTACAAGCCCCATTATAAGGAATTTAGGGAGGCTATTGCTGTTGCCCAGGGCTCAGACCTGGCATGGTGCTCCAGCTGTGAACATACACCGATTTATGTTTGGTATCCTGATGCCTCTGAATTCTAAATGTACTATTGCTTGTGAAGTCGTGGAAGCTTATGATTTCGAAGTAACTTATAGCATGCAGTGTAAAGTAGTAATCTTGCACCCCGGCATGCGCATGTTTCACATAGTTTTTCATTCTACTGGTTTCATCACGCTGAATGTGAAGGGTATATATATAAAGAGGTGCATATGAATTGGGATGTAAGGGCAGTATTAATTACCATGTATCGGTCCCACTAAATCCCATATGTCGCAGCATATGGGCACGAAGACGCCAGATTAATTTACCCATCTACTATGAATGAAAAAGAAACAAAATACCACGGCACTATATAAATTGGAGTAATTCACTACCTTTCATTCCAAGTGCCACGGTCACAAATTTCAGACACTAAAGTACTACCTCCGTTCCTTTTTATAGTTTGTTTTAGCTATTTCTCACATGCATGCAAAATTCTCTGGATGTGGACATAAATAGGTTTAGATGCATGCAACAAGGATCAAATCTGGACACCTAACCGTACTCTAAGATGAACTATAAAATGGAACAGAGGCAGTACATATTACTAAGATAACGTGTGTGCATGGATCTTCCATGTGGATCTTCTGTATCCACATGCATGTTGTCAATAGAAATCTGAGATGCATGTGGATCTTCTATATTCAACCACTGCATAACATATTCAATGTTGTTTTTTTTTGGGGGGCTGTATTCAGCAAGACCACGCGGAGGCGAGCCATTTCTGAGGCTCCCTCATGAATCCCAGCAAAATCTTGCCAACACAGCTTCCAAGATATCTCTAGCATAGGAACCAAACACTCTACTGGACAGGACTCATGTCTGGGGCAGGAACGTGCCCTCAGTATGCAGTGCTCTCCTGATGCCACCAATTCCAATGCAACACACGTGATTCTGCAGGCGTTCCCTCTTGTTACTGCCCTTGACGACTGCACATACGTGTAGAAATACTACCCTCGTCAACATCATGCTCGTATACACACTCATCTCTAGTTTTGTGCACTAATCTATTCTATATCCTGTCTAGACATTTGATTTTACTGAAGATTGAAACAAGTGGTTAATAACTAGTAGAAGAACATCAAACATCACTTTTGAGAAAGACCATCCACTTAATATCATTGTACACACATAAACTTGTACAGAAAAAAAATTGAACAGTCACCAAAAAAAAAAAAATTTGCAAGGAGATCCTTAATACTTTGGAGCCTGCACTGCGATGAGGTTTGGAGGTGCACCACGTGCAAATGATTTCTGCTTTGCACCATCCGCCCATCCGCCGCTGAGTACAAGGTTTTCTTTAATTTCAGGAAACATGTGCCTGGGTACGTGCGACCATTGTTGGCCCCAAGTGTCTGATGAAGCTTTACCCACCAACTAGCATGATTTGTTGACTAGCAATGGGTGGTCGTGGGTCGAGGGAAAATCTTGGATCGGATCCTCTGTTTTCCTAATGCCTCTATCTCCTATAACAATCTCACTAGGAGACATCTTAAGTCATTTCCTATGTTAGCTATACAGATCTACCGAAAACCAACAGTGCTAGCTATACACCATCTGCCAGTTGTGAAAGCGAGTGTTTGAAAGAGACATAACACATAACATGGAAAAGTTAAGTTTCAATCTAAGGCTAAGGCATGCCGACCAAGACGTTAATGTATAAAATGTAGAAGTTGGAGTGTGGATATATAGATGTGTTATACAATGTTCAATCAGTTAGAAATTTATTCATTGCAATTTCTTTATTACCTTTGAACTATTATTTGACACAAAATTCTAATTTGTCATAGTACTATGTAACTATAGATTTGAGTGAAACATCTTTTATCTATATATACTTACTATTATGTCCAAACTCCAACCGAATACAAAGCTAATGCTGAATGCTATTCTGGATGAAGTGTAATAGCTTTGGTTTTTTAATTTTGAGCATATAATAACTTTAGTTTCTTGTCTTGAGCTAAGTTCTGGCTACTGCAGTCTCTTTTGTAGATGGCAAACATTGACAAAACAGCATGACTCCTAGATGTAGTAGTAGTGATTCTTCGAGCATGATTTTTTTAGATCAAAGGGATTTTATTTTCATTACACAACTGAAAAAGGTCCTAGCCTCTACATCGGAGGATGTATGTGACCAAAAATATTAGAAATGATGCTTTGGGAAGACTGCATCACCCATAAAGTGTTATAAGGTGCGCAGCGGAAAACGGTCCAGCTCGTTTATCACAAGCAAAACGGGCCTAACACCCAGGTCCAACGGAGCAACACATATTAAGGCTTGGGCCTAACTCAACCCAAAAGACTAGCCTGATAGGTGAGGAATGCCCCATCCTATATGTTGTGCTCCCCTCCATCGATTACCGATGTGGGACTAAACCCAACAATCTCCCCGTCACACATTGGACCCAACTCTTCCATTGCATGGCGCCCATGTGATCTCCGAGAGAAGATTTTTTACAGGCCCGAGTTTTAGTTCTCCAGTCACAAGGCTTTTCGTGACCCTTTAGAGACACGGGCTCCCCGTCAACATGCGATCTGGAGATGTTTTTCACGGGTTTTTTTCGACCTTCCGGCTTTGATACCACTTGTTATAAGGTCTTGCGCAGCGGAAAGCGGCCCAGCTTCGTTGTACCACGAGCAAAAGCGGGCCTAGCACCCAGGTCTAACGGGCAGCACATATAAAGGCTTGGGCCTAACTCAACTCAAAAGACTAGCGATAGGTGAGGACTGCCCCATCCTATATGTTGTGCTCCCCCCTCCATCGATTACCGATGTGGGACTAAACCCAACACAAAGTAAGCACACCCAAAGCCAGGCAAAATGGCTAAGATAAAGCAAAAAAGTTTCTCATAATAACCTATTGCTAAACCTCCAGCCGTGCACGGCGAAAATTTCCATTGTTACCATTTCCAAAAGAAAGCTTGCATTTCACAAAAGTTCCGCCCGTCCTCTTACGGAACAACAACCACTGCCTGGTCGATGACGTAACCTGTAAATGACTTGCATTATAGAACACATCTCCGTTTTATCAAAAACCACATCAATTCGGCTTAACCATATGGCCCAACACATGGCGCCTGCAACTTCAGATGGGAACAGTGGCGGCGAGAGCTCCCACCCGCCCCACCCCTCCACCCTCCACCTCATCGCCGGCGATCCTCCCCTCCATCGACCATGAGTGGATCTGAGGCGTGGCTGTTCTGCGCACCATGGGCTCCTCCTCGGACCTAGCTGATCGGCTAGATTTTGACCGAGGTCTGGCCTTCAAGATGAAGTTCGTCGTTTCTTCAGATCTCGGTACACCACCCCTTCCCCTCCCCGACGAATCGTTCTTTTTGCTGGTGACTTTCAGAAGATTCTTGTTTTCGTTTGACGGAAGATTCGGTTGCTTTAGCCCTCAATCATGTCTGGGGGACGTGCTTTAGATTTTCATGTGAAATTTCTTAGCAACAACCATTTCCGTGTGTCTGTCTTCTCCAAAGAGGTAGGCTTTCACATCTATAAGCTCCGCCGTGTTACCACAGACATGTTTGATATCTATTTCCATCTGTGGAATAACGGCACTCCCCACTGGGGCGAGAAAAGAGAGCCTGGGAAATTGAGCAGGAAAAAGAATGGACTGAGATCCTTTCTCGTTCAGCTCTACGTGAGGCAAAGAAAAGAGAAAAAAAGAAAGTTAAGAAAGTGCGCTTTGCCAAACAAATCGTCCAAACGCCACCAAAATCTTTGCACAAGCCCAGCATCTCCATCTCGTTTGGTTGCTTTTCTGGTGAATTTGATCCTAGCCTCAGTCCTGGCCGCATGATTTTTGGCTCTAGATCGGAAAACCGAAGCCATGCATTGAGGCTGCGAAGAACAAAGCGAACCCCACGGCGGGAGCCGTTTCCCATGATTCAAATTTGAATCCCGTTTTTTAGCCCATGTCAGATGCAGTCGTTGCCTAGAGCTGGGCCACCCCAGAAAGCTTTGTCAATCTGCTATCCGATGTCTCCGATGCAAACAGTTGGGCCATGTCAAATTCCGTTGTCAAAAAAAGAGGTCGAAACCCATATGGGTCTGGATGCCCAAAGCCCGTTGCACAGTTACTGAGCCTGCTGTTCAATGGCGACCCAAGTGCCCATTGCCTACCGTGGAAATCAATGCAACAGTGCAGAAGGATGAAGAGTCTAGGGATAATCACGTCCTCGATACCTGTGCGGATTCTTCGGGATTTATACCGAGTATACAGGAACAAGAAAATATTTTGTTACAAACAAATCCGCCCGGCTTTCCAGCTTCCAAACCCAACGAACAGCCCACCCTCATTCAGAGGAGTAAGCGCCACCGCAAACCAGAAAACCCCAGCAGCGAAACTCCTCTCGACGGTGTCGCCGCCGTCGACGGTGAACAAGACATGGCAAACTTCCCGGTGAACCCCCAGCCGTTCCTAGTGGCGGACATGGTGGTAGAGCAAGGTTGGAACAGGCCGGCCAGAGGCCGGATGGCCTTAGGAGGAGATCCAACAAGGGAGCATGAGGACTACGCCATCGTCACGATCAATCCCATGCCGGTGGCTGCGGAGCAACTCCGGCGAGACCCTCAACCGTCGGCCAGACTTCCTCGAGCATAATCAAAGGGTTGGGTGTAGAAGCAGCTCACCTCTCTCCTCTTGGTCTTGGCTTGATTAGACTCCATACAGTTGCTCGGAGAGATAGATTAGTCAGAAATTCTCCGTTCAATTTGGGCGAGAATCATGTAGTTCTTTGTGGTGAAGCATGATGAAGGAATAAATGCTAGATCTTGCACTTACATTAGAATCTGTTGGCTGATGTTCCTGGCATTCCCTCTAGATTTCCAAAAGGATTTTTTTATATCGAGCAGCAGTAGCACCTTATGGTAGACTCCTAGAGTGGTACGAGAGATGAGAATAAGTCAAGAATTCTTGCACAAGCTCGATCCTAAGCCCGATCGAGTTTCAAGGAGCCTGTGGTAGTTTCTAGAGGGACCCTAATTGGTGGGATGGGAAGATCATGGACAGTCCCAGTCTACATTCTCAATGGACATTTTTCTGATGCATTCGGCGGGACGAAGATCCTGTTCCTCTTGATGGCGAGCCCCACCCGAACATGGACGGTTGTACTTGGACCCAATCCCCTGGAGGCCAAAGCTGGCAGAACGAGCGGCGGGCGCAAATCCAGATCTTGGAATGTTTGGGAAACCCACACCCAAACCAGATCCAGTGAGAATGTTGACCAATTAATCAACATGTATGCAAATGCAAACAATGCTGCCAACCATCGGGAAGGTTTCAAGGTGCATTCATAGGTGACAATCTGGATGAGATGGAAGAGGAAGAAGTGGACATGGAGGTTGATGTTGAACCTGAAGGAGGAGAGCAGTGGCCAAATTGGGACCCAATCATCTTTGTCCCAGCCCAAGATCGGATAAATCAAGTCCCTCATCACCCGGCGATTGCCACAACATGAGCTCAGCTTTGATCTCTCGGGATCTTCTATGAAATTCCTGCGTGCCAATGGACGACATCCCAATTGAAGCAGTTTTTCAGTTGGAGGAGGACAGTTCTTCCTCTAGTGATGCTTCTTCTGTTTTCCCAATGAAGACAAAGCCCGTTTCTGGCTATGCGAGTCATGTTGCAGCAATTGACTTGTTCCACGGGGAAAGGCCTCCACGGCTCAGTAGTGCAGCACCTAATACTATACTCATGGCACCTATCTTCATTGAGGGTGCAGTGCATGAAGATCCGGCCCGGTGGTCTTGAGATTGTCCCCGAGAATCCAAGCATTGGATGTACTGGCACTACAGCTATGGCCTTTTTTGATGAAGCAATCGGTTTGCAAGGCTGAATCGATCAAAAATGAAGAAGGCACCAGCTATGATCATTGATCGGATGGGAGTCATCCATGCTTGGTGTTGAAGTACCTTCCGATACCTGCATGGATGTAGTGATGGGCACCTCTAGCCCAAATGATCAGGCCCATTTTGCATTAGAATTTCAAACTCAAAGCGTCGGGCCCACCACTAACAAAGGAAAAGGCCCAATGCAGTCTCGGCCAGAAACAAGAGGAAGAACATGGCACTCACTACCTCAATCACGAGATCCTCATGACGCCTCTTGGACAAGCGGTGTCCGTCGTAGTGTGCGCATCCGTGGTGACAATGAAGGCTACCGTCGGTGAGAATTGAAAAATCTAAGAGAAGTAAAGAATTGGATTGTTGAAATTGATGAGTCAAGTGGTAAGCCGGGGCCTCTTTCTATATCTACCTTGCAGGATTGGGGGATCAAGTGCGGAGTGGATCACGAGGACCTCTCAAAGATGTGCTCATGCGAGGAGCCATCGGACTGACTGAAGCCAAATGTGAACAATGATGAATAAAGTATCAAGAGTCACCCCCCACTGGCTGTATCATGCCTCGGACGGTGCTTGCATTTCATTTTTTAATACATTTCATGTTGAACCCCTATATGGTGTCGATCACCGTCTTTCTGTTAAACTCTGCGGGTGTCATGTCAAAGTCTTGCATCTGTGTTAGTCGGACTTCAGTTATGGTCATCTGAATTGTTTTAAACTTAAGATGTTTAGTGTGGTTACCTACACCCTCCTCTCTGTTGATTGTGTGCAATTTGAGATGTTCTTGCTGCCTCAAACCAATGATATTGATACACATATTTCGAGTTGATTGATCCCTAATCGATCGTCCTAGTGGCCTCGGACTGCTACCCCACCAATAAGTTTCATAATGAATACAAGAAACTGGAACATTTTGTGTTGGAACATTAGAGGAGTAAATGGCTCTACTAAGTGGGGCCTTGATTCGAGACAAGGTAGAAGAGAGTGCTGTTCAATAGTTTGCACGCAAGAAACCAAAAGCGTGACCACTTTGATACGTTCTTTGTGAGGAAAATCGTGCCCCACGGCGTTTTGGCGATTTTGACTTTATTCCATCGGTAGGGGCATCGGGTGGAATCTTGGTGATATGGAACAGCTCAGTATTCCAGGGCAACGTCCTAGACAAACAACCTTTTGGTATGATGATCAGCTTTACCTCAGTACAAAACAATGATGTCTGGAACATGACCACGGTATATGGTCCTTGCCAGGAGCCAGTTCGATCAGAATTCATAGACTGGTTCAGGGGACACATAATCCTTGATTCAGACAATTGGATCTTTTTGGGTGATTTCAATTTCTATCGTTCGCTTGAAAATAGAAACCAACCTGGGGGTAATCTGAATGATACACTGATTTTCAACGATGCAATTGGGCATTTGGGATTGATAGAACTGCCACTCAAAGGACGCTCATACACATGGAGTAATATGCAAGTAGAACCCCTACTCGAGCAACTCGATTGGTTCTTCACATCACCAAACTGGACACTTGACTATCCAAACACTGAAGTTCTTCCTCTGGCTAGAATCACATCAGACCATGTCCCTTGTTAGATAGTCATCAGCACATCTATCCCAAAATGTAATATCTTTCGCTTTGAGAACTTTTGGGCAGAGCAGAGCAACTTCGTTGAAACAGTGCATGATAGTTGGATATCGACAAATCCAGCACAAGATGCTGCAAAGAACATATGCAGAAAGTTCAAGTATTTAAGGTCAAGACTCAAAGTGTGGAGTAAGCAATTATCCAACCTGAAACTATATATTAGTAACTGTAACACAGTCATCAGTTTCCTGGACAATCTTGAAGATGCAAGAGGGCTATTCAATCCAGAGATCAACCTCAGGCATATTGTCAAAGCTCAGCTGCAGACCTGGCTTCACTACAAGAATTTGTACTGGAGGAAGAGATACACTGTGAATAGGATAAAATTTGGAGATGAGTGCACCAAATTTTTTCACAGTATGGCCACAATCTCCTACAGAAGAAACTCAATATCACAGCTAAGAAATGATCATGGCATTTGGGTACAGGATCATCAGAGCAAAGCTGGGCTACTCTGGACTTCTTTCAAGAACAGAATGGGCACAACCTCCTCACCCAATATGCTATTTGATCTAAACTCTCTAATCATGCCAGTTGCTGATTTGGATGACTTAGCCTCTACATTTAGCCATGAGGAAATTGACAAAATAGTGAGGCAAATGCCAAGTGAAAAGGCTCCTGGGCCAGATGGTTTTAATGGGCTGTTTATGAAAAAATGCTGGCAATTTATTAAGGCTGATTTTTATAAGCTATGCTCTGACTTCTATGATGGCTTGTGCAACCTGGAATCCATCAACAATTCCTTCATTACTTTGGTACCAAAGAAGGAGGGGCGAGAGGCGATAAGTGATTACGGGGCCAATATCCCTAATGAACATTTCCACGAAGCTCTTAACAAAAATATTGGCGGAGATAGGCTGCAACTTGTGGTTCTGAAATTGGTACACAAAAATCAATATGGATTTATTCGGTCTAGATCAATACAAGATTGCCTAGCTTGGAGCTATGAATATATTCATCAATGCCATCGATCCAGAAGAGAGATAATCATTTTAAAAGCTGGACTTTGAAAAAGCATTTGATATGGTTGAACACTCCACCATAATCCATGTCATGACTCATTTCGGTTTACGCTAAATGGGTGGAGTGGGTCAAGATGATACTAAACCTTTGGATCATCAGCAATACTACTCAATGGTGTGCACAGGAAATTTTTTAAATGCAAACGTGGGGTTAGACAAGGAGACCCATTGTCTCCTTTACTCTTTGTTACGGTAGCCGAGCTACTCAGTTATCATAAACAAAGCTTGAGAACTCGGTCTACTAATAAAGCCCATCCCCCAACCCTCGAGGACTTCGATTGTCCAATATGCCGGCGACACCTTGATGATGTTGCAAGCTGATGCGAGGCAGCTAGTTTTTCTCAAAGCCATGCTCAATAGCTTTGCGAGAATCAACTGGGCTACATGTTAACTATAGAAAGTCTCAGATGTACCCCATTAATGTTGCCCCGAGAGAAAATGACAATCCTGGCTAGCACTTTTTTGGATGTGACATAGGTTGCATGCCATTCACATACCTTGGATTGCCTATGGGAACAACTAAGCCCAGAATTGATGACTTTCGGCAATGATGAATAGAATTGAGAGGAGATTATCAGCTTGTTCAGTATGGTTGACCTACGATTGGAAGGTTGGAGATGATCAACTCGGCCATCACTCCAATTACCACTTATGCCATGTGCACTCTCAAGTTTCAGTAGGGGTCATTGAAAATGTGGAAAGAGGCCTGAAGCAATGCCTATGGCGTGGAAATTCAAAAATGAAAAAAGGAGGAAATCTTGTGGCTTGGCGGTTGTCATGCAACCCAAAAGAGAAAGGTGGCACAGGCATTCTAAATCTCAGGCTTCAAAATGACGCTCTACTTATGAAGCATCTTAACAAATTCTACAATAAAGAAGATATCCCATGGGTGCACCTAGTCTGGTATAAATACTATGAAAACCGAGTCCCCACACCTCAGGGAAGTTGGGTCTTTTTCGGTGGAAAGAGCGTTTATCGTCTGAATATGCTATTTAGGCAGATCACCACATGTGAGATTGGTGTGGGTTCATCAGTAAGCTTTTGGTGGGACCTTTGGGCTGACAACATTCTGGCACATAAATATCCCAGGTTAGCATCATATGCAAAAAATACAGAAGTCTCAGTAAAAGAAGTCATGGAAGCAACAGATCTTGACTCCCTGTTTGTGTTGCCACTATCCATTGAAGCCTGTGATGAGCTTGACTCTCTACAAGAAGAGCTTCAAAACCGGCCCTATGATGATACAACTTCAGACCGATGGGTACCAATTTGGGGTGGGCAGTACACCTCTCGAAAATACTACAAACATGTCTTCAGCTTCATCCGAGCACACCCAATCTTCAAGAAGATGTGGAAGTCTAGGTGCACCTCCAGAATAAAATTCTTTGTCTGGCTTATACTCGTTGACAGATTGAACACCAAGGACATGTTGCAGAGGAGAAACCTGAATATCCAAGGGGGCAGTACATGTGTCATGTGCAGTACAGGTGCAGTTGAAACCATCGAACACCTCTTTTTGAGTGTCCGTTTGCACAAGCCTGTTGGAATCGTCTTGGTATCACTTGGGATCTATCCCTACAACTGTTTGAAAAGATTGCTGCATCCTGCTCTCGCCCAAGGCATTCCGTGCTTTACAGAGGTGACAATGATTGCATCATGGGAGATATGGAAGATTCGAAACGATAAAGTCTTCAACAGACATGACCCAACCATAAATAGATGGATTAGCAATTTTAAGAATCAATGTTCTTTGCAATCCTGTAGATTCAAGGTTGATCTTATGACAACCTTCTGTGTTTGGTTAGATGCGTTTAGTTGAACTCTGTAAGTTAGAACTCTCTCTCTGTTTGTTTTTAAAAATTAATGAAATTTGGCCGGCACTGTGGGGGATCTCCCCACAGTTTTTCATGTCAAAAAACACATGGCGCCTGCTCCCAGAAGAAGAACTAGATAGGCATTATGTGTCGATAAATTATGAAACCAAGTACTAAACATATGGTCAGCACTTAGCGGTGATTTTAGGCGAAAAGTTATCTCCATTAGATGCCAGACAAACTTAGCAAGCACACACAATCAAAAGCGAGCGGTGTCTTGGGGCGTCTTACCTTTGGCAGCGTCACAAGAGGAGTTGCAATGGGCGAGACGGACATCCGCCACCGGCCGTTCCTGCGACCACAGGCAACTTGGGCAGCCACAGCATCATCAAGGACAGCGGCGGCGGTGCATCGACATCGTTAGTGGAGTAGTCCTCTTGCAGCCACAAGATTGTCCGGGGACCTTTGATGGAGCCCGCGACCGGGGGCGGGGGAAGATGTCGGTGTAGCACCCTCGTTGCAGCGACCTCACCAACCAGTCAAGCACATCAGCGTCCCGCGGTTGAGCTGGACCACACTTGGCTGACCGAGGATCCTCCGGTGCGGATAGATTCACGGGGAAGGCGGATGGGCGCCAGCGGGAAGGCGCAAGCTCATCAGCATGGGGTCAACCCAAAATGGCGAGGGTCCGCGGGGCTTGCTCTATAGAAGGCGAGTGGAGTGCGCAGCAGCCCCGTCGATGTAAGTTGGCCTCCACAGATGGCTGCGTCGGCGCTGCTGCTCGATTGGCGCCCGCTGGCGCCTAGGACCCGCGCCAGCGTTGCCGCGCCTGGGTGGCGAGTGAGCCTCCTGCTGTCTTGCATGCCTCAGCGTCGGCGGCGGGCGCAACTCCTGGCCCGTGGCCACACGAGTCATTGATGTGGGGGCGTCATCTTCGCTGTGTGTTGCCAGGGGCCGGACAAATGATTGCCCAACAATGATGGGAGGCGGTTTGGGCGCCTCGGCGCTCCCCTGCTGGCGCAGCTCACCGAAGGCGTTGGAGGTGGATGACGTGGTGACGCAGCCTTGACGCCCACGGCCCGGTGCCCGATGTTGATGCGTATAAGGCAGCCGAGTGGGGGAGGTGCACTGGGCGGCGTGACCCTCTCCCGCGATTGCCAGCGCAGGTAACAAGTGAGCTCGGCACCGACGCCGGTGGGCAGGGTGTGGCTGAGTCTGGCAGACGCTTCACGCCACGGCTTACAACAAATGTGAAGCCATCGGGCGTCGATCGGAAGCGGCGCAGGCATAGAGTGTGATTCTGCGGGGCCAGGCGTTGCTGCGCCGGAATCCTTATTTGAAGCGAGCGAGGACTCGCCGGCTTGATGAGCGGGTACCTGCACGTCTGCGGGCGACCTTGGTGTCCACAGGTCTCTCGCTGACCGCGAGGACCCACCGCCCGCTCGCTCTGCAGCTTGGGCGGCCCGGGTGCCGCGCCAGGATTGTTGACTGGCTCAGCACCACCGTTAGCGACGGGAGCGCCTTACACTCCACGAGCCGAGGGCTCAACCGACCACGACGCTCACGGCCGAAGGCGGGAGGCTGGCGTGGTTGGCAGCATTATCCAAGGCCGCCGCGAGACCCGCCGTCGTGCGTTGGCGGCGCCGCTGTGACCGACGGCGAGACGGTGCGGCGTGCGATCCTGAGATAGCCTGGAGGAGGCTCGTAGTCCCACCTCGTCCAAAGCGTGGCGTCCTCGACATGCCCATCCACCCGGCGCTCCAACTTGGACCTCCCGGCGGAGGCACGAACTGGAGTCGGCACCGGCGGAGGCATTCCCACAGCCACGAGGTGTACCCCGTCGACAGCGACAGCCGCCGTCGGAGAGGCCTGCATGGGGCTGATGTGGAGGCGACAACGAGCTCGGAGGAGAGAAGGCGCCACGGGGCGACATCGGGCTCTGCCTGATGCAGGTGTCTCGAGGGCGGCAGTGTCGCGTCGGGGGTCCCCGACTCGGGGGGTGGGCACTCATCGGCCGGACGCCAAGTGTCGTCGAGGGGCGTCCATGGCTCCGGCTGGCGGCGCGGCCGTCCCAGCGGCCGGGCGCGGCGGCGGCCTCCACCGCAGCCCCAGCGGTGGAGGGACAGGGTGGGCGACTGAGGCGCCATCTTCCTTACGGCGAGCACGGCAACCAGCTCTTGGGAACCGCCCAATGTCGCCGGCTTATGGAGGTGCAGGCGAGGCGGCTGAACCGCAGGGAGCCCCAGGCAGCCCACCGGGGCGACGGGGTCTCCACATCCCACAGCCATGGCTGCCGTCCGGCGAAGGTGGGGCGCCCCCACAACGCAGCCGCGAACGGGGAAAAAGACCCGCCAAACGATAGATCAGCCCGGAGGAGAGGGCGGATCGGAGCTTGGATGGGAGAGGGAGGTATAGGTTGGTAGATCGGAGGTGGAGGGGAAGAAGCGCCGCCCGTCGCCTCCGTGGGGAGGAGCGGGTCGGGGGCCGCGGGGGTCCATGATGTGTTTTTTCAACTACGAATAGTTATTTGACTGTTGTGCCATGTGAGGCTCCTAAAGACACATGGTGGCTCCAGAAAGATATATTTCTATTAATGTGTTCCATGTTCCACCTTCATATAAATTGCAACACATATTTCTCTGTTTATTTACATTTGGGGCTCGCATATCTTTCCACTAGAGAAAATCTTAGAAAGCTCTGATTTACATAAACAAAAAGTTTTATTTCACGAAGGTAGACTTATTAGTACCGGAACATGTTCAAGCGTAGAAATATTGAGTCACAGAGTTTTTCATTTTTCGTTGTTGGAAATTTGATGCATCTGTTCCAGCATTATATTTTCCATTTGCGTGTAGGCGTGTAGCCTACCTGCAAGTCCCTTTCTTTATGGGTATTCTCACTCTTTGTTGGAGCAAAATGGCGGGCAAGATAATTTCAGGAAATTGTCATTGTTCATTAGTGGTTTGCAGAGAGGCTTCAGGAAATTGTTAATCAAAGAAACAAACGCTTGTGACAATAAGACTACATATATAGCAAAATGGATGAATCAAGAAAGTAAGAATGACTTATAATTTGGGAGTAATAATGTTTGGTGACCCGCAGAGGCAGGATATTCTCAATCATTTTCTACAAGTATGATGTCATGTGTGGACGGCAGCATGCCTGGAACCCACTATACTGATCCAACACTGCAAGAGCAGTTAGGGGAGTAACCATTCCTGCGAGGGGGCCTGGTTCTCAGCAGAGGGTTCCTCTCAAAGAAATTTGAGGGCCGCAGCTCGAATGCGCCGCTCACCGTCGGCATCACCGGGAAGTCCTGGTATGGGACGTGGTGCAGGCCCACCGTGTACCACAGAACGATGTCCTCGTCCATTATCCTCCTGTTCCTCTTGCTCCAGGCAGCCAAACTATCGTGTCCGGTGCTCTGCTCCGCATACAGCCCAGGCACCCACTTCTCCGACCTGTCATAAGGTGTCACCCATACCTGCTTCTTGGTGTAGCTAGCACGGCGCTGCAGGTACTCATCGTCAGTCAGGAGCGAGGCTGCCGTCGCACCTAACGGGACGAGACGGTACCCGACCTCGTTGCCTACCTTGGTCTTCTTGCTTGGGTTGATGAACAGGAGCTCTGCCGGTGGCGCGCCATTGACGTTTGCCTGGCCATCAGCCTCGGTCTCGGCAACCTTGCGGTGCACCGTCCAGTAGCTCCTCCTCGGTGTGTCGGCGCCGCCTGTCGCAGGATTCCCAGTGTTGCGCACTGGAGTGATGGTGTTCTTGACAAAGGAGTTCTTGGTGCCATCGACGTCGATATCCAGGTGGTACGTGATGAAGTGGTCGTGGTAGACGCCGACGGTGTTCTCAGCCAGCAGTGTGCCGTGCGCGTCCTCCTTGATCTGCTCGACGCTCGTGTACGATGTTGCCTTCATCTCCAGGATGCCAGTAAGGGATACAACACACTTGATGGTGCCGCTGGTTTTGAACTCCCAATCTAGTATGTAGTCGTAGTTCCCAACAGTTGCCACCATCCTGACCACCAATGTCACGTCCGGCCGGACCTCCCGATCTGCGAAACCGGTGTGGCGCCACGCCATGTCACCGCCGTAGCGCTCGAAGACGCAGATCACGTCCTCGGCCTGTACAGGCTGGCCGTCCGGGTCGCTGTAGTAGCCGTCGATGTAGATGGTGTTGCCCGCCGGGCAGTCGGCACCACGCTGGAGCGCCGATGCCGAGACACCAAGGCCGTACCCTCTGGCGTCCATGAACGTGTGGAAGTACCACTCCTCCTCTGGGTCCATGTAGGGTACGAAGATCTCCGACACGAAGCCGTGGTAGAACACCCGTCGGCGATGTCCAGTGTCGGCATCAAACACCGAGGCAAGCGAGATGACCGTGCCGGCACGCATGTCGAAGCCGATGTGCATCTCCCAGTTGGCCCATTTGCGAGTGGCTGTGCGCGTCAGCTTCTGTGTGTTGTGGTCCTTGTTTATCACCACCAAATAATAAAGTTGCTATGAAGTTTCTAAATTCGTGTGGCCAAGAGATGAATAAATAAGGAAGTGATCGTTGGAAAATGTCAACATTCACTCTCCTTACTTGTTGTTGCAACGTCATTTCATTTATTTAATTATTGCATTCACAGCTGAAATCAAAAGGGAATGCATTGATTGGTACAAGTTGGATATTGACATGAAATTGACCACCCACCGGTACAAATAACCAAGATCTATTGGAGAAATATCAACAACACGCGCTGAATATAGCTAGCTAGGGCTGTTACTTGATACCAGTTCTGTAGTCACGCGTTACTTAAACAATATCATGGTCATGGTGCTAATTATTTACGTATGTATGTACCTGACAAGGTGACCATCCACGGAGATGCCGCTCCCCTCCAGCTGCAGTACCACGCCAGGCACCGTGGCCGGCCCGGTGAACGGCGGCCCGAGCTTGTCTGCGCGGTAGTCTGTCCCCTCCGCCTTGGGCACCGGCTCCACCACCCTATCAGTGTACCCGACGATGGCCACCCGGTCCAAGTCCACCACCAGCGTCACGCCATCGAGTGGCCGGGCAAAGACCTTTGTCATCGTCGTGGCGTCACCATCCAGATGACGCACAAAACACTGCATCTTAGCCAGCCTTCCTCCGCCCGTATGCGGCTCGCTTTCACCGAACCATCCCATGGAGAAGAGCCGCAGCCGGCGTCGCTGGCGTTCAGCCAGCGCCGTCGTAAGGATTCCAAGAAGGGAGGGTACTGAGGCAGTAGCGCGGTCGCCGCGGCCTGGTCCTGGGATGTGAGCATCGGGAAACCGGGACCATGGTGGATCCCATGTGAATTGATGGAGCGTGGGGCGTTGGTGGCGTCGACGATGAACTCATGGGACTGGCCACCGGCTCGAGCAATGAAAAATGCATGACGGCGAAGAGTGGGAGAGGAGGAGGTGGTGGCCGCGCCTGAGGCATAGTAGGAGATAACGTCTGGCTTATCAGGCTCATCAAGGCCGACGTAGTGGACTGTACTGGGCGGGCTGGTACCGCCGGTGAGGCTAGCACCGCTGCGCGGACGGCGGTGAGCTCTGAGGCAGCGAGTGGGTCTAGTGGGTGAGGGCGGGAAGAGCTAGAAAGCTGTGGTGGCGGCACAGAAGATGGCCAAGATGGACAGGATAGTGGGAAACATTTTGGCTGAGAAGGATGAAAAATAGACCGCCATGTTTAACTTATAGATATGAGATAAGATATATATAGGATGATTCTTCATTCGTTGTCTTGATGCACTCAATATGGCACCTCTCCATCTTTCAAAATCCGGCCTGTTACTTTTAATATAGAAAAGATCAGATAAGACATATTAGGCGAAGATATGGTCAAAAGAATCCCAAAAGCGAAAGGTCTTCATTCCTTGTCTTCATGCACATATCTTCTAGTAGTGGAGAATAATAACAACTGGACCTAGAGACGTGGCTATTTATCAAGATAGCATTTTTCTAGTCGGACAAGGCAAGCAATCTCCTTCATTAGCCACGACAACCGGCCAGACACATATATATGTCACATTATATTATTCCTTCATTGTGTCAAACTATATTACAAAACACAGATTTGTTAGTATTTGATCTCCCTTGCTTTGGGCCCAACGGACCGAACCAAAACCTTGATCCGCTCCCTGATCGGGGGAGCCCAACCCACTAATGGTTGGAGAGCCCCTGCTCACACTGCGGATATATATAAATAGGAGGGTAGGGCGCCGGGGCACGACACCCTAAGTTCGCCGCCGCTACAGTCCCTACCCACATTTCCTAAACCTAGTCCGATCCATAGGACCGCAGCAGTGACGGGAAGCTCTTCTCTGCCGCCACTGCATCGACGCCGGAGGCGCCCTCTTCACCGACCGTCGCTGCCCTAGTGCAGAGGAGGCACCGACGTCCCCATGGCAGAGTCAAGCAACAACGTCAAGACCAAGGATGGTCGGTACCCGGTCTACTCCCATGTCTTTACTATTCGTAGATCTAGATGTACTAGGGTAGATGTTAGTAGTTCTTTACTGTCAGTAGGCCTTGAGTTAGTAGATGTAGTAGAACTGTTATTAGGAATTTGTACCCATGCTGTTATCACTATTGTCTAAGATCTACCCGTCTTAATCCACTGCTAGTGATCCCTAAGATGTTTTATTTCTATCAATGGTATCAAAGCCGGTCTAGTTAGTGGATAAGAACGGGATTAAGAAATTAGAAAAACACTTCAGATCGGGGAATCGAGAAAATGCAAAGCGATTTAAAATCGAAACTTCGGTTTCTTCAACCCTAACCATCAGAACATCGATTGACTCGGATCGGAGGCGGTGGGGAAACCTTACCGTCGACCTGGCCCTAAGGAGCACCACCGAGGAAACCCTCGACGGCACGCGCCGATTTGGCCGCACGCGGTGCACCGGCCGTGGGGACCCGGCGCGCGCCATCAGATCCGGCCTTTCTTCCTCACCTCCGGCCGCCCAAGGTGGCCGGTTCACCTCCGCCGTGGGCCCTGTGTGGGGCGCGATGGAAGGAGAACAAGGAGAGGGAAGGAGTAAGTCGAGAGGCGGGGAGGCCGGCAGGCGCAGCCGCGCGCCCTCGCCGGGCGCCTGGTGGCCATGTGGCGCCGCCGGCGTCTCTGGCCGCTGTTGTCGGGCGGCTGGGAGTTCAAGATGAGAATCAGAAATGAAAAGCTAGGGTTAGGTTTCGTGGAGCCGGCCACGCCCTGGATTTTTGCCCTCCGAGATGCGACGCTCGGCCGCCGGATCCGGGCCGAACGCCGGCCGAGATCGAGGCGGGGCGGCGCGCCGGGCCGGTAAGCGGGGCCGCGGGCGCTTTCGGCGTTGGGCGAATGGTTCGCGCCGGGCCCGTTTAAGGTGGAATTGTTTTCCAATTTTTGTTTCTTTTCTCGAAATCATAAAAAAAAAGGTGAACTTTGGGCGGTTTTTGGCACTCTTTGCGACCTATGCTCGGGCGGTTTTGATTAGGGCCAAATTGTTTCCTTTTGGCCCGATCGGTAATAGTAAAGTTTTTACATTTTTTTCTTTTACAATTTCAGCAATATTTTGAGTTTTAAGTTAAGTTTTGAATTTTATTTTACATTAAATTTATGAACCAACGGGATTAAATTTTTGAGAGAGTAATTAAGATTCTAAGAATTATTATAAGTTTATTTATTAAGCTTCCATTTTGCATCGGTTATTTGTTGTCTCTTTAATTAAATTGGAACCAACGAGGGAAAATTTAATTTTAAGAGCAATTATTTGATATTAGCAAATTTATGATATTGTTATTTTTCGACCAACGTTGATGATATCAATATTATGAATGCTTTTGTCTCTAAGTATTTTATGCATTAATTCTATTTTTACGCCCAACGGTGATGTAGAATTAGTGTAGAAGGAATTGTATGTTTTAATTCTGACCAACGTTGATTTAAAACATGCAATCTCATGTTAAGTTATTTTAATTTTAAGTGTTCTCACCAACTTTGTCACTAAAATTTCAGGACTTGCAAGGCGGGGAGCCATGATCCCCACTCAATGGCTCCAACTACAAGGCGTGGGTCGGAGAAGTATAAGGCTGCCCTTGTCATGAATGAGGATGACTTAGCACTTGACACACCGCGTCCCCCATCGAGCCAGTGGCACCGGTGAGATTAGATCTTGAGCAAGATCTTTGCTTTTTGAGACTCGTCAACGTGCTCATGCTGAACAGTGTCTAAGTATCGGCTTGAGAAAAAGCAATGGGACACATCCAATAAGAAATGTCTCACCTTAGCTAAGGCGACCATTCTTTGAGCCTATCGGGGGGAGCACTCCCAGATTGTGACACCGCCAATGAGTACTTAGAAAGAGTTAAAGCTCAGTTTCATGGGACTTCCAAGACCCAAGCTGGCATACACATTAGAGAATTGACCACTAAGAGATACAAATATGGTGGTGCGATTCCTATTAGAACCCATGTGCTTGAGATGAGTACCATAGCAGCTAAAGCTACTTTGCTATGAAAATGCCTCTGCCGGATCCTTTTGTCAATCATCGATCTTTGCTTCCCTTCAGTTGAGTTTGAGGCTCTTGTTATGAACTATAACCTGATGCCGATGAGTGGAACATAGATAAGGTGATTGCCATGTGTGTGGAGCAGGAGGAGGATAGAATTAAGGCTTTGAAGAATGATCGAAAGATCAGAATGACTCGGCTAACCTTGTAAAAGGATGGTAAGAGGAAATTCTATAATAAGAATGCTAGCCCATCGGGGAAACCGAAGTGGGATGGCAGCTCCTCTTCAGGGCACAGGGGGTAAGGCTACTCAGGCTCCTTAGACTCGACAAGAAGCCATTTTATCCAAACAAAAAAAAGAAGCCACACTTGGCCCCTGATCGAGTGCTTGTTCTGTGAGAAACATGGCCATCGCCGGGGAAGATTGTATTGGTTTCTGAAATGGTGCAATAAGAAAGGTGAGGATATTATTACATTAGTAGATGAATCCTTGTATGTAAGTTATGCACAATCTACTTGGTGGATTGACTCAGGTGCAACAATTCATGTTGCTAATTCTTTCTGAGGATTCGTTCGAGGAGGAGGACTCTTCAAAGAGGAGAAAAGAAGAATTAAGGTGGCAAACGGAGTACAAACCGATGTTGAAGCCATCGGAGATTTATCATTAGAGTTATTAGATGGTTTTGTGCTTAGGCTATCTCGATGTACTCTATGTTCCCTCTTTTGCGTAGAAATTTAATAAGTGTTTCTAAGTTAGATGATGATGGATTGGCATGTCATTTTGGTAATGGCAAGTGTGAGATTACATTTAATAATAAGTGTGTTGGTCTTGCCTTCCGACAAGACAAACTTTATTTGTTATCGGTTTTCGAGAATGTGAATGTTATATCCAATGTGAATGAGAATGAGAATGCCTCCTCGTATGCTAATGTAAGTAGAAAGCGTAAGAAATTTCAGAATGAATCTTGAAATTATGGCATTGCAGATTAGGCCATATTTCGAGGGGGAGAATTGATAGATTAGTCAAGGCTGAAATTCTTCCGCCATTAGAACTCTCGAGAATTAGATCAATGTGTTGATTGTATTAAGGGAAAGTATGTTAAGAAAATTAAGAAAGATGCCAAACGAAGTGCAGGGAACTTAGAAATAATCCACACGGATATATGTGGACCTTTTCCTGTTAAAAGCGTGGATGGTTATGATTCATTTATAACAATCACAGATGATTATTCGCATTTTGGCTATATTTATCCAATTAGAGAAAGATCAGAAGCTTTAGAAAAGTTTAAGATATTTAAGGCTGAAGTAGAAAATCAACATAATAAGAAAATTAAGATAGTAAGATCGGGACCGTGGTGGGGGAGTACTATGGGCGACATACCTGTTTGGCCAAGTTCTGGACCTTTTGCAAAGTTCCTACAGGAAAATGGCATAATTGCTCAGTATTCCCTTCCCGGTGATCCTCAACAAAATGGAGTGGCTGAAAGGCGAAACCGTACCTTAATGGATATGGTGAGAAGCATGCTAAGCTACTCTACGCTACCGATAAGTTTGTGGATGGGCGTTAAAAACCGCTATTCACATTCTTAATCAAGTACCAAGTAAGTCGATTGCCTAAAACACCGTATGAGTTATGGACGAGGGAAGAGTCCCCTCACTTAAGCATTTAAGAGTGTGGGGTTGTCTGCCGAGCAAAAAAAGTTTTTAACCCAAATTTAGGAAAATTAGACCCTAAGGCGGTCGGTTGTCATTTCATTGGCTACCCGGAAAGATCAAAAGGTTACGCTTTTTATTGCCCCTCGACGGGCATACAAAGTTTGTAGAAACAAGACATCTTTGAGTTCTTAGAAGATGATGTGATCGGGGAGTATGGTAGCACGAGATATTAGTCTTGAGGAGAAAGCGGGTTCATGCCCCTACTCCAATGTTTCAGAATCATACTTTATGCTTCCTATTGTTGCTACACCCTCACGGTGGTGTCGGACACCATGGTGCGAGAACCTGTTGTAAGTTCACTGTGTGCCGACACCAAATGAGAATGCGGAACCTGTCCTTTAGGATCCATTAGAACCACATGTCGTGCATGAGGAAGAACAACGGCAGCCCCTATAGCGCCAAATAATGAGGGCCTTAGAAGGTCAAGCGAGTTAGAAGATCAGCTATATCGGATGATTTTGAAGTATATATGGCCGAGGAATTTCATATGGAGGATGACCCCACCACATATGAAGAAGCCATGAGAAGCGATCAATCAGTAAAATGGTTAGAAGCAATGGAAGATGAGATAAAATCCATGAATTCCAATGATGTTTGGGAATTAGGGGATATTCCTAAGGGAGCTAAGAAAGTAGGTTATAAGTGGGTATACAAAACTAAGTATGACTCCCAAGGGAACATCGAGAGGCATAAGGCGCGACTTCGTGGCAAAAGGCTTTTACGCAAAGAGAAGGAATTGATTACAATGAGACCTTTTCTCCGGTCTCATGTAAAGATTCTTTTCAGAATTATAATGGCGCTAGTAGCACACTATGACTTAGAATTGCATCGGATGGATGTAATGGCGGCATTCCTTAATGGGGACTTAGAGGAGGATGTATATATATATACATGGCACAACCGAAAGGTTTTGTTGTGGAAGGAAAAGAAAACATGGGGTGTAAGCCTAAAGAAATCCATTTATGGGTTAAAGCAAGCTTCAAGGCAAGTGGTACTTGAAGTTTGATAACACAATAAGAAAGTTTGGGTTTAAGGAGAATGTTGAGGACAATTGCGTCTATGTAAAATTTAAGAATGGTAAGTATATTTTCTTAGTCCTCGTATGTAGATGATATCCACGCTAGCAAGTGGTGACATGGCTCTACTACTTTGGAAACAAAAAGTTTTTGTCCTCACACTTTGATATGAAAGACCTCGGTGAAGCATCTTACGTTACGGGCATAGAGATTCACCGTGATAGAAATAAAGGGGTATTAGGACTATCTCGAGAAGGCATACATAGAAAAGATTCTTAAGAAATATTGTATGCATAAGTGTGGCTCATCACCTGCACCCATTGTCAAGGGCGATAAGTATGGGGAACATCGATTGCCCCAAGAACCAAGTCGAGCTCGACCAAATGAGATCAATACCTTATGCATCACTGTTGGAAGTTTACAATATGCTCAAATATGTACTCGCATACGACATAGCATTCGCGTTACGGGTTACTTGGAAGATATTAGAAAAATCCAGGTCGAGAACACTGGAAATTAGTTAAGAAAGTCTTGCGTTATTTGCGGGGCACAAAAGGCTTCATGCTAACTTATAGAAAATCGGACACACTTAAGATAACAGGTTACTCGGACTTCAGATTATGCGGGAGATGAAAGAAAATCCACTCTCGGATATATTTTCACTCATGAGAAGGAGCTATATCGTGGAAAAGCTCAAAACAAAACCTCGTTACATCATCCACAATGTATGCGGAGTTTGTAGCATGTTATGAGGCCTCGGTCGGTGAATTGGCTTAAGAAGTTCTTACCCGGTTTAAGAGTGGTAGACAGCATTGAGAAACCACTTAAGTTATATTGCGATAATAATCCCGCAATAGAATACGCTCACAACAATAGGTCAAGTGCTGCCATAAATCATATTGACATTAAGTACTACGTTGTGAAGGAAAAAGTCGGGATCATGTTATAAGTCTAGAGCATATAAGTACAGATAAAATGTTAGCGGATCCGCTCACAAAAGGCTTACCACCCAAGCGTGTTTAAAAAAACACGTAGCCGGCATGGGTTTAATGGAAAGCCTATGATTCTGGACACTTAGGGCCCAAAATTAGATATTAGGACTTTATTTCATATCGAGTGATGTATTGTAGCTGTTAAGTCTAACGGCAATTTCTTTGTGGCTTGACGAGAGACACGCTCACGCATAGCTTTGTAATGGGATGAAGTTTAAGGAATAACTTTTAAGTTAAGATTAAGATAAGTTATTAATAGGAGATCAAGGGGGAGAATGTTAGTATTTGATCTCCCTTGCTTTGGGCCCAACGGACCGAACCAAAACCTTGATCCGCCCCTCGATCGGGGGAGCCCAACCCACTAATGGTTGGAGGGCCCCCGCTCACACTGCGGTATATAAATAGGAGGGTGGGGAGCGGGGCACGGCACCCTAAGTTCGCCGCCGCTACAGTCCCCACCCACATTTTCTAAACCTAGTCCGATCCATAGGACCGCAGCAAAGGACGGGGAAGCTCTTCTCCGCCGCCACCTTTGCATCGACGCCGAGGCGCCCTCTTCACCGACCGTCGCTGCCCTAGTGCGAGGAGGGAGGCACCGGCGATCCCCATGGCGGAGTCAAGCAACAATGTCAAGACCAAGGATGGTCGGGTACCCGGTCTACTCCCATGTCTTAACTATTCGTAGATCTAGATGTACTAGGGTAGATGTTAGTAGTTCTTTACTGTCAGTAGGTCTTGAGTCAGTAGATGTAGTAGAACTGTTATTAGGAATTTGTACCCATGCTGTTATCACTATTGTCTAAGATCTACCCGTCTTAATCCACTGCTAGTGATCCCTAAGATGTTTTATTTCTATCAAGATTGACTATTCATAGTTTATGGATTACGGCCACAGATACGATTTAAATTGTCTCTCTCCTACCTACTCTGGAAAAAGATAATTCTAATATGTTGCTAGACATTATATGGTAAAAATTAGTGTTTTCTCTCTCTCTCTCTCTCTCTCTCTCGATCTTGCGTGGTAGTTGAGGTATTTATGGTACAAATTATATCAAAAACTTTGAAGGTATTAGGGTAAATTAGAACGGCAACTAGCAGCAGGCACTATAATTTTGGTATGTACGTGCCATCATCTAGGATTATTAGAAATTTGAAATTCTAAGGACTAGCTCAAAATATATGTTTGGGTACCCAAACAGTCTATATTTAGATTTTTTTCCCCATCAGCTATATAGTTTAAGATCATGTCGAGCCCTACAATCATGATACATGTTTGTTTTTCATCTATTTTGCGGCATCTATTTCTCGGTGATCTACATAACCAACTATCCGTAGAAAATGATTTCTAGAATCTTTTTTTTTTTAAGTTTGGCTAGCCACATAGTATAGGCAAGACAGTAGTGTTCCTGGAAAGTTATATTTCCCAACCATTTCTCCCTGAAGCTAATCTGTGTTCCAAGTGTCACTACAAAGCTTCGACAGCATAAGAGCCGGCCTGGCATCCTGAAGTCAAACTTCACGGCCGCCATATCGTCCGAGCTACAATCCACATTAATTGAAAATGCCTAGCTCCTGCTGGAATTTACAGCGCTCCATTTGTCGCGGCAAAGAGCGGTCGTCAAAGCGTCACCAGAAAAATTAGGGACGAACAAAAAGAAATGCATAACAACCAAATGAAGCCATAAATTAAGGTATCCATCGGCGACAACGAAGTCATGCTACTGACCTGGCCATTGACAAAGCCTGCAGGCCATATCATCATCTCGTCGCCACCACGGCCTGCACTGTTCTGTAAATAAATAAATAAAACTTCCAACTTTACTAAGTTTAAGAAAAATGCTAAACATTGGGTGTTGAATTATTATGTGATGAAGCCATGTTGATGATACACTGATACTATGGATGCAAAACACGTGTACTTTAGGAGCGTACACAGATACTATGGATGCAAGATCGATCAACCAAATTGAACTCAGGATGATGTACTCGATGTTTCAACTTCAACAAATATGTGCATACTTATTTTGATATCTAATTGAAATCAGTGTCCCACCAGGAATATGTTACAAACTAAAGGCACGTCTATTTCAAAAAAAAAAAAAAAAAAAACTAGAGGCACGTCTGAGTATATATCCATCTCTGCGTTTGATATCTAAAACTCAGTTTTAGCTCACAGGTCAGATTCCCTATAGCTTCCCTGCTGCAATCACAACTTTGTGCTCTTGCTAGACCTTCTGAACGTGTAGTGCAGATCGTGTGTATGCCGTGTACTTACTTCCTTATGCACAACCATATCTGCTCAGTGGCATACAAAAACTTTGCATTTCTCTGGACCTTTGTTTGCGGGGACACTACTACACTATGGCTGAAGGCACAAGACTGCTCACAGTAGGCACGACATAACATCCCGATGCATCCCAGTCCCACCATATGATACAAACTTGGTGTGATGATGGAACTAAGTTTACCACACTGCATGTCGCTTGTGTTGTGGTATATATATACATGTACATATATATAACTTATAAGCGCATATCAACTTCGGGGTTGTTATGTGTTTCGCATATTTAATTATTAAGTGTCATAAAGAGTATAATAAAATGATTGGATCCCACACAATTAATTATTGAGATGCTAATTTACAGGTGTCTAAAAAGTAGCCATGGATCTATCAGGCAACGATTTGATTGAATGGCTGCATCACCACCTTCATCGAGCTGCTGGGCTGCTCCTTCGATTTTTTTCACGAATACATAAAAAGGTAAGCCCATCTTTGTATTAAGTAAGAGAGTTTTTATATCACGTGGAAACACACATTTTAGAGGATACAAAAATTACATTCACTGCTGCTTCCTCCAAATGGAGTCGCATGCTGATTACTCAAGAATTAAGTGGCTAAGGTTGCATGCCCTGGCTTCAATCCATTGATCGGGAGGATGCTTGATGGTGGCTAGGAGTTGGAACCTTCGATTTTGCTTTTTGGTTAGCATCACCATTACATGGTCCCTTCTATACCACCTGATATGTCTTGACACAACGACAATTAAAGAAAAACAGTTTTTTCTCTATTAGATGATCATATAAACTTAATCTATACTGATATAGAAGTAATTAACAATTTTTCTATGTTAGAACAGGATTTTGTCCCTGTTTGACAAAACTTTGTTTATACCAAAATCGGTGTTCGCAAAAAAGATGGAAGCAAAATAGGAACAACTTGATTTTCAGCATAGGAGGCTGCGGACGAATCTTGTCTTCATACCGCGTGCTATGGTTTGCCATATATAAGAGAAAAGCTAAAGTGTACCGTTACTCTAATGGCAATAATCCAGACATCTCTATTAGCTGCAAGCATCTCACAATTGTGGCATTCCGTACTTCAGTAGGACAAAATCAAATGAAAGTCGCAGTTTTTATCACAGGTGGTAGTGGCAAATCAAACGAGACATGCAAATCAGTGTTAGCAACGGCGATGGCCACGATCACGGAACCTCGATGGCAGCGAACGTGCTAATTGTCGGTGATGTGCTGACCTAGTTGTAAGGTTGGTGGTGGTACAACAATCACGGAATGGTTTTGTGGCAAGCAACCTGCACCAGTTGCAAACTCCTGCATACGGTCAATGTATTTTTCTACTATGGTCATCATGTCTGGTGTACAAGGGGGTCAGCCAACCACAAGAAAACCACATTGATTCATCCCTTTATCTAGGGCCTACTCGGTGTAGTAATATTGAGGATTTTAGTAGGGCTTGTGTTCTAAAATGGCCTATTTATCTGCACACCCACCTCACAATTGATGGATGGTTCATCCAGAGTGTGCTCTGTTGCACTATATATATACCACCAAATAACACGGTGGGGAACACAAATGAAGTCCATTGCAATATAACTGTCAGTGATGGAGCTGCGATCTTAAAAAAATAGGAGTTGGAGGCAATAGGAACAAAATGGATGCGGAATGCATTTAGGTTCGAAGTAATCTTTGAGACACTGTAAGAGGAATGAGTATGGATATACTTCTCTACAAAACAGCAAAAACTGTTCATAAATGGGCAATCCTGCTGATGAAGGTGGCTCAACTCAAGATCGAAGCTTCCCATGTACTATGGATGAAATGGAAATGATGCATGAAGGCTGGGCATCATGCAGTGCTGAAGAAAGTCCGGTGCTCATTCAAGACATGTTTGTTGGAACCAGACGGTGCACTGGAACACGACCACGACGCCGGCAAGGTCAAGATGACCACCGACGAGGGTTTAGTAGATGGAAAACACAAACACACGCGAGGAAGATATTGTCGCCGCTAACAACCGCAACTTTCATGGTTTTATTGATGCCTTTATATAATGCATACATAGGATCTTGATCCCAATATCAAGTCCCCGCGTTGTGCCGCAGATCACGCGTGCCACCGTTTCAACTGCGATTGCCGCCCCATGCGGCAATATACGCCACGGCGCCTAAAACCAAAGCAATGTTCACAGCTAATCCCGACTTCACATCAGAGAATAGGCAAAGCTGCACACTGTTAATGGCAACAAAATCCAAACAATTTTCCTACATCATCAATTCACTATATATGACGGAGCAGTAGTCACAATAGTCTCTGTTCTCAGTTGACGGGACGGGTACATCCACAAAGAAGATGTCCGTAACCCTGTTGCACTTCTTCGCCACATCAGTTCATGGTAAAATGTGGTGAATGATTTTATTTCCAAACAAACTGAGCTGCCCGCACCATCGAAGGAGGAAGAGTTTCTTCAAGTTCAAATATGATAGGCACGTTTAACCACCCTGCATGTTGATGACGAGTAACACTGAGGTTGTTTCCATCTTGTATGGCGTACATTGATTAAGGTCGAGTGCTTATTACTATTAAAATGTATTTAGCCATTTAATTTGTTTTTTTATATTGAAGGCTTGACCTCCTACTTAGGTACAAACCATTCATTTGAACTATAAACCTCTATACATGTGTAAATCTATATGTTCAATGTATTTGAAAAACATATTCACAATTAATCGTAGTCGTACCTAACAATATCTGTAACAAATTGTTCGTCGCATGGTCGAGTTAGGAATTACTGGAAGAAAACAGTTCGGCAAAAAAGTCTTGCATCCATACAAGAAACATGTAACTAGCTGGCTTTCTTTGATAGGGATGCATGTTTGCATGTCAGGGTGGGTGGTGCAGCATGCCTTCCTTACACGTGTGAGCAAAGGGTCCGATCTGGTCCCACCTGTATGGACATCAGTTTCTATCACTCTCGGTTCCTATGGTTCAACTTATATATACACACAAACCTATTGTCACGACTACAAAGAAACAACCCTTATATACAGCTCTGCATATATAGTTTGTGCATTATACCATCAAGGTTTTCATGTAGACATATCTAGCGACTACCATAGACATGAGAGGCACCTGGAATTCAGCTCACACTGTCGATGAGATACACACTTCCACTATGTACACAGCCACGTCAGGCCCTTTGCCCTCAATACCACATCTGGCGTACGTGTTCCCCAGCACATAGGGTTGAAGCCTGGTTTGAAGCTTAGAATTGTCAATGGTACACGGAGTAGGCTAGAGCCATGCCAGACCCAACGGCACGGAGACTAATGGTGCTTGTAGCCTGTGGAAATTCAACCCAGCAGCACTACTGTCAAGTGTCCCCATATGTGTGTAAGATATATAGCCGCCAGTGCAATGCAACATTAATTGTGCAAATGTCCTTCTATGTTGAGCATCTCAGACCCCAATACACCATGGGTGTTGTTTTGACGGCTAACTAATGCCCATTCTCAACGAGAGTTTGGCTTGAGAGCAGATCGAAGGAAGCATATATAGCCAGTGCAGTAACATCGTGTGACAAAAGAAGGTTATCTGTTGAATTCAACGTCATCCGTGGTAAGACAATCGAAGCAATGACGACTTGCGATAGGAAAAAGTACTGAGTTTGATTACTGACGCGTTTTTTACTTTGCTTGTTGAGGAGTCATGGCCCATTTGTTGAGATCTTCTCATAACCTTCTCCTAGGTTTGTTTTTTCTGTCCATTGTACCTTGAAATTTGCTGTTAACAACTAAGCCTGGAAAATTAGCATGAACTGCACATTCGTAGCACACCCACAATGACACAATTTGCACCTGTATGGACATGATATATATAAGTAGAACAAAATAAATTACCCACAGCGAGAAGTTTGTATTAATCTGTGTGTGTTGATCACTGCGAAAAAGGGCAATACTTCCAACTCAATATAGTGCCATATGAACAAGAGAAAACAGCACTGATGATCTATATGCAAATATGACAACAAGAAAATAAATGTAGCAAGGGATTTAGGTGTGTGCGGTCCGTGAATCGTAAGAAATGTTCTTGAGGACCTAAGAGCGAAACGTAAACGATAATTGGTTCCAAGGAGAAGGGGTTCTTATTCTTTTTAGAACATATATACTCCCTACCTTAAGAGCGAAATGTAAACGATAATTGGTTCCAACTGCTAGTTAAACAATGTAGCCTGGTTGCCTGGGTACTATTGAATAACTGTTAAACCAAACACAAGGACTCTCATCTTACTTGTATAAGTGTCAAAATGCAATCTTACTTCAACTTATTGAAAACATTTTCATTGATCCAATTCAATAATCTATATATCAGCTCCTTATTTTTACGTTTCTGCAGTGGATTGGCGGTAACAATAGAGAAAATTTAAGAATGTATTTAGGCAATAGTGGCCTTCCTCAGCTCCATTTTGTCGCAGAAAATAAATTAAAAGAAAGCAGCACTTTAAAAACAATAGTATGGCAGTGGATTAGGACCACTAGGCATGGTCTGCTAAGGCACGAGAACAATTGTTACGACTAGCTCTAGTCATGCCATGCCGTGTCACCCATCATGCATGCCCACTGCAAGGCCCTGCCATATGGCCCCTTGATCGCTTAGCCATACATGTTCTGCCCACATGGTAAGCTCAATGGCCTGAAACTCATCTCTGCTTGCCTGAATAATCAAGCATTGCTTAAAACTTCTTGCTACGATTGTCGCTTTCCCTCTCACAGCTTTGCTAACACACACACACACACATAGGAGGACGGGGCTATGGAACACTGGCATGGGAGAGACAAATCGGTGGTGGTGCTCAATGGCAGAGGTTGATGTCTTGGAGATGAACATCGATTGGTGACCTTAGTGTTCAGTAAAGTAGGAAGGGGGTGACGGATGGGACCTGATGTGTAGCCTCGAGTACCAAGGGGCTGGGGTGCGGAACGATGAGGACATTCTGAGGAGATGTGGAGTTTGGAAGACCCAGTTTAGTAGACGGTTTCCAAATACAATCACCAGCATCTGTAGGCATCTGAATAGACAACAAGTAGCCAGAATAGATTTATTCCACAATGACAACAAGTGCGAATGAAAAGATACGACTTAGAAGTAGAAAATATCTGTTAATTCAAAATATTTGTTTTAACTGCTGTTCACTTATCTGAAAGAGTCGACATTATTTTCCAGCAAATAAGTTGATGCTAAAAATATATTTAATTATCTGGGGACAACTTCTATTGTGAAAGTTTGTCCAGAATGAAGAATCACATCGAAAAAAAAAACACTAAATCATTGGTGTTATCTGTCAAAATCTTGAAGAGCTTAAATTTGTTGCTATCATCTTTACACGGTAGGGTTTCCTCAAATTTGCAGAAGAAGCATTTAGTGATTTTGTGGACCCCTTCTATTTTTGATACAACAATCATTTGGTTAGGTGGTGGCACTTTTGGTCCGATCCCTGCATATATATACACACATCTACCTATCTAGTGGCAACAACATATACATGGGAGGGTTCAGGAATGCAATTCATCAGGAAAAACCTGGTTGTTTTCCCACATGTTATCGAGATACCACGATAGAGACATGTCTCAGTCGTCGCTAGGATCCTATGAAAGGTCCATCTCTATTGCAAGCCTAGATGCATTTCAAGACGAATTTCCTAGATGCCTAACCATTCTCGAGCCTTTCTATTCATGTTTGAGGCTGCATTAATGCATATAGGAGATCTCTGAATTCTTTTGTGAAACATGTGAGTACACATCCGATGACGTTACATCGACTTGCTGGTACTCCTCGTCTGCTAGCGAGCTCGTCATGGCGGCACTGTTCCTTGCCTGCTGGTACGCCTGTATTGATAAAATCGATGGGACCAAGATGAATGGAACAAGCAAACATCAACATAGGAGATGTGAAGTAGCAGTGGTATACGAATCCATGGCAACCCACACGGCAGCAGGACCCATGTCAATACAAGACAGACTTGCTTGGGGCGGGTTTGGTATTATAAGTTGATTTGGACTGTGTTGGGATGGGTTTAAAAATAATTAATTACGTTTGGAACTGGGTGGATACGGGCTAAGTGGGATGTACGCAAATATATATAGGGCGTGGATGGTGCGCAAATGGACATATGTTGTGCCTCAGCTCGATCGATTTCTGCTATGCTTTGCTAGCAAGCTCGACATGGTTGCCCTCCCGTTCTGACTCTGGCATATATATAGTATACACACACAATCACACCAATAAAGAGAAAAAATTAAATCAGCCTCACATCCATGCAACTCATTGCATATATAACATCAGTCTCAAGGAGACATGCAATTTTCTTTTTGATTAGTAAGCTTATGGTTAGCCTCATAACTCACAAGAATCCTTCTGGATCGGCAATATATATACACACACAACCACCAGGGCTGCTCCTAAGTCGAAACACTTGCAACTCAGTATATCAGTGTTGTGAATGACCTAGGCATATGGTGTAGTCATGGGAGGCACCGGGAAATAGTTGTAGAATTCTGAATGAAATGCATCCCTGATCTAGGATTATGTCTTTGCTTGATGATCCTTTTATGCTGGGCATGAGAGGCATGAGGGAATCAGCGCTCACGAGTTCTTTAGTTGTACGATATGGTGATATATCATATAGGTTAATTCATTTTCACCTCAGGCATGGTTGCAAACATGGCCCATAAAAGGTTTATCAAGCACGAGGACTATGCGGTCAGAAGAGTGTTATTTCCTTGAAGATTGTGGTTGCACAGGCGGCTACAGAAACACTCTTAGAAGACAGTCGTTTCCTTGAAGCCTAGAATTTTGGATGGCACGTTGGTTCCTCCTAAGTTACACAGAAGATGACGTGGCGCTGTAGCAGCCTGGACCAAGCTTGTATTGATACCTACAGACTTGCATATTTGAGCCGTGCATCCACCCCTTCAAATCTATTCCTATGTTCTCCCGTCGTTGAGGAGTTGAATGGCTTGTTGCCCCCCAGTGAAAACATGCTGTGTGGTCTATGATGGCATATCGTGACATCAACATGTGTACAAGAATGCATGAGCCATGCATCCTGCCAAAACCCAAATGTATGCTGTTCTGTATAACAGGTTGGAGAGCTCAGTTGCAGGGTTGGAAGGAACACTACTCTCAGGAGCAGTTCACCTTGCACTGGTGAGCTGATTATGATCATGCCATTAGGAAAATATTTATCTTGATTCCTTTTGTTTCTTTTTACTAACTTGCTTGTTCATGAGTCTTTGGTCATCGTTTAATTTGTTGTCTTCCTCTCTAATAACATGGACATCAGTATAACACATGAATGCATAGAGAGATAGACAATTGATGCGCATTTTGGTTTACAAAACTCTATCTGATACGTTTTTCATAGCTAATATTTGTTGGTCGGGATATGCCAGAGTAAGGCATTACTCTAAAAACAGAAAAATGTGTTCCATGTTTATTGAAGAAACATATATGCAGCCACGGTAAACATGTGTCCATGTGTGAGGATTGAGAGGAGAGAAAAAAAATCAAATAGAGCCCTAGCCCCAACAGCTCGGTCCTCTAATTCGATCTTCGATGCTATATATGCGAAAGGTCCAGTCCAGACCCACTTGGGGCATCTACGTGGCGCCTACACATGATTTTTTTTATTCAGATCCCTATACAAGCTGGCTGGACATAGTTTTCTGTTCCCTGTGCTCCTCCTGGTGGATTGACATATATACTATACATACACACATCAAGTGATAGATCGAGCGAAAGAGAAACGTATGCTCCTCCTGGTCCGGCATAGACTATATATATCAAGAATGTCAAGGGATGTGCATGTCCTTACGATACCCATATCTTGTAACTACTATAGGCATGAGAGGAACCGGGAACTCAGCTCTTACAATGAGGCAAGGAGCATTGTGTGCACAGCCACGTCAAGTCCTTTGCGATCAGCTCAGAATAGGAAGCGTAGTTTGAAGCATTGCATCTGGTAAACCATAAGCCGAACAGTCGGGAGCAACATCCACATAACGATTTCTCATGCTAATAGCTTGTGCGTAGTCCAATCCACATATATTTTTGGGATTGTTTATGTGTTGCTTATGTCATAATTATTTTGTTTCAATGCTTGTGTTCGTTCCCATTCTCTAAAGGATATTACTAGAAATCTGCGTCAGTTCTGAACTTCTTCAGTCAACTTTTCCTCTCCTATTTCTCCGTACAATGTGTTTGCCTTATTATTTGCAACTGTGCCATGGTATATATAGATTACGTAGTTCTCGACCATATATACAACAGAAAATAAGAAAACTAAATCTCATTTTATTTACTGGAAATAGTTGAACTAAATCTCGAACCATTGTCTCTATTGCTCGGCTGCTGCTGGGATTGCCAAGTGATCAGTGAGTAGGCAACACATCACAGAGTACAATTGAAGGTTCTAACGTGGCGTACATGGCTAACTGAGGAATAGATGTCACTTTTGTCTAAAATTCAAAATACAAAATATTTTAATGTATCACATTCTTTGCTCATGGTTTAATTTAATTTATATTGGCAAATGTATTTCCTGGGATTGGCAAGACTAAATCATGTGTTTGGGATAAGACTAAGCACAAGCATGTCATTCCCATGTATGATCCCCACCACTGAACCAATGATTCCTGACAGGAACCTCCTAGACCAGAGATCTGTGCAATCGGAAAAAAAATGGTGATCAGACCGCAGAATAGAAATGGCTACTAGGATGCTTAGCTTTTAAAAGAACGCAGTGGAGTCAACTGCTTGTCTCGTGATACATAAACATACACCATCCATATGCAGTTCAGCACCCCTGCAAAGAACCAACACACTTAAACTCAATATTAGTGTTACAGATGGTCTGTGCATATACATCTAGTGCCTTGTGGTTATAGTATAGGCACGAGACTCCAGGAACTCATCTATAACTTGTATTTGTACCTAATGGCAGTATATCTAATGCATGACCCTAGATCCAGTGCGTGATTCCAGATCACAGAGCATGTAGATGTAGGCAAGAAGAAGACCATATATATGGAAGCCTTGAGTTGTCAATGACCGGGGGTGCCTTCAAATTAAGCTGTGGATATAAGACGACATCCTCGCAAATCCTGTCAACCAACGACAATCAAGTGAAATTGTCTAAAGTGTTGATCAAACTAGGGATGCAAGTGGGCCAAGTTGCAGTGCCTGGTGGCTTCCATCATATCATCTGCCTAGGGTATGATATCCAAATATGCAGATTGCAGAGAACCTACTATATCTTTGTTGGAGGGAGTACAGCTTGTATTTCGTTTTAGATGCCCCATATCACTTCTCTTGTTGTTTCTTTCCAGCTAAGAAGGACTTAGATCATTGTATAGACAAATCACAAGCACAAGAAAAATGCAAGGGTAGCTGATGGTGCTCACAAACGTGTAAAATTTTGCATCGTAGCCCGAGTTCAATTTCTTGTTGTAAAGACGGTTATATATATGAACTGATGTGGAGGCAATTTTCAGAGTGAGGCTCCTACAAAAAAAGATCCTTCCACATTATAAGGTTTGATACTGATAATGAATTTATATGTTATCCAGCACAGCTGAAACTTAAAAAAAGATGTAAATTAAAGTTTTTTTTTTTTTATTGTGGTTATTCATTATCACACCAAAATGAGACTGCAACATTAAAGTATGAACTTAAAGGCACATTCATTTTACGTTAACGGAGCACTTCCATTTGGTAGCATCTTTTCATTGCAAAATGATTTGCTTTATAAGTAATTTCTCACAGCTGATGGAATAAAAATCATTTTGCGATTTTACGTGGGCCCATGATCAAACCATCAAGTACTGTGGTAGGCAAAGTAGAAACCTGTGATCTTTAATCAGACAACTTTTTATTAGCTTCACATTGTAAGAGTTCTTCTGGTTGGCCCATATATATACACACGCATATCCAAGCACGGCTCCTTAATGGAAACAAACACAAAGAACTCAATAGTAGTGTTGCGAATCAAATGTGCTGCTAGCCTAGGCATATGTAGTGTCGCTAGGCTAGGCATATGTGGTGGTTTTAGTGTAGATGTGAGAGGCACTAGGAAATCAGTTCTCACCAGTTGTGCTTGTCTTGTCACACAGGGCGTGTGATTGCTGACGTTCTCACCAGAATCGATCGAGCATGTTAACAAACGGCTTGTCGGTACTTACTAAGCAGGAGTGAAGTGTGGAAATGCAAGTGACAACTCCGTAGGGAGTAGCATAGAAAGAACACTCCCTGCTGTGACGCTCGGCACCATCGCTTGGGAGCTGCTGTGAAACACTGTGAGCACCATCCCCTGTCTAAGCAGCTGCAATTTGCCAGCGCCCAGGGGCACCCAGAACTGCAAGCTTTCATCAGCCCATCCAGGACTGCGTTGCACACACAGCTAACGTCCACAAATTCCTGCACATGTAGTTCAGCCTTGTCGAATGCTGTGCCGATGACAGCCGCTGTGGCATGATAGCTAAACTAGTGCACTCGGTCGGTTTGTAATCTTTTGTTCTAAAGATTTGAGTCATAGGTTGTTAAGATAGGGGAGGAGCATGATCGGCGGCGTGCTAGATCATGACACCGCCTGGTCGGTCGTTAGGATCGCGTCACACGCGAGTTGCGCACGCGGTGCGTGCCGCGGTGAAATGGTGCACGCACGACGCGCGTTGTGGCGCGGTGGATCGCGGGCGCTTGTGCCCAAGATCGAATCATGTAATGAGTCTATAAATACATGAATAAAGGACCGAGAACGTCATGATGTTGTGGCGGCATAAACCCTAACACTTCTCGCATGCGTGTGTTTCATCTACTTTCCAGGTTCGGCGGTGACCGCGTTCCAAAGCGCGGTGATCACGTTCCGCCGACGTTGCTTAGCGTTTAGTCCCAACATGGCAGCGAGTCCGGCCAGCGAGGGAGAGCTTAGAGTTTGTTAGTATCTTTTTATATAGCAAAATGACCTGCTCACAGCTGAGGTAAAAAAATCATTTGGAATTTACGTGGGACCATGATCATCTAACCTTGAGTATGGGTGGTCAAAACAGAAACATGCTCTTTAACTGGGCATAATCTTTTCCAAACGGGCCACACGACACGACACGGCACGGGCGCGACCCGGCACGACCCGCCTGGGCGCGACACGATCAGGCACGGTGGCACGCGCCGTGCCGTGCCATGACGATGCCACCGTGCCCAACTATCGGCCACGAGCACGGCACTATGGAGTCTGAAACATGCCGTGCCGTGCCAGCAGGCACGGTGGCACGCCAGTGCCCGTGCCAGCCCAGGCACTATCACAGTATAGCATATCAAAAACTTCAAAATCAACTTCTCAGACCAATTAACTTGACTAAACAAAGCAAATCACAACACAGAACACACACAGTTACGAAAAATGGATTATATTTGAACTTGGAGCATGTGCAATGGCTGCCTCATTAAAAACCTGCTAGGTAAAACTCACCCTTGTGAGATAAAACCCTAGTCAGGAAAAGAGTACAGCCTAGCTCCAAGTCAAACATCAATGTTCTTACATCTCATCATTGTCCAAAGTTCAAGTTCATCACTGTCCAAAGTTCTAGTTCATCCCCACAGCCAAACTAAGTTCTAGTTCATCACTAACTAAGTTCTAGTTCCAGTTCCAGCGGCCAGCATCTCCTCGGCTTCATGCTTCAAGCTTCAACTTCAAGCTCCAGCTCCCAGGCTCCCAGCTGCCTGCTGCAAAAGAAGAGAGTTAGAAACTAGAGCAATGATCAGTTACACTTAGACTTAGACTTAGACAGTTACCTTGGCGGCAGGGGCATCAACCATCAAGATACAACTCCTCAAACATCTCCTCCAGCTCAGGGTCCTCGACATTGTGCTGCAGCCTTGCCCTCGGCCCGGCTCCCGGTCCTTGATGCGGGTGAGCCACTCCAACGTCTCCGCATTCGGCCTCCTCCGTCGGTCCTCGAGGATCCCGCCGGTCATACTAAACGTGGATTCGAAGATATGGTAGAAACCGGTACGGTCAAAATATCTTTAGCCATGATGGACAACTTTGGATAAGTCGGTTTGTGCTCATGCCACCATTTCAACAGGTCAAATGTATCATCCAATTGATTAACGGTGTCACGGTCCAAGTATGAAACAAGTTCGAAGCATTAGAAGTCGAGGAAGTAGCAAAGATGCAAACAATGCAAGTAGCATGATGTATCTCTAGACAAGTTAAGAGATGAATGCAGCATTGAGGTACCCCCACAGAACTAGAATCATCATCATCATATATTTCATCCCCGTGAGATCTTTTCTTACTGCACAGGTTTTGAGGGACAGTCTTCCTCCTCAACCTAACATCACCATATTTCTCCTCATATTTATTGTAAACATCGGTCGGCCCTAGCTCTAGTGCCAACTTGGTAAGCATTATAATCATGCTTGGTAAGGTTCATCGACTTCCTCATTACTTTTGCAAAGCCCTTCATTTTAGCTCTAGGGTCCAAGATGAATGCAAAAGAATAGAGCAAAGGTATGTTCCTCCAATATTTATTGTACTTGTCAATCATAGGTTGAATCACGGTTCTCAAATGACTGTCATTAGCATACTTCTTTGGTGTATAGCAATCTTAACCAGATAATGAAGCATAAGTGGCGATGTAGGATAGTAAATACCGGACAAAAGCAAAAAGTAGCATCATAAAACAGTTCAAGAAACTCAAATACTTTCTCAGCAACAGCCCAATGTTCATCAGTCAGAAGCAACTCACCATTCTCACCTCTAGGATAATTAGCATGTATGAAAGTAGTGAAAGGATCTCTGTGAGGAAGCAAAGTCTTAAGCATGAGATATGTAGAGTTCCACCTCACATCCATGTCCAACTGAAACTTCCTAGGCCTAACACCAGCTGCAATGCAAAGTCTCTTGTATGCTGCAATCCTTTGATTAGATGAGTTTAAAAATGATATTGCAATTCTAAAAACCTCAATCAAAGGCTTAAGAAAGGTAAGTGCTTCTTTGACAATCAAGTTGATTATATGGCATACACAACGCTGATGCAAGAACATAGTATTAACAGAAGATTCAGGTTCAGGATTTCTTGGATCCTCAATAGGTACCTCAAGACCAAGATAATTAGACAAAATAGGTCTAAGTTTTTGCATGGCAGAAGCATTAGATGAAGCATTGTCCAAAGTAACAGCAAACACTTTATTAAGAACACCATAGTCAGCAAGAACAGATGCAACTCTGTCAGCAATGTTCTGTCCATTATGGGAACAATCAATCAACACAAGACCAAGCACCCTTTTCTCTAGTTGCCAATCTGGATTAATGTAATGAGCAACTACACTAAGGTAGTCCTCTTTGGCTTTGCCAGACCATATATCAGAAGTTAAGCACACACAATTAACAGAATCAGAACTAAGCATCTCAACAAGCTTAGCCTTTCTATCAGTAAACTGTTTGGCCATGTCTCTTGTGGTGGTTTGTGTAGAGACCGCCTTAAACCTAGGATTGTGAGCATTACAGATGTACTCCTCAAATGCAGCAGACTCACCAAAACTTATAGGACAATCAGACCTAGCATGCAATCTAACAAGTTCAGTACGAGCACGCATAGGACAATAATCCCAATTACGCATAGAACCATCAGGATTAAATGATATATGAGTCTGACTTTTGCCCCTGACTTTCTCTCGCCTAACAGCACACTTATCCCTATGACGACGGAGGGAACCAGTGCCAATTGCAGATCTAGCAGAATCACGCCTTTTTGCGATGGATGCGCATACTCCATACCGACGTCCTTACCATTCACCTTCTTGAAGAGCTTCTTGAAGTCGTTCGGCACGCCGGAGGTGGACGGTCTTACTACGCCCTGCCGACGCGTTCAGCAACTTTCGCCGTCCTCGGCTCGGCACCACCATCACCGTCAACGTCGATGGGGTCTTCTGCTCCTCGCCCTCCTCCACGTTCATCGTCACGCCCGAAGAGCTCCTCCAGCTCCTCTTCACCCATGTCGTCGTCATCCGATTCTCCGGGGAGGTCACGCGATCCTCTCCCTCGCTCTTCATACACAGCAGAGCCAGTACCCTCATCCACTGTGTCTTCAGAGGCAGAGGGAGGCAACCTCAAACGGCTGCGAAATGGAAGAAGAAGAAAGAAGAAGATTAGAACAGAAGAAGAAGAACCGACGAACAACTAGGCTAGGGTTAGGGTCTGTTACCTTGGATTCGCAGACGGCGGGCGACGGAGATGAAGCAAAGAAATAAGAAGAAGAAGCAGCCCGAAAGCAAAGAAGCCGATCAGACGCTTGCTTCGAGCTCCATTCGCCGCGCCGCCGCCGCCGCCGCGGAGGGCGTAACAAAGATTTGGGGTTGGTGACGGAGCGGCCGGGCGCCGAAGCCGCGCCGCCCTCGCCGCACGCCCCCGCCGGGCGCCACGGCCGACGATGGAGCTCGGAGACCGAGATGCAGCGCAAGAATGCCAGAGAGGAGAGGACGAGACGGACGGAAGCGGAGCGGCGGAGGGGAGGAGGAAATGATTTAGGTTTGGGGAGAGGGCCGGCGGAGGGTCGCTTATATAGGTGGCCTTCACAACGGCGTGAAAAATGGACGGCGGATAGGTGGCCCGCGGGATCCAACGGCTGGAAATCAACGATCGCGCTAATGCCGCGCCTGGCCATTTTCCGTGCCGCGGCGACGCGTGTCGCCCACGGCCGAACTTGCGCCCGGCACGGGCACGGGCCGGGCCGCGCCGTGCACGGGCACGCAGGCCGTCGCCGGTCGGGCCGTTCTCGGGCCGTGTTTTTTCAGTGTCGTGCCTCGTGCAGCCCATCGGGCCTGGCCCGTTTGGAAAAGATTAACTGGGCAGCTCATGATTAGCTTCACTAGAATCCTTCTGGTTCGGCAATATATATACACACCACACAACCATCAGTGCTACTCCTAAGCAGAAACACTTCCAACTCATCAATACTTGTGTTGCAAATGAAAACGGTCCCTGAAGTATGCATATGTAGTGCATTCCTAGTAGTGGTTCTAGTGTAGCCATGGAAGGCACCAGGAAATCACTTCTCACTAGGTCTCACAGAGGCACGTGGTTGCAGGATGTTACCACATAGAGGTCCCTGCGATCCAGCACGACAACTATTTTTGAATTTAAGGCGAGAATTGTTGCAAATGAAATCTGTCCCTGAATTGTGGACAGCTGGTAATGTTGCGAGCCAAAATCCCACAACATGCATGCAAGAATAGGAAGGGATCGAAAGCTACTCTGAAGAGCTGGTCGCCAACTCAGTAGTAGCTACCGTCAATCTCAGTGCCAACCACTACTACATCATGTTTTCACCAATTTTAGATTTTTCCTTTGTATCATTGAGAGTTGGAACCTGAGAACCTATGAGACCTTTAGCACACATATATAACCCTCCTCTACCACTTATCGACGTACTCATTTCTTAGTATATTTGGATAGATATTTTTTTTATCAACACTTCTTAATTAATGTTGTGAATATTTCAGCTCCTAAATAATTTCAAATAAAATGGTTTCCACTATGAAGTTTTAGGTCTTGCCGATCTCTACAATTTTGATACAGAGCATGGATCCATCCAACTTTTTTTTAAGAGAATACAAATTTTGAACTTGAAACTATGTAAATTTAAAACAAATATTTGAGACCCTAAAAAAAAATCCAAAGAAAAAAACTTATCAACCCCAAACTTGTAGATCGGATAAACCAATACAACTTTTTATTAACCATGCTCAACTCAAGTTTGTTTATAAATTCATAAATTTGAATTTCAAAATCTATGAACCTAAAGCACGTATCTAGTAGACTAAACAACTTCAAAATTAAGTAAAAACTTTGCAACTATAGAGTTGTAGACCGTAGAGAAATACAACTTTGTGTTTAGACCAAGTCAACATCCGGGGTCATCTGAAAATGTGAACTAAAATTTTCAAAATCCATGAACTGAAAACAATACATTGGGATATTAAAGAGTTTCAAATCCAAACATCTCAACAACAAAGTTTTCAAATTGCAAGAGGATGGATACAATTATTTCTAGATATATATGGGAATCTTATGTTTGCCACGGACACCACTTGGTGTCTCAAAATGATCACCAAACCAACTGATCCCCAAACATGAAAATTTCTTTGGAGTAAAGTACACTAGTGGTACCTAAACATTGTATATATGCAGTGTCTTCTAAATTTGACCGAACTTTTTTTGGACCCTAAACATGTTGTAGGCCTAAGCTCTAGGCCAAATAGATTTTGACCCCTTACTGACTCGATCTGATATATTTAGCCAAACATCTACCTAAATATGCACAATAGTGCTTCTAGGATCAAATATTCTGAACTTGGGTATAATGGTCTGTCCCCAAACTTGTCAATGAGGCCACATGAGGAACCTAAACTTGCACGGTGGTACTATATAGGACCCTACCAACCAAGATCGACCCGGCCTAGACATGGCATTAGCCAATATATATAGGAAATGCCGGCATGGGCATGACAGAGCTAGTGGCTCTTTCCATGCTTTGGCCATGCCGTCACACATGTGCCCCATAGCTTATATATATAGTACAACGTTCAGAATGTTTGGACAGTAACAGAGGCAAAAGCTCCTGTCCTATATGCATATGTATGTATTGGCTTTAGTATAGCCATTAGATACCTCAGAAATGATGATAATATGCTTGCCCGTAGATCAAGCTCTTTTCCTCTATACCTATCATGGCATCCCTGGTTGTGGAGGCTGTGCCAACTACAAAATACTACATTTGCTAAGTGACCACGTGGATAATGATGTTCAATCTACTAGAAGTTTGGAATGTTCAATGACATGCAACACTGTGTATGACAGTTTTCCAGAGTATTGGATGATGCATGACGATTGCAGTATTCCAAGCAGCTGAGAAGCAAGCACAACCATAGGACTGTTGAGATGCTGGCAGGCCTGCATTTAGAACAAACAGCTATCGATGCCTATTTATTACATTTATTTATACTATAATATAGTAGCAGTTCTGACGACCTTGCAAATTTCAACAGTCTTAGCAACAAGATTGAGGCAGGAATCATTGTTATAAAGAAGCTAAATACTGTACTTACCGATCTGTTGGGGAATGCTTAATCACAATGGTTGCACTTGAAAAATATTAATTGTAGTGTAAAAACAATTCCATGGCATTCATGTGTCAGTAATCTGCAGAATCGATGTACTCCACAATGAATTGGTTGCTGCCTGTTTGATGATTAATTTTTATATTTTTAAAATAATCATGTCAGACAAAATGATTATGAATATATTTATTGGACGATTATTGGTGTGATTATATGTGTCCTCTTTACAAGCTCCATATATGTACGTGCACCCATGCGTCATGTTTATGTGCACGCATATGGATATATACATGGCTGGCTTCTTAACTGGCTAGCCGGTGGACACAGAACCTTTTTGTCCTTACAACTTTGATCCATGTGTGTCTTGATTAACTAAGCCAAGACACATCTACATGCTGAAATTGTTCACGTAGTATTCGTACGTGATTGTCCCGTACCTGTATGCCGGGACTCTCGTGATAAGGCCCCACGCATGGGCCAAACTCATGTATATGTGAATCATTATTTGCTTGGCATGCAAAATGATTTCTTCGGACTCTCTGTTTTCAACAAGGACTCTGGCTGGAGCACTCAAGCTGCAATACGCCTACAAGAGATTGAACGGAACAAGTTTCGTGCATGTATTTAGCCAATCTAATCGCAATTTGCTTGGCGGAGGGGCAAACGTCCTGCCTCAAGTCCCTATATAAACCAGCACCCTGTCCGCCAGGGGCCGGCCGTCCCCACGCATCGACGCCCTGATCTTCGGCTCTCTGGTTCCCACGCATATGTACAAGCATACGCTTCCAAGCCCGTGCTTGCTGCTCTTCATACACATCTACGCCCAAATCTGCCGCACGCCGAGAAGCAAACCCTGGACGGAAGCACATCTAGGTGACCGCCGCACGCCGAGAAGCAAAGCCTGGACAGAAGCAAATACTCGCCGGCCCCCTGCTGCCTGTCTGCACCATCATCTACGCAAGCACAGCTTCCGGTGCCGGCCATCATATTGCCTGGTGAGTTCCTAGTTCAGATGCATTAGCATATTCATTCATCTAAGCGAATATGGAAAGAGTCCAATCTACCGGCTCTTCCAATCTACTGCTACATCATGGAAAAGGCCCTAGCAATTTGACAACGTCGAACCCTCGCCGCGAGCGAGGTCGTCGCCAAGTTGTCGATGACCAGGTGGCAAGAAATCAAGTTGCTCGCTCTTTCAATCTGCTATACATCCATCGTCAGAACCCTCGCCGCTAGCGAGGGTCAACAGCTTGACAACGTCAGAACCCTCGCCGCTACGAGGTCGTTGTCGAAGTTGTCGATGATCAATCTGAGTTAGAAAATCAAGACTGTGCAAGTCGGGATTGTCTCGCCATCACTGTGAAAAAAAACATCAATGCTGAGAAGGCCGTCGATTCGATCTTAAAGAGCAAGCAAGCATCACGTCCTAATTAACCAAGCAAGCAACTCGTTGGTTCGTGTAGCCGCATCACCATATATACATCATGCCGGCCAGTTCAGCCGACCGACTTGACAACGCCGAGAACCCTCTCCGCGCGAGGTCGTTGTCGAAGTTGTTCATGAAGAAAATCAAGGCCGCTCGAGACTGCTCGTCACGATGACATGCTCACAAGTCAGGATTGCTCTGCTCGTCACCCTGAGAATAATACCCGCCGTGCTGCCCCGAGGAGAGGTCGTGATTGGCCGTGGTCTCGCGACGCACACACACATCGAGCCTGGTTGCTCTTCGGTATACGCATGTACATGTCGGCGCCCTGCTAGTTGCCCCACGCCATGCATACACACCCGAGGCAAGCTACTTCATGATCGTGCGCAAGTTGCTCCAAGAACACATATGCTTCCCCAGAGGATGATCTATCAAGAATAGATGGTGGTGCTTGCTAGTTGTTCCATGCCATGCATATATACATCAGATGCTAAAAGCTGCCCCATGATCAAGTTGCTGCAGTCCCACGCGACGCCGTGCAAGTCGCGATGCAAGGCGTTGTTGCACATCAAGTCACTGATAACCAGGCCATGCAAGCAATTCTACGTGCATGCCGAAGTTGAGTTTGTGCAAGTCCAAGTTTGCTGGTTCTACGGCCATCTTCAGTATGCCAGCTGTCTTGTTTCTTGCAATTCAATAACATCAGAATCCTCGTCGCTACGAGGCTGTTGTCGGATTGCTATTATTTTCTACTACAGTGGAGAGGTCGCATTGGCCTGCTCCTTACTACTTCCTACGATAGTGGAGAAGCTCGCATTGGGTTATCTCTATCGTTTTCTTCTACGCCGGATAGGTCGTATTGGCCTGACCCTTATTATTTCCTATGATAGTGGAGAAAGTCGTATTGGCTCATCCCTATTGTTTTTCTACGCCGAGGTCGTATTGGCCAGATCGAGTAAGTCGTTGCAACCAGATTTGGTGTGGCGCGCGAAGTAATGCAAGTGACGCCGGGAGGCTGTCAATTTGATCTCGTGAGAAAAGCATCATTCAAGCAATACTTTTACCACTAATTCTTGCGGATTTACTACCGTACAATCGTTCACCACATGTCTAGTGCCGATGAGGCTAGACGGAATCATGGCCGAGTGCTGACGAGGCGAAGTCTCACCACTCCACCGACACGTCCTAATTAACGGAATCGGACACACTGTTGCTGGGCACCGACGAGGCGATAGCAACTCACACACGTCCGTGTTAATGAAGGCTGGCATACATGACTGGGCACCGACGAGGCGATAGTCATCCCCTTCATTATCAACAAATTCCGTTTACTCCGACGTGGCGTTGGCGATGTCACGACCAAGCTTCGGCGACACAAAGCCACCCATATTATTACTACGCCATATATCGCATATGGCTGACGGCGGTCAATCAAGTACATGACGACCATCTAGCGCAGCTTAATCGGAGGTTTTCCGCAAGCTCGTCTTGCGGATGTAATTAACCGGCCGCGCCCAACAGGCCCCGGGAATCGGCGAACTACGCAATTTTCCTACAAGTCAGACCTCTCCTTAAGCATGACGCAGAAGACGGAAGAAGACAATTTTTCGTTGATCATGTATTTTGTATATTCAAGAAAGAATTAATGAAATATGTGGTTCTCGAATATGTGTGCACGTGTCCCTTGCATTACATCATTTTATTCATGTCTTCGCTCGGTTTTCGACCAAACAAAATGGCACGCCCGGTGGGACCTAATTCTCCTCCCATCTTCGCTGCGCTTCAGTGGTCGTTTAAAAAAGGATGATGATGATGATCGCTCGTCTATTGTTCCGATATATGCTGGACGATGCTTACTCTGAAGATCGACATGCCTCTTGGCTGATACACTAAGAAAAGGCAGTGACGTCAGCCGAGTAACATATTACGTTGGTTAATAAAAGTTTGAGTCCTTCCCTGCCATCCCCATCGAGGAAGCGATGATGATCTGTTCTGCTCCGTACGTGCCTAGTTCGGCGCTCGTGCTCCCATCGCCGTCTTCACAAGATGTATTACAATGCAACCCAAGTGCGGCAAACTCAAGATGCGGGCTTGAAGAAGGTGCGCAATCGTGTTGCCGCCAAAGCTAGCCAAGCGAGAAGGCTGCTGTCACTGAAGCTCGCAGGCTTCTGAAGGAGCCCGAGTTCCTCGATCCATATGTTCAAGATGGCAACTCGAGATCTCTTGAGATTGAAACTCTCCAGGCATTTAACGATGCCTCTTATATTCCTTGTCCTGGTCAATGCGCATTGCACGCTCCAGAAGCAACAAGAACGCTCTTCGCAATTATCAACGGAGGCGGAGCAACGTCAAGAAATTGCATGCTGAGTTAAGTGCTCGGGTTGTCCAAAGCACGATGCCCAAACCAAAGTCAGGAGTTCCTGAATTCCTCAACGTCGTTAAAGAGCCTTACGTGCTATCTGTAAGGACCAAGAGGCTTGCTGAATTGAAGAAGCTTGTGAGGCAAGCTATTATAAATGAATTTTGGACACGCACATTAAAACGTGCGGCCAAATTTTCTAGGTGCAGAACTATAACCCGCACTAATAATATCAGTCTTCATTCCCCAATGATGGTTGCCTCATACCATGTCATGGCTGATTCTAGCCCTGAAGAAAACGATTTTGCTGCACTAGCGAATGAGTGCCGGCAGCTCATGCAAGTGCACCTGCTGATCAGCTCCAGCAACAAGTTCAGCTTCTGCCAGCCCAAATAAAGAATGGGAGAAGCATTATCGCCAATCAACTGCATGGTCAGGTGGCAACACGAGCCATATATGTGGTTCATCTTTATAACTTCTGAGAATCCTGCAGACCGTTTTCATAAACTGGTGGCAGGAGGCCGGTGGCAGGGTCAGTCCAAGTATTAAGGCCCTAGTCATTACAGACATGCGCCTGAATCCTCCAAACAAGCTGGTGGCAAGCATTTTATATGCTGCTAATCATCTATGGACATTGGCACCATGAGCAGAAGCCTTTCCATGCCTATTTTATCAATCGAGGCAAGCTCCACTGTCTGCCCATTGGAAATCATCATTAGCCAAGAATGGCGACCCAAATATTCAAGACGAAATCAACATCATCGTACCTACAATATGCAAGTGTATCTGTGAGAAGGGTTGGCACTGTGCTTTATTTTACATAAATGAGCACCTTTTCTTGCTTTATTAAACCAGGTATATATCCTTATGGATCCTCATGGAGATGCTACTCATACATTTAAGTGGGCAACTTTGTGCACTTGTTTGCCTGCAACTTCAAAAAATGGTACCCCTAAAAACGAGATTCCGGAAGGCCATGCCCCTGTTACCCAGGTGGCAGATTTTTAACCAGAGAAAGTGATCATGTTCGGGTGCCAACGGTGCTGCCTTTTCTGTTCATCACCCTCTACATACCAATACAGTTGTGGCTATGTACACCAGGAACTTGCTAATTTGTTCATAGAAAGGTTTGCCTTTCAAGAAAAATCTAGCTGGTTGCAGTGCAACATCTACAATACCCAAGGGTTAGCACGAAGCTTCATCAATAGAAGACCTACTCGCTTCATCAAGATCACCAAAGAGTCTATCACATGGTGGAAGATTTCGACGAAGACATTTACTAACTAATTGATACTCCATGATATATATGTTGTGCCACCGGTGGGCTGTCACTAGGCGTGTTGCTCTAGGATGAAAATTTCTAACTGACCTACATTGTGGTAAAGTAACCTCAACACAAAGCACATGGTTTACACCGACAAGGGATGAAAGTGGGTGGTGGAATTTCAATCCGCACTGACCCTGGAAGTCGTGGGTTTATCATGCCTTCTCACGTTTGTCCAGCTCAAAAGGAATGCCAAGCCTTGAGGGAGACTATAGATAAAAGAGCATGAAAGGGCTACCTGACTCGACAAAAGTTTGGATCAAGTGTGCAGCCACATGCCACCCTCATGAGGTGACAACAAGGGTCTAAAAAATAATATAGCCTGCGAGGATTACTTAGCTACACAAAGATGGATAGCTACCCTCCAAATTCTTTGAAGACAAGTTTCAAGAAACAAGTCCAAAGGGCTGAAGAAACAAAAGAGAGAAAGAAAAAGGAGGCATAGTCAAATGTCTCGAGCTCTCAATAGTCAAATGAAGTCAAGCTATCAAGTAAAAGCAAATTGAAGGAGGACGGGTAGTTATTCATCATCCTCGGCAAAAGTGAGGCCAGAAAAATTGCCTTAGCCAATTTCCCCCAAACCAACCATGAAATTCTAGCCGTATCCTACATTCCTTGCTGGACAAAAGGTAGGAGGCATGAGTCTCATGACTCAAGGGAGGCTCGGAAAGATTTCCACTAACCTCAAGAGGTCCTGATGAAGTGTTAACCTTTTACACTATTACCACGAGGGAACCGAACCACACGTGCTGGTTGTGCTGGAATATGACCACCTTATGAGTAACATGCCTCTGTGGCTGCTCCACCATTGGCATCATATTTTTCTTAAACTTAGTGTTGTTTTCTCTCAAGTTTTCATTGAGAATAACCAAGAATTATCTCTACCCTACAACATGGGATGACTCTTCGGTAAAATTCAGCAGCTCGAGTATTTCCTGTGACTGCTTGTGTAGTCGAGAGAAGGATGTGCAAGACCTTCATCAAATAAATTATTCAGATACATGGCCATTACCTTTGGTACGTGACGACGTCTATGAGGATTCAGACGGATATCAATAGCTGTTCTGGAGCAGTTTAAATGCGCCATTATTGGCATACCTGCATGCAACCATGCATGAATCATTTTGACTCTACAGTTGGGCATCATTGCATGATTGCAACAAATGATGGCTTAGCAAGCTAGCCTGGTGATGCAATAAAGAAAAGGTCTCGAAGTAAAATCTATAAGAACATCTTGTGGAGTTCGAGTGGCATGTTCTTTTGGCATTATTTAGTTAAACTGGTGGCAGTTCTATGCTCTTAAGGGATTGAGAGGCAATGAACAGCTCACAAAATTGATGATTGATGACATTATAAGCTCTTGTAGCGACTGGTCTGTCACAAAAAGTGACGAAAACCAACCTTGCTCGGTTGTGGCCTGGCCACCCAACTTTTGTTGCCGGGATGAAGATGTGCTACTCTACTACATTCCTTATCTCTAATCCATTGGCATGGATTTTTCGCCACAAAATCCGTGTCTCTTTATTGATAAGAGGCTGGCATTTTTTTATACTAAAACATTTTGGGACCCTTTTATCTTCAAAGGTGTTCTTCACACATATAATACATTATTTGCAGTCTGTCCTTAAATCAGGTTGCCATCAAGCATCTATGAGCATTCGGGTGCATATAAATTTGGGAGCAGTGAAGCAAACCAACGCGCCGATGTGGAACTGTGAAACCCTTTGAGATTGATGGCTGGCACTGTAGCTGTAAAACCGTCGCATCAATCTTAATAAATTTATCCATGGATACTACACTCCATTTGTTGGCACCGATATATTTGGTCGGAGTGGAACCCAAGGATTTGTTTTCTTGTATCTGGCATGATTTTCGCCATATGTTATTTTTTAGGTGCCGGCATGATTTTCGCCATGACCTACTACAACACAAGAGGGGGTATGATATCAGCAGTACCCATCTCGTCCATTGCTACTTTTTTTTTTTTTAGGGATGGCATGGATTTTCGCCACACCCTGTCACAGTCCCCACGAGGGCCACGACCATGATGTTAGAACTGTAACCTGCGTTTGTGCGATGCAGTTCCATACATCTTACGTGTAACAAAAGCATGAGCCCAAATCTATGCTTGGGCTCTCAAGGCTTGCCAGGAAAAAAAAACCCCAGCATCAAGTTTCATGGGCACGTGATTACAAGTACAGTTGACACACGAGGCCATATAGATTTTTTCTATGAATAAAAAAAGGAGGTACAAGATGTTTTCCAAGATATTATATAATTATTACAAGAAAACTCCAAAATGACTTCATGTTATAGAGCTATCTATGGCTCAGAGAAGCAAGACATGAAGAAATGCAATAAAGATCGGGCATGTTCTGTAAGTCCCACGTCGTCCTGATTAGTAAAGCAGGCAGTCGCTTATTCAAGGCGCTGCAGTTGTCATGGTTCCTCCTGGACATCGTGTCCAGTTCAGATTGGAGCACACTTGTTTCTTTGAGTCGTTCTTGATGATGTTTATCTCAGCATTGAGCTGTGTGCTCTTTCAAATGACTCTCTTGAGCATGGGCTTTTTCAGCTATTATAAGCTGACTGTTAAGCTTTTCAATCTATGATCTTAGTCCCTGAATATGGGATAAGTATTTCTCAAGCCATAATCCTTGGGATGCGATCTGTTCTTCACAATGTTGTTCGGTGATCTCAACCATAAGGGCACAAGTTGTCGCTACTCCTGAGAGCTTTTAATTGCAGCCTGTGTATTGGTTTGAGCTGTCTTCGAGATGAAGTCCCCAACCGAAGATTGAGAATTGTCGGTGAGGGCCTCTTTTAAAGCCCTGAAACCATCCATCAATCGTGTTACTTCAGGTGGCAGTGACTTGAATAGTTTCACCACCACTTCATATTGGCCTCTATTTTTGAGAGCTCCTTTACTGGCGACCCGTCGAGCAATGACAAATTAAGTAAACAGTGTGCAATAACAAAAAGAGAGTAAGCATACACCCCCAAGAAATTTTTGCATTGCAGCACACACACCATAATTTAAATAGAAAGTTTTGCTGATCAGACTTCGTCTTGTTGAGAATCATAACAAGCATGGCACCATGTAAAGCTTCCAAAAGGGCCACCTTGCTAGTGTGGCCCTGGTTTCTTCACGCCGGATGTCTCTCATGCACAGCCGATTGGACAGATTGTCTTCCTTGTTTGACAGTCTGAAAGTTCATTTCCTATGGTTGCCGGAAAACATGAATGAACCATGACTGTTGTGATGCTGATGAGCCATGGATTTTTGTCATCCGTGCTGTTCTGTGTTACAACATAATATTTTGCCGAGTCTAGTCTCCGCAGCTTTATGCATGATAAATTTCTTCAAGAATTCGACCGTTCCATTGGCTGTCACCAGTATTTTTGGTCACAATGGAACCAGAAGACTTATTCAAGATATGGTATGATGTTCGCTAGATCCTACTTATTGCTAGTTATTACTTAAATATGGCATGATTTTTTTCGCCATATTTTCCAAAATTCACTGCACTCATGGTGTCATCAAGACACAGGAAAGGAAAATAAAGCCAGGCTATGAACATGCGGCCAGGTTCGTCAAAGTTATATTTCCCCGAGTTGAATCTACGGCGCCGGCTAAAAACTCGACTTCGGCGGGTGGCATTTGTTTGATGATTAATTTTTATATTTTTAAAATAATCATGTCAGACAAAATGATTATGAATATATTTATTGGACGATTATTGGTGTGATTATATGTGTCCTCTTTACAAGCTCCATATATGTACGTGCACCCATGCGTCATGTTTATGTGCACGCATATGGATATATACATGGCTGGCTTCTTAACTGGCTAGCCGGTGGACACAGAACCTTTTGTCCTTACAACTTTGATCCATGTGTGTCTTGATTAACTAAGCCAAGACACATCTACATGCTGAAATTGTTCACGTAGTATTCGTACGTGATTGTCCCGTACCTGTATGCCGGGACTCTCGTGATAAGGCCCCACGCATGGGCCAAACTCATGTATATGTGAATCATTATTTGCTTGGCATGCAAAATGATTTCTTCGGACTCTCTGTTTTCAACAAGGACTCTGGCTGGAGCACTCAAGCTGCAATACGCCTACAAGAGATTGAACGGAACAAGTTTCGTGCATGTATTTAGCCAATCTAATCGCAATTTGCTTGGCGGAGGGGCAAACGTCCTGCCTCAAGTCCCTATATAAACCAGCACCCTGTCCGCCAGGGGGCCGGCCGTCCCCACGCATCGACGCCCTGATCTTCGGCTCTCTGGTTCCCACGCATATGTACAAGCATACGCTTCCAAGCCCGTGCTTGCTGCTCTTCATACACATCTACGCCCAAATCTGCCGCACGCCGAGAAGCAAACCCTGGACGGAAGCACATCTAGGTGACCGCCGCACGCCGAGAAGCAAAGCCTGGACAGAAGCAAATACTCGCCGGCCCCCTGCTGCCTGTCTGCACCATCATCTACGCAAGCACAGCTTCCGGTGCCGGCCATCATATTGCCTGGTGAGTTCCTAGTTCAGATGCATTAGCATATTCATTCATCTAAGCAAATATGGAAAGAGTCCAATCTACCGGCTCTTCCAATCTACTGCTACATCATGGAAAAGGCCCTAGCAATTTGACAACGTCAGAACCCTCGCCGTAGCGAGGTCGCCGATCAAGTTGTCGATGACCAGGTGGCAAGAAATCAAGTTGCTCGCTCTTTCAATCTGCTATACATCCATCGTCAGAACCCTCGCCGCTGGCGAGGTCCAACAACTTGACAGCGTCAGAACCCTCGCCGCTACAGGTCGTTGTCGAAGTTGTCGATGATCAATCTGAGTTAGAAAATCAAGACTGTGCAAGTCGGGATTGTCTCGCTCATCACTGTGAAAAAAACATCAATGCTGAGAAGGCCGTCGATTCGATCTTAAAGAGCAAGCAAGCATCACGTCCTAATTAACCAAGCAAGCAACTCGTTGGTTCGTGTAGCCGCATCACCATATATACATCATGCCGGCCAGTTCAGCCGACCGACTTGACAACGTCAGAACCCTCTCCGCGCGAGGTCGTTGTCGAGTTGTTCATGAAGAAAATCAAGGCCGCTCGAGACTGCTCGTCACGATGACATGCTCACAAGTCAGGATTGCTCTGCTCGTCACCCTGAGAATAATACCCGTCGTGCTGCCCCGAGGAGAGGTCGTATTGGCCGTGGTCTCGCGCACGCACACACATCGGAGCCTGGTTGCTCTTCGGTATACGCATGTACATGTCGGCGCCCTGCTAGTTGCCCCACGCCATGCATACACACCCGGAGGCAAGCTACTTCATGATCGTGCCGCAAGTTGCTCCAAGAACACATATGCTTCCCCAGAGGATGATCTATCAAGAATAGATGGTGGTGCTTGCTAGTTGTTCCATGCCATGCATATATACATCAGATGCTAAAAGCTGCCCCATGATCAAGTTGCTGCAGTCCTACGCGACGCCGTGCAAGTCGCGATGCAAGGCGTTGTTGCACATCAAGTCACTGATAACCAGGCCATGCAAGCAATTCTACGTGCATGCCGAGTTGAGTTTGTGCAAGTCCAAGTTTGCTGGTTCTACGGCCATCTTCAGTATGCCAGCTGTCTTGTTTCTTGCAATTCAATAACATCAGAATCCTCGTCGCGCGAGGCTGTTGTCGGATTGCTATTATTTTCTACTACAGTGGAGAGGTCGCATTGGCCTGCTCCTTACTACTTCCTACGATAGTGGAGAAGCTCGCATTGGGTTATCTCTATCGTTTTCTTCTACGCCGGATAGGTCGTATTGGCCTGACCCTTATTATTTCCTATGATAGTGGAGAAAGTCGTATTGGCTCATCCCTATTGTTTTCTACGCTCGAGAGGTCGTATTGGCCAGATCGAGTAAGTCGTTGCAACCAGATTTGGTGTGGCGCGCTGGTAATGCAAGTGACGACGGGGAGGCTGTCAATTTGATCTCGTGAGAAAAGCATCATTCAAGCAATACTTTTACCACTAATTCTTGCGGATTTACTACCGTACAATCGTTCACCACATGTCTAGTGCCGATGAGGCTAGACGGAATCATGGCCGAGTGCTGACGAGGCGAAGTCTCACCACTCCACCGACACGTCCTAATTAACGGAATCGACACACCGTTGCTGGGCACCGACGAGGCGATAGCAACTCACACACGCCCGTGTTAATGAAGGCTGGCATACATGATGGGCACCGACGAGGCGATAGTCATCCCCTTCATTATCAACAAATTCCGTTTACTCCGACGTGGCGTTGGCGATGTCACGACCAAGCTTCGGCGACACAAAGCCACCCATATTATTACTACGCCATATATCGCATATGGCTGACGGCGGTCAATCAAGTACATGACGACCATCTAGCGCAGCTTAATCGGAGGTTTTTCCGCAAGCTCGTCTTGGCGGATGTAATTAACCGGCCGCGCCCAACAGGCCGGGGAATCGGCGAACTACGCGAATTTTCCTACAAGTCAGACCTCTCCTTAAGCATGACGAAGAAGACGGAAGAAGACAATTTTTCGTTGATCATGTATTTTGTATATTCAAGAAAGAATTAATGAAATATGTGGTTCTCGAATATGTGTGCACGTGTCCCTTGCATTACATCATTTTATTCATGTCTTCGCCGGTTTTTCGACCAAACAAAATGGCACGCCGGTGGGACCTAATTCTCCTCCCATCTTCGCTGCGCTTCAGTGGTCGTTTAAAAAGGATGATGATGATGATCGCTCGTCTATTGTTCCGATATATGCTGGACGATGCTTACTCTGAAGATCGACATGCCTCTTGGCTGATACACTAAGAAAAGGCAGTGACGTCAGCCGAGTAACATATTACGTTGGTTAATAAAAGTTTGAGTCCTTCCCTGCCATCCCCATCGAGGAAGCGATGATGATCTGTTCTGCTCCGTACGTGCCTAGTTCGGCGCTCGTGCTCCCATCGCCGTCTTCACAAGATGTATTACAATGCAAACCCAAGTGCGGCAAACTCAAGATGCGGGCTTGAAGAAGGTGCGCAATCGTGTTGCCGCCAAAGCTAGCCAAGCGAGAAGGCTGCTGTCACTGAAGCTCGCAGGCTTCTGAAGGAGCCCGAGTTCCTCGATCCATATGTTCAAGATGGCAACTCGAGATCTCTTGAGATTGAAACTCTCCAGGCATTTAACGATGCCTCTTATATTCCTTGTCCTGGTCAATGCGCATTGCACGCTCCAGAAGCAACAAGAACGCTCTTCGCAATTATCAACGGAGGCGGAGCAACGTCAAGAAATTGCATGCTGAGTTAAGTGCTCGGGTTGTCCAAAGCACGATGCCCAAACCAAAGTCAGGAGTTCCTGAATTCCTCAACGTCGTTAAAGAGCCTTACGTGCTATCTGTAAGGACCAAGAGGCTTGCTGAATTGAAGAAGCTTGTGAGGCAAGCTATTATAAATGAATTTTGGACACGCACATTAAAACGTGCGGCCAAATTTTCTAGGTGCAGAACTATAACCCGCACTAATAATATCAGTCTTCATTCCCCAATGATGGTTGCCTCATACCATGTCATGGCTGATTCTAGCCCTGAAAGAAAACGATTTTGCTGCACTAGCGAATGAGTGCCGGCAGCTCATGCAAGTGCACCTGCTGATCAGCTCCAGCAACAAGTTCAGCTTCTGCCAGCCCAAATAAAGAATGGGAGAAGCATTATCGCCAATCAACTGCATGGTCAGGTGGCAACACGAGCCATATATGTGGTTCATCTTTATAACTTCTGAGAATCCTGCAGACCGTTTTCATAAACTGGTGGCAGGAGGCCGGTGGCAGGGTCAGTCCAAGTATTAAGGCCCTAGTCATTACAGACATGCGCCTGAATCCTCCAAACAAGCTGGTGGCAAGCATTTTATATGCTGCTAATCATCTATGGACATTGGCACCATGAGCAGAAGCCTTTCCATGCCTATTTTATCAATCGAGGCAAGCTCCACTGTCTGCCCATTGAAATCATCATTAGCCAAGAATGGCGACCCAAATATTCAAGACGAAATCAACATCATCGTACCTACAATATGCAAGTGTATCTGTGAGAAGGGTTGGCACTGTGCTTTATTTTACATAAATGAGCACCTTTTCTTGCTTTATTAAACCAGGTATATATCCTTATGGATCCTCATGGAGATGCTACTCATACATTTAAGTGGGCAACTTTGTGCACTTGTTTGCCTGCAACTTCAAAAAAAAAAAATGGTACCCCTAAAAACGAGATTCGGAAGGCCATGCCCCTGTTACCCAGGTGGCAGATTTTTAACCAGAGAAAGTGATCATGTTCGGGTGCCAACGGTGCTGCCTTTTCTGTTCATCACCCTCTACATACCAATACAGTTGTGGCTATGTACACCAGGAACTTGCTAATTTGTTCATAGAAAGGTTTGCCTTTCAAGAAAAATCTAGCTGGTTGCAGTGCAACATCTACAATACCCAAGGGTTAGCACGAAGCTTCATCAATAGAAGACCTACTCGCTTCATCAAGATCACCAAAGAGTCTATCACATGGTGGAAGATTTCGACGAAGACATTTACTAACTAATTGATACTCCATGATATATATGTTGTGCCACCGGTGGGCTGTCACTAGGCGTGTTGCTCTAGGATGAAAATTTCTAACTGACCTACATTGTGGTAAAGTAACCTCAACACAAAGCACATGGTTTACACCGACAAGGGATGAAAGTGGGTGGTGGAATTTCAATCCGCACTGACCCTGGAAGTCGTGGGTTTATCATGCCTTCTCACGTTTGTCCAGCTCAAAAGGAATGCCAAGCCTTGAGGGAGACTATAGATAAAAGAGCATGAAAGGGCTACCTGACTCGAAAAAGTTTGGATCAAGTGTGCAGCCACATGCCACCCTCATGAGGTGACAACAAGGGTCTAAAAAATAATATAGCCTGCGAGGATTACTTAGCTACACAAAGATGGATAGCTACCCTCCAAATTCTTTGAAGACAAGTTTCAAGAAACAAGTCCAAAGGGCTGAAGAAACAAAAGAGAGAAAGAAAAAGGAGGCATAGTCAAATGTCTCGGAGCTCTCAATAGTCAAATGAAGTCAAGCTATCAAGTAAAGCAAATTGAAGGAGGACGGGTAGTTATTCATCATCCTCGGCAAAAGTGAGGCCAGAAAAATTGCCTTAGCCAATTTCCCCAAACCAACCATGAAATTCTAGCCGTATCCTACATTCCTTGCTGGACAAAAGGTAGGAGGCATGAGTCTCATGACTCAAGGGAGGCTCGGAAAGATTTCCACTAACCTCAAGAGGTCCTGATGAAGTGTTAACCTTTTACACTATTACCACGAGGGAACCGAACCACACGTGCTGGTTGTGCTGGAATATGACCACCTTATGAGTAACATGCCTCTGTGGCTGCTCCACCATTGGCATCATATATTTTTCTTAAACTTAGTGTTGTTTCTCTCAAGTTTTCATTGAGAATAACCAAGAATTATCTCTACCCTACAACATGGGATGACTCTTCGGTAAAATTCAGCAGCTCGAGTATTTCCTGTGACTGCTTGTGTAGTCGAGAGAAGGATGTGCAAGACCTTCATCAAATAAATTATTCAGATACATGGCCATTACCTTTGGTACGTGACGTACGTCTATGAGGATTCAGACGGATATCAATAGCTGTTCTGGAGCAGCGAAATGCGCCATTATTGGCATACCTGCATGCAACCATGCATGAATCATTTTGACTCTACAGTTGGGCATCATTGCATGATTGCAACAAATGATGGCTTAGCAAGCTAGCCTGGTGATGCAATAAAGAAAAGGTCTCGAAGTAAAATCTATAAGAACATCTTGTGGAGTTCGAGTGGCATGTTCTTTTGGCATTATTTAGCTAAACTGGTGGCAGTTCTATGCTCTTAAGGGATTGAGAGGCAATGAACAGCTCACAAAATTGATGATTGATGACATTATAAGCTCTTGTAGCGACTGGTCTGTCACAAAAAGTGACGAAAAACCAACCTTGCTCGGTTGTGGCCTGGCCACCCAACTTTTTGTTGCCGGGATGAAGATGTGCTACTCTACTACATTCCTTATCTCTAATCCATTGGCATGGATTTTCGCCACAAAATCCCGTGTCTCTTTATTGATAAGAGGCTGGCATTTTTTTTATACGAAACATTTTGGGACCCTTTTATCTTCAAAGGTGTTCTTCACACATATAATACATTATTTGCAGTCTGTCCTTAAATCAGGTTGCCATCAAGCATCTATGAGCATTCGGGTGCATATAAATTTGGGAGCAGTGAAGCAAAACCAACGCGCCGATGTGGAACTGTGAAACCCTTTGAGATTGATGGCTGGCACTGTAGCTGTAAAACCGTCGCATCAATCTTAATAAATTTATCCATGGATACTACACTCCATTTGTTGGCACCGATATATTTGGTCGGAGTGGAACCCAAGGATTTGTTTTTTCTTGTATCTGGCATGATTTTCGCCATATGTTATTTTTTAGGTGCCGCATGATTTTCGCCATGACCTACTACAACACAAGAGGGGGTATGATATCAGCAGTACCCATCTCGTCCATTGCTACTTTTTTTTTTTTTTTAGGGATGGCATGGATTTTTCGCCACACCCTGTCACAGTCCCCACGAGGGGCCACGACCATGATGTTAGAACTGTAACCTGCGTTTGTGCGATGCAGTTCCATACATCTTACGTGTAACAAAAGCATGAGCCCAAATCTATGCTTGGGCTCTCAAGGCTTGCCAGGAAAAAAAAAACCCCAGCATCAAGTTTCATGGGCACGTGATTACAAGTACAGTTGACACACGAGGCCATATAGATTTTTTCTATGAATAAAAAAAGGAGGTACAAGATGTTTTCCAAGATATTATATAATTATTACAAGAAAACTCCAAAATGACTTCATGTTATAGAGCTATCTATGGCTCAGAGAAGCAAGACATGAAGAAATGCAATAAAGATCGGGCATGTTCTGTAAGTCCCACGTCGTCCTGATTAGTAAAGCAGGCAGTCGCTTATTCAAGGCGCTGCAGTTGTCATGGTTCCTCCTGGACATCGTGTCCAGTTCAGATTGGAGCACACTTGTTTCTTTGAGTCGTTCTTGATGATGTTTATCTCAGCATTGAGCTGTGTGCTCTTTCAAATGACTCTCTTGAGCATGGGCTTTTCAGCTATTATAAGCTGACTGTTGCTTTTCAATCTATGATCTTAGTCCCTGAATATGGGATAAGTATTTCTCAAGCCATAATCCTTGGGATGCGATCTGTTCTTCACAATGTTGTTCGGTGATCTCAACCATAAGGGCACAAGTTGTCGCTACTCCTGAGAGCTTTTAATTGCAGCCTGTGTATTGGTTTGAGCTGTCTTCGAGATGAAGTCCCCAACCGAAGATTGAGAATTGTCGGTGAGGGCCTCTTTTAAAGCCCTGAAACCATCCATCAATCGTGTTACTTCAGGTGGCAGTGACTTGAATAGTTTCACCACCACTTCATATTGGCCTCTATTTTTGAGAGCTCCTTTACTGGCGACCCGTCGAGCAATGACAAATTAAGTAAACAGTGTGCAATAACAAAAAGAGAGTAAGCATACACCCCCAAGAAATTTTTGCATTGCAGCACACACACCATAATTTAAATAGAAAGCTTGCTGATCAGACTTCGTCTTGTTGAGAATCATAACAAGCATGGCACCATGTAAAGCTTCCAAAAAAGGGCCACCTTGCTAGTGTGGCCCTGGTTTCTTCACGCCGGATGTCTCTCATGCACAGCCGATTGGACAGATTGTCTTCCTTGTTTGACAGTCTGAAAGTTCATTTCCTATGGTTGCCGGAAAACATGAATGAACCATGACTGTTGTGATGCTGATGAGCCATGGATTTTTTGTCATCCGTGCTGTTCTGTGTTACAACATAATATTTTGCCGAGTCTAGTCTCCGCAGCTTTATGCATGATAAATTTCTTCAAGAATTCGACCGTTCCATTGGCTGTCACCAGTATTTTTGGTCACAATGGAACCAGAAGACTTATTCAAGATATGGTATGATGTTCGCTAGATCCTACTTATTGCTAGTTATTACTTAAATATGGCATGATTTTTCGCCATATTTTCCAAAATTCACCGCACTCATGGTGTCATCAAGACACAGGAAAGGAAAATAAAGCCAGGCTATGAACATGCGGCCAGGTTCGTCAAAGTTATATTTCCCCGAGTTGAATCTACGGCGCTTCGCGCGTAAACTCGACTCGGCGGGTGGCATTTGTTTGATGATTAATTTTTATATTTTTAAAATAATCATGTCAGACAAAATGATTATGAATATATTTATTGGACGATTATTGGTGTGATTATATGTGTCCTCTTTACAAGCTCCATATATGTACGTGCACCCATGCGTCATGTTTATGTGCACGCATATGGATATATACATGGCTGGCTTCTTAACTGGCTAGCCGGTGGACACAGAACCTTTTTGTCCTTACAACTTTGATCCATGTGTGTCTTGATTAACTAAGCCAAGACACATCTACATGCTGAAATTGTTCACGTAGTATTCGTACGTGATTGTCCCGTACCTGTATGCCGGGACTCTCGTGATAAGGCCCCACGCATGGGCCAAACTCATGTATATGTGAATCATTATTTGCTTGGCATGCAAAATGATTTCTTCGGACTCTCTGTTTTCAACAAGGACTCTGGCTGGAGCACTCAAGCTGCAATACGCCTACAAGAGATTGAACGGAACAAGTTTCGTGCATGTATTTAGCCAATCTAATCGCAATTTGCTTGGCGGAGGGGCAAACGTCCTGCCTCAAGTCCCTATATAAACCAGCACCCTGTCCGCCAGGGGGGCCGGCCGTCCCCACGCATCGACGCCCTGATCTTCGGCTCTCTGGTTCCCACGCATATGTACAAGCATACGCTTCCAAGCCCGTGCTTGCTGCTCTTCATACACATCTACGCCCAAATCTGCCGCACGCCGAGAAGCAAACCCTGGACGGAAGCACATCTAGGTGACCGCCGCACGCCGAGAAGCAAAGCCTGGACAGAAGCAAATACTCGCCGGCCCCCTGCTGCCTGTCTGCACCATCATCTACGCAAGCACAGCTTCCGGTGCCGGCCATCATATTGCCTGGTGAGTTCCTAGTTCAGATGCATTAGCATATTCATTCATCTAAGCAAATATGGCAAGAGTCCAATCTACCGGCTCTTCCAATCTACTGCTACATCATGGAAAAGGCCCTAGCAATTTGACAACGTCAGAACCCTCGCCGCGCGAGGTCGTCGTCAAGTTGTCGATGATCAGGTGGCAAGAAATCAAGTTGCTCGCTCTTTCAATCTGCTATACATCCATCGTCAGAACCCTCGCCGCGCGAGGTCCAACAGCTTGACAACGTCAGAACCCTCGCCGCGCGAGGTCGTTGTCGAGTTGTCGATGATCAATCTGAGTTAGAAAATCAAGACTGTGCAAGTCGGGATTGTCTCGCTCATCACTGTGAAAAAAACATCAATGCTGAGAAGGCCGTCGATTCGATCTTAAAGAGCAAGCAAGCATCACGTCCTAATTAACCAAGCAAGCAACTCGTTGGTTCGTGTAGCCGCATCACCATATATACATCATGCCGCCAGTTCAGCCGACCGACTTGACAACGTCCGAACCCTCTCCGCGAGAGAGGTCGTTGTCGAGTTGTTCATGAAGAAAATCAAGGCCGCCGAGACTGCTCGTCACGATGACATGCTCACAAGTCAGGATTGCTCTGCTCGTCACCCTGAGAATAATACCCGTCGTGCTGCCCCGAGGAGAGGTCGTATTGGCCGTGGTCTCGCGCACGCACACACATCGGAGCCTGGTTGCTCTTCGGTATACGCATGTACATGTCGGCGCCCTGCTAGTTGCCCCACGCCATGCATACACACCCGGAGGCAAGCTACTTCATGATCGTGCCGCAAGTTGCTCCAAGAACACATATGCTTCCCCAGAGGATGATCTATCAAGAATAGATGGTGGTGCTTGCTAGTTGTTCCATGCCATGCATATATACATCAGATGCTAAAAGCTGCCCCATGATCAAGTTGCTGCAGTCCTACGCGACGCCGTGCAAGTCGCGATGCAAGGCGTTGTTGCACATCAAGTCACTGATAACCAGGCCATGCAAGCAATTCTACGTGCATGCCGAGTTGAGTTTGTGCAAGTCCAAGTTTGCTGGTTCTACGGCCATCTTCAGTATGCCAGCTGTCTTGTTTCTTGCAATTCAATAACATCAGAATCCTCGTCGCGCGAGGCTGTTGTCGGATTGCTATTATTTTCTACTACAGTGGAGAGGTCGCATTGGCCTGCTCCTTACTACTTCCTACGATATAGTGGAGAAGCTCGCATTGGGTTATCTCTATCGTTTTCTTTCTACGCCGGATAGGTCGTATTGGCCTGACCCTTATTATTTCCTATGATAGTGGAGAAAGTCGTATTGGCTCATCCCTATTGTTTTCTACGCTCGAGAGGTCGTATTGGCCAGATCGAGTAAGTCGTTGCAACCAGATTTGGTGTGGCGCGCTGCAAAGTAATGCAAGTGACGCCGGGAGGTCTGTCAATTTGATCTCGTGAGAAAAGCATCATTCAAGCAATACTTTTACCACTAATTCTTGCGGATTTACTACCGCACAATCGTTCACCACATGTCTAGTGCCGATGAGGCTAGACGGAATCATGGCCGAGTGCTCGACGAGGCGAAGTCTCACCACTCCACCGACACGCCCTAATTAACGGAATCGGACACACTGTTGCTGGGCACCGGCGCAGGCGATAGCAACTCACACACGTCCGTGTTAATGAAGGCTGGCATACATGACTGGGCACCGACGAGGCGATAGTCATCCCCTTCATTATCAACAAATTCCGTTTACTCCGACGGGCGTTGGCGATGTCACGACCAAGCTTCGCGATAACAAAGCCACCCATATTATTACTACGCCATATATCGCATATATTGACGGCGGTCAATCAAGTACATGACGACCATCTAGCGCAGCTTAATCGGAGGTTTTCCGCAAGCTCGCCTTGCGGATGTAATTAACCGCCGCGCCCAACAGGCCCCGGGGAATCGGCGAACTCACGCAATTTTCCTACAAGTCAGACCTCTCCTTAAGCATGACGCAGAAGACGGAAGAAGACAATTTTTCGTTGATCATGTATTTTGTATATTCAAGAAAGAATTAATGAAATATGTGGTTCTCGAATATGTGTGCACGTGTCCCTTGCATTACATCATTTTATTCATGTCTTGGCCGGTTTTCGACCAAACAAAATGGCACGCCGGTGGGACCTAATTCTCCTCCCATCTTCGCTGCGCTTCAGTGGTCGTTTAAAAAGGATGATGATGATGATCGCTCGTCTATTGTTCCGATATATGCTGGACGATGCTTACTCTGAAGATCGACATGCCTCTTGGCTGATACACTAAGAAAAGGCAGTGACGTCAGCCGAGTAACATATTACGTTGGTTAATAAAAGTTTGAGTCCTTCCCTGCCATCCCCATCGAGGAAGCGATGATGATCTGTTCTGCTCCGTACGTGCCTAGTTCGGCGCTCGTGCTCCCATCGCCGTCTTCACAAGATGTATTACAATGCAACCCAAGCGCGGCAAACTCAAGATGCGGGCTTGAAGAAGGTGCGCAATCGTGTTGCCGCCAAAGCTAGCCAAGCGAGAAGGCTGCTGTCACTGAAGCTCGCAGGCTTCTGAAGGAGCCCGAGTTCCTCGATCCATATGTTCAAGATGGCAACTCGAGATCTCTTGAGATTGAAACTCTCCAGGCATTTAACGATGCCTCTTTATATCCCTTGTCCTGGTCAATGCGCATTGCACGCTCCAGAAGCAACAAGAACGCTCTTCGCAATTATCAACGGAGGCGGAGCAACGTCAAGAAATTGCATGCTGAGTTAAGTGCTCGGGTTGTCCAAAGCACGATGCCCAAACCAAAGTCAGGAGTTCCTGAGTTCCTCAACGTCGTTAAAGAGCCTTACGTGCTATCTGTAAGGACCAAGAGGCTTGCTGAATTGAAGAAGCTTGTGAGGCAAGCTATTATAAATGAATTTTGGACACGCACATTAAAAACGTGCGGCCAAATTTTCTAGGTGCAGAACTATAACCCGCACTAATAATATCAGTCTTCATTCCCCAATGATGGTTGCCTCATACCATGTCATGGCTGATTCTAGCCCTGAAGAAAACGATTTTGCTGCACTAGCGAATGAGTGCCGGCAGCTCATGCAAGTGCACCTGCTGATCAGCTCCAGCAACAAGTTCAGCTTCTGCCAGCCCAAATAAAGAATGGGAGAAGCATTATCGCCAATCAACTGCATGGTCAGGTGGCAACACGAGCCATATATGTGGTTCATCTTTATAACTTCTGAGAATCCTGCAGGCCGTTTTCATAAACTGGTGGCAGGAGGCCGGTGGCAGGGTCAGTCCAAGTATTAAGGCCCTAGTCATTACAGACATGCGCCTGAATCCTCCAAACAAGCTGGTGGCAAGCATTTTATATGCTGCTAATCATCTATGGACATTGGCACCATGAGCAGAAGCCTTTCCATGCCTATTTTATCAATCGAGGCAAGCTCCACTGTCTGCCCATTGAAATCATCATTAGCCAAGAATGGCGACCCAAATATTCAAGACGAAATCAACATCATCGTACCTACAATATGCAAGTGTATCTGTGAGAAGGGTTGGCACTGTGCTTTATTTTACATAAATGAGCACCTTTTCTTGCTTTATTAAACCAGGTATATATCCTTATGGATCCTCATGGAGATGCTACTCATACATTTAAGTGGGCAACTTTGTGCACTTGTTTGCCTGCAACTTCAAAAAATGGTACCCCTAAAAACGAGATTCCGGAAGGCCATGCCCCTGTTACCCAGGTGGCAGATTTTTAACCAGAGAAAGTGATCATGTTCGGGTGCCAACGGTGCTGCCTTTTCTGTTCATCACCCCCTACATACCAATACAGTTGTGGCTATGTACACCAGGAACTTGCTAATTTGTTCATAGAAAGGTTTGCCTTTCAAGAAAAAATCTAGCTGGTTGCAGTGCAACATCTACAATACCCAAGGGTTAGCACGAAGCTTCATCAATAGAAGACCTACTCGCTTCATCAAGATCACCAAAGAGTCTATCACATGGTGGAAGATTTAATGAAGACATTTACTAACTAATTGATACTCCATGATATATATGTTGTGCCACCGGTGGGCTGTCACTAGGCGTGTTGCTCTAGGATGAAAATTTCTAACTGACCTACATTGTGGTAAAGTAACCTCAACACAAAGCACATGGTTTACACCGACAAGGGATGAAAGTGGGTGGTGGAATTTCAATCCGCACTGACCCTGGAAGTCGTGGGTTTATCATGCCTTCTCACGCTTGTCCAGCTCAAAAGGAATGCCAAGCCTTGAGGGAGACTATAGATAAAAGAGCATGAAAGGGCTACCTGACTCGACAAAAGTTTGGATCAAGTGTGCAGCCACATGCCACCCTCATGAGGTGACAACAAGGGTCTAAAAAATAATATAGCCTGCGAGGATTACTTAGCTACACAAAGATGGATAGCTACCCTCCAAATTCTTTTTGAAGACAAGTTTCAAGAAACAAGTCCAAAGGGCTGAAGAAACAAAAGAGAGAAAGAAAAAGGAGGCATAGTCAAATGTCTCGGAGCTCTCAATAGTCAAATGAAGTCAAGCTATCAAGTAAAGCAAATTGAAGGAGGACGGTAGTTATTCATCATCCTCGGCAAAAGTGAGGCCAGAAAATTGCCTTAGCCAATTTCCCCAAACCAACCATGAAATTCTAGCCGTATCCTACATTCCTTGCTGGACAAAAGGTAGGAGGCATGAGTCTCATGACTCAAGGGGAGGCTCGAAAGATTTCCACTAACCTCAAGAGGTCCTGATGAAGTGTTAACCTTTTACACTATTACCACGAGGGAACCGAACCACACGTGCTGGTTGTGCTGGAATATGACCACCTTATGAGTAACATGCCTCTGTGGCTGCTCCACCATTGGCATCATATATTTTTCTTAAACTTAGTGTTGTTTCTCTCAAGTTTTCATTGAGAATAACCAAGAATTATCTCTACCCTACAACATGGGATGACTCTTCGGTAAAATTCAGCAGCTCGAGTATTTCCTGTGACTGCTTGTGTAGTCGAGAGAAGGATGTGCAAGACCTTCATCAAATAAATTATTCAGATACATGGCCATTACCTTTGGTACGTGGACGACGCCTATGAGGATTCAGACGGATATCAATAGCTGTTCTGGAGCAGCTTAAATGCGCCATTATTGGCATACCTGCATGCAACCATGCATGAATCATTTTGACTCTACAGTTGGGCATCATTGCATGATTGCAACAAATGATGGCTTAGCAAGCTAGCCTGGTGATGCAATAAAGAAAAGGTCTCGAAGTAAAATCTATAAGAACATCTTGTGGAGTTCGAGTGGCATGTTCTTTTGGCATTATTTAGTTAAACTGGTGGCAGTTCTATGCTCTTAAGGGATTGAGAGGCAATGAACAGCTCACAAAATTGATGATTGATGACATTATAAGCTCTTGTAGCGACTGGTCTGTCACAAAAAAGTGACGAAAACCAACCTTGCTCGGTTGTGGCCTGGCCACCCAACTTTTTGTTGCCGGGATGAAGATGTGCTACTCTACTACATTCCTTATCTCTAATCCATTGGCATGGATTTTCGCCACAAAATCCCGTGTCTCTTTATTGATAAGAGGCTGGCATTTTTTTTATACGAAACATTTTGGGACCCTTTTATCTTCAAAGGTGTTCTTCACACATATAATACATTATTTGCAGTCTGTCCTTAAATCAGGTTGCCATCAAGCATCTATGAGCATTGGTGCATATAAATTTGGGAGCAGTGAAGCAAACCAACGCTACCGATGTGGAACTGTGAAACCCTTTGAGATTGATGGCTGGCACTGTAGCTGTAAAACCGTCGCATCAATCTTAATAAATTTATCCATGGATACTACACTCCATTTGTTGGCACCGATATATTTGGTCGGAGTGGAACCCAAGGATTTGTTTTCTTGTATCTGGCATGATTTTCGCCATATGTTATTTTTTTAGGTGCCGGCATGATTTTCGCCATGACCTACTACAACACAAGAGGGGGGTATGATATCAGCAGTACCCATCTCGTCCATTGCTACTTTTTTTTTTTTTTTTTTAGGGATGGCATGGATTTTCGCCACACCCTGTCACAGTCCCCACGAGGGCCACGACCATGATGTTAGAACTGTAACCTGCGTTTGTGCGATGCAGTTCCATACATCTTACGTGTAACAAAAAGCATGAGCCCAAATCTATGCTTGGGCTCTCAAGGCTTGCCAGGAAAAAAAAAACCCCAGCATCAAGTTTCATGGGCACGTGATTACAAGTACAGTTGACACGAGGGCCATATAGATTTTTTCTATGAATAAAAAAAAGGAGGTACAAGATGTTTTCCAAGATATTATATAATTATTACAAGAAAACTCCAAAATGACTTCATGTTATAGAGCTATCTATGGCTCAGAGAAGCAAGACATGAAGAAATGCAATAAAGATCGGGCATGTTCTGTAAGTCCCACGTCGTCCTGATTAGTAAAGCAGGCAGTCGCTTATTCAAGGCGCTGCAGTTGTCATGGTTCCTCCTGGACATCGTGTCCAGTTCAGATTGGAGCACACTTGTTTCTTTTGAGTCGTTCTTGATGATGTTTATCTCAGCATTGAGCTGTGTGCTCTTTCAAATGACTCTCTTGAGCATGGGCTTTTTCAGCTATTATAAGCTGACTGTTAAGCTTTTCAATCTATGATCTTAGTCCCTGAATATGGGACAAGTATTTCTCAAGCCATAATCCTTGGGATGCGATCTGTTCTTCACAATGTTGTTCGGTGATCTCAACCATAAGGGCACAAGTTGTCGCTACTCCTGAGAGCTTTTAATTGCAGCCTGTGTATTGGTTTGAGCTGTCTTCGAGATGAAGTCCCCAACCGAAGATTGAGAATTGTCGGTGAGGGCCTCTTTTAAAGCCCTGAAACCATCCATCAATCGTGTTACTTCAGGTGGCAGTGACTTGAATAGTTTCACCACCACTTCATATTGGCCTCTATTTTTGAGAGCTCCTTTACTGGGCGACCCGTCGAGCAATGACAAATTAAGTAAACAGTGTGCAATAACAAAAGAGAGTAAGCATACACCCCCAAGAAATTTTTGCATTGCAGCACACACACCATAATTTAAATAGAAAGCTTGCTGATCAGACTTCGTCTTGTTGAGAATCATAACAAGCATGGCACCATGTAAAGCTTCCAAAAGGGCCACCTTGCTAGTGTGGCCCTGGTTTCTTCACGCCGGATGTCTCTCATGCACAGCCGATTGGACAGATTGTCTTCCTTGTTTGACAGTCTGAAAGTTCATTTCCTATGGTTGCCGGAAAACATGAATGAACCATGACTGTTGTGATGCTGATGAGCCATGGATTTTTGTCATCCGTGCTGTTCTGTGTTACAACATAATATTTTGCCGAGTCTAGTCTCCGCAGCTTTATGCATGATAAATTTCTTCAAGAATTCGACCGTTCCATTGGCTGTCACCAGTATTTTTGGTCACAATGGAACCAGAAGACTTATTCAAGATATGGTATGATGTTCGCTAGATCCTACTTATTGCTAGTTATTACTTAAATATGGCATGATTTTTCGCCATATTTTCCAAAATTCACTGCACTCACGGTGTCATCAAGACACACGAAAGGAAAATAAAGCCAGGCTATGAACATGCGGCCAGGTTCGTCAAAGTTATATTTCCCCGAGTTGAATCTACGGCGCTTCGCGCGTAAACTCGACTCGGCGGGTGGCATTTGTTTGATGATTAATTTTTATATTTTTAAAATAATCATGTCAGACAAAATGATTATGAATATATTTATTGGACGATTATTGGTGTGATTATATGTGTCCTCTTTACAAGCTCCATATATGTACGTGCACCCATGCGTCATGTTTATGTGCACGCATATGGATATATACATGGCTGGCTTCTTAACTGGCTAGCCGGTGGACACAGAACCTTTTTGTCCTTACAACTTTGATCCATGTGTGTCTTGATTAACTAAGCCAAGACACATCTACATGCTGAAATTGTTCACGTAGTATTCGTACGTGATTGTCCCGTACCTGTATGCCGGGACTCTCGTGATAAGGCCCCACGCATGGGCCAAACTCATGTATATGTGAATCATTATTTGCTTGGCATGCAAAATGATTTCTTCGGACTCTCTGTTTTCAACAAGGACTCTGGCTGGAGCACTCAAGCTGCAATACGCCTACAAGAGATTGAACGGAACAAGTTTCGTGCATGTATTTAGCCAATCTAATCGCAATTTGCTTGGCGGAGGGGCAAACGTCCTGCCTCAAGTCCCTATATAAACCAGCACCCTGTCCGCCAGGGGGGCCGGCCGTCCTCACGCATCGACGCCCTGATCTTCGGCTCTCTGGTTCCCACGCATATGTACAAGCATACGCTTCCAAGCCCGTGCTTGCTGCTCTTCATACACATCTACGCCCAAATCTGCCGCACGCCGAGAAGCAAACCCTGGACGGAAGCACATCTAGGTGACCGCCGCACGCCGAGAAGCAAAGCCTGGACAGAAGCAAATACTCGCCGGCCCCTGCTGCCTGTCTGCACCATCATCTACGCAAGCACAGCTTCCGGTGCCGGCCATCATATTGCCTGGTGAGTTCCTAGTTCAGATGCATTAGCATATTCATTCATCTAAGCAAATATGGCAAGAGTCCAATCTACCGGCTCTTCCAATCTACTGCTACATCATGGAAAAGGCCCTAGCAATTTGACAACGTCAGAAACCTCGCCGCGAGGTCGCCGCCAAGTTGTCGATGATCAGGTGGCAAGAAATCAAGTTGCTCGCTCTTTCAATCTGCTATACATCCATCGTCAGAACCCCTCGCGCGCGAGGTCCAACAGCTTGACAACGCCAGAACCTCGCCGCTGAGGTCGCCGCCGAAGTTGTCGATGATCAATCTGAGTTAGAAAATCAAGACTGTGCAAGTCGGGATTGTCTCGCTCATCACTGTGAAAAAACATCAATGCTGAGAAGGCCGTCGATTCGATCTTAAAGAGCAAGCAAGCATCACGTCCTAATTAACCAAGCAAGCAACTCGTTGGTTCGTGCAGCCGCATCACCATATATACATCATGCCCGGCCAGTTCAGCCGACCGACTTGACAACGTCAGAACCCTCTCCGCGCGAGGTCGTTGTCGAAGTTGTTCATGAAGAAAATCAAGGCCGCCGAGACTGCTCGTCACGATGACATGCTCACAAGTCAGGATTGCTCTGCTCGTCACCCTGAGAATAATACCCGTCGTGCTGCCCCGAGGAGAGGTCGTATTGGCCGTGGTCTCGCAAGACGCACACACATCGGAGCCTGGTTGCTCTTCGGTATACGCATGTACATGTCGGCGCCCAGCTAGTTGCCCCACGCCATGCATACACACCCGGAGGCAAGCTACTTCATGATCGTGCCGCAAGTTGCTCCAAGAACACATATGCTTCCCAGAGGATGATCTATCAAGAATAGATGGTGGTGCTTGCTAGTTGTTCCATGCCATGCATATATACATCAGATGCTAAAAGCTGCCCCATGATCAAGTTGCTGCAGTCCTACGCGACGCCGTGCAAGTCGCGATGCAAGGCGTTGTTGCACATCAAGTCACTGATAACCAGGCCATGCAAGCAATTCTACGTGCATGCCGAGTTGAGTTTGTGCAAGTCCAAGTTTGCTGGTTCTACGGCCATCTTCAGTATGCCAGCTGTCTTGTTTCTTGCAATTCAATAACATCAGAATCCTCGTCGCGCGAGGCTGTTGTCGGATTGCTATTATTTTCTACTACAGTGGAGAGGTCGCATTGGCCTGCTCCTTACTACTTCCTACGATAGTGGAGAAGCTCGCATTGGGTTATCTCTATCGTTTTCTTCTACGCCGGATAGGTCGTATTGGCCTGACCCTTATTATTTCCTATGATAGTGGAGAAAGTCGTATTGGCTCATCCCTATTGTTTTCTACGCTCGAGAGGTCGTATTGGCCAGATCGAGTAAGTCGTTGCAACCAGATTTGGTGTGGCGCGCGAAGTAATGCAAGTGACGCCGGGAGGCTGTCAATTTGATCTCGTGAGAAAAGCATCATTCAAGCAATACTTTTACCACTAATTCTTGCGGATTTACTACCGTACAATCGTTCACCACATGTCTAGTGCCGATGAGGCTAGACGGAATCATGGCCGAGTGCTGACGAGGCGAAGTCTCACCACTCCACCGACACGCCCCTAATTAACGGAATCGACACACGTTGCTGGGCACCGACGAGGCGATAGCAACTCACACACGCCCGTGTTAATGAAGGCTGGCATACATGACTGGGCACCGACGAGGCGATAGTCATCCCCTTCATTATCAACAAATTCCGTTTACTCCGACGTGGCGTTGGCGATGTCACGACCAAGCTTCGGCGACACAAAGCCACCCATATTATTACTACGCCATATATCGCATATGGCTGACGGCGGTCAATCAAGTACATGACGACCATCTAGCGCAGCTTAATCAGAGGTTTTCCGCGAAGCTCGTCTTGCGGATGTAATTAACCGCCGCGCCCAACAGGCCCCGGAATCGGGCGAACTACGCAATTTTCCTACAAGTCAGACCTCTCCTTAAGCATGACGCAGAAGACGGAAGAAGACAATTTTTGGTTGATCATGTATTTCGTATATTCAAGAAAGAATTAATGAAATATGTGGTTCTCGAATATGTGTGCACGTGTCCCTTGCATTACATTATTTTATACTTGTCTTCGCTCGGTTTTCGACCAAACACTGCCATATATTAACCACAAGTGCAAATGAAAATACGTATTATAAATAAAAATATATCTTCATTAAGTGACCCTTAACAATCATTCAGTCTCTCGGTGTCATGTCACATCAAGGTCATCGTATCCCAGAGGCAGGCAAGCGGTGACGAAAGAAACATGTCATCTCAGTCATAAAAACATCAAGATCTATATATTTATGTTTACCATCAACTTACATATAGAAAACCTATTCTCATCAGGGTCAGTTCTATATATACTCCTTATTTTCCTGTCTCTACTGCATAGTTGTCTGTCGCTGTTGGGATTGCGCGCAGTATACTAGTGTAAGTTTAGATATTATATATATATCATGCCATCTTGTTGCACAGATTAACATATACCTACGAGAATATAAACTCTGTTGAATATATGTGCTGCAATGGAAAACAAAATGAAGCGCCATACGGCACACTAGATTAGCAACATTGTGAGCTCAACACAAGGTCCTACTGAAAGTGACAAACCACACACATATCTAGTGGCTACAGTTTAGGCATGAGAGGTATGGAGAACTCTATTACTAGCTGTGCGCTTGAATGGAGTGTAGCTTGCTAACAATGCACTCCAGGTGACACTCCTGATTGGCAGGCAGTCAATCTGCTGAAAGCCTACGAGGCAGACATACCTATGTGTTCGAAGTGACGAACCACACATGCATGTCAGGGCAATTTGTGCCAATTGCATCGGCGCCTATCCGGTCAGCTGTTTGTCACTGAGGTGCACAATTCATGGACACATCCAGGATGCTAGCACAGACTTCTCAAGCATTCAACGGCCCCATTCCCTCTTTGTGTGTTCTTGTTCAGTCTTCAGTGAAGTGATGATCCTTTTTGTCACTGTACAATATATAGGGAAATTGAAGTTCAATAACTCATTCAGTTGTTTTTTGTGTATATAGAGGCCATGTATTGTTCTACTCATCTCATATTGGTTGATCCATGGAAGGCAAGTAAGCATCAATAAACTGAATGGAAGCTACATCTAGTTATTGCAAACTCTAAATTTATCTGCAACCGAATTTACTTATCAGTTTGTTTAGAAATTATGATTAACTTGTTATGTATAAAGATGCTCATTATATATGTTTTCCTTTCATTCCACTAAATTATTAATTTATATATGTAATTAACAAGAGATTGCTTGCAAGTAGTGTGTGTCCAAGCCATGTCACGTACTGTTGGAGGTTCAAAAAAGGCGCCAGCTGAAAGTGAGCCAAACAATGATTATATTTTTTGGGACTTATGTTTGGATGATGCCATACAGATAAAAACTTGTCGAGCAGCCAAAAATGTGATATATTAGGTAGTCAACAGCTGGTATCTCTCATCGTTGTGGCCATTTCGGACGCAGCAGGACTCTACAATTCACGTCACAACGTCGTCCTGTCCACCAAAATATATCAAGACACCAAGCTGATGATGACTACACGCTACAAATCTCTTCATATCTCCTGCTATTATGGAGGCACGAAACACCTTAAGTCAACTACAATTAAGTTTGTCCCACCCACTGGGGGATTATTGCTGAACCTCCTTATGTCAACTACAATAGAGTCTGTGAGCCTGGGATTATTGCTGTAGATGTTGTATGGTCCGCCTCAAGCTATACAATAAGCGGCAGCGGCACCCTCCATAATAGCACTAAAACAACTGCACTCAGGAATGCATTCCATCCTGACGTCTCGCATGCCTATACTCTGACCATAAGGCACTAGAACATATATCAGGGATATGTCTGGTCTCAGTGGCAGCAATACTATTGAATTGCTAAGTCTTGTTTCTTTGCAATTGTGCTGATCGATGTGTGTGTGTGTATATATCCTTGGACTAGAAAGAGCTCAGAGGGGGAAGAGGGGCAGAGGATAATAACTGCAGATTTTTCTACTGTTGCTTCACCTCACCTATGCATATAGACATATAATGTTGTAGCCAGTCATGGGAGGCGTTGAGAATTCAATCGTCATGGCTGTGTGCCACCGGTTTATTCACTCAGGAAAGAGATAGACGCAATACTTGGTACAATGTGGTGCCTGTTAACTACTAGTTCCTCAACTTCATGGGACAATATATGTAAGGCTTGAGGTTATATATAGTACGGGAGAATGCTAGCTTTTCTATCCCCCAGCCCTGCGTTTCTGATTTTGCAGCAATTGCAGCGTGTAGTTTATCGAGCTGATGGTGGTTCTTCAATTGGTACCATATTGAATATTGCTAATGTGACACAATCCATTATTATCTCTAAAGGCCCTAGTATATATATAAATGGAAGGCATTGGGAACTCACCACTTACCAATTTTTTTCTTTCATCTAGACCATGGGTTCATTACCACACATGGCAGCTGATAGGAAGAGTGCAGTAGGAGGACAGGGGATCCCTTCTCTCTAGTTCCTGGTCGATCTCCCCTTATTTGTTGAAATCCCAATACATGGTTTGGAGGAAATTGGGGGCCGGGATATCAAAATCACCATAACTCTATCGATATCACGATTAGGAGGCTTGGTCAAACCATGGGCAAACCTGTCTTGTGTAGTTTGTTGGCGTTCATGGAACCTTTCTAGACATCATTTCTCCTTATTGATCTCAAAGAGGTGTGCTTTTGTACATATCTCTGAAGCTCAAAGAATTCATCCTCCCACCACTAGTACAGCGTCAACATAAACGTACCGCCTTCGAAAAGAAATTATCACTGGCGACGCGATGGCCGACTGTATTATGTATCATTACTACTGGCCTTTAGCACTAGCGGGTTGACCTTGCGCCACTGAATATGTGTCTAGACCCGCCAGTAAAAACCTGCGCTATACTAGTGCACTCACCAGTAGCACCAATTCCAGAGGAAGGGCTTGAATGGGGGAAGATAACACTTTAGAACATTTATTTACTGAAAATAGTTCTTTGGTGATTAGTAGACAAGAAAATACATTAAATCCATGTTTGCCAGCAGAGATGTGGTAATTGTTCAACCACTTTAAAGATGATTGGTTGTTGTCAGTATGTAATAATACATGTAAAGAAAAAGAAGCCCCATATGTTAGTGCCATAGAATTGATGCTTGTTATTATATCCTCTATTTGTGATCTCTCGATGGGTCAGGTTAGGCTACCGTGTTAGGTATCTCTTGGACCGATCACCGCTAGATACTTTTAGGATAGTTTTCTATGCCAAGTATGCATACTAAAGTTACACGTACTCTTAAAAACCATTTTATAGTTGTGGGTATGTAGCTTCACCGTGGGTATATATATGTATTCTCATTAATTCTTCTATGCCGTCTCGGCTCCTTCTGGTTCCATATATTCACACATCTACCGACGCAAAAACTATATATATAGAGAGAAGCTAGACTTGGGACTCACTATTCAGTAATAGCTAGCTTTGTGAAAGAGTCCTGTCTGGATCTAGGCATGAGAGGCATCCGGAACAGCGCTCTCTCCATATGGCAGGTACGCCTTGCATCTACGGAGACGCTCTACCAGTGGGTGTCCATGTGGTCACAAGCCGACTGCTGTAATTGCGTTCGCACTTGGTGTCAAGGCTTCGGGCGCCTCCGACCAGCATGGGACGTGTGTCTGGTGCTGCTAGACGAAGGACAGAGTACCAAGAACCGTGTTGCAGTGAAAAGTGAGGTTGTTTGGTCAAGGGCCATGGCACAGGATCCAAAGACGCAGCTAGCTGTTTGGTTGCTTATTCAAATGCGGTTGCCACAGCTTTCTGCAGTAGAAAATGAGCCACAAAATGCAGCGGCTAAAAACCCTGCCTCTGCCATATATATAACTCACCAAGCTTTGGCTTAGATTCAAACATCCCCTAATAGACATGTAACATATTATTGCCGTTAATATAAATGACAATATAATAAGTTACATGGCATTCCTCTCACGTCACTATGAACAATAAAAAATTCTGCATTTATAAAAATAAAATAAATAACAAAATTATTTATAAAATTATAAAATAAAATTTAAGGGAACGGCCAAATCACCAGCTACAAATCGGTTTAGATATTTTTCTTCACAAACACCATTAAGCTACTCGATCCCACCACCGCTGCCATTATTGTCACCTCAGCTTGGAAAAGGCATTTCAGGCTTAATTAGGAAGTGGTTGCTTGGCAATTACCATAATAATAGGGAGCGTAAAAAATATCCCTTCGCTTAAAACGATTGATGCTGGAATAGAGATTTGATAGTGTCTATTCATTGTTTTCCAAAAAAGTGTGCAAGTTGAAAGCATGTTCTCAATCACATGAGGATTGTTTAGATTCAAACCACCCCGGGCCATGAACAGAATTGGGCCACCCCAAGAGTGGCTAGATGGGCCACAACGCTAACGCCGCCGCCCAGAGGGGCAGGTATGCTGGCGCAAGGCCGCAGGGGGGGCCGCCCCTTGCCGCCGCCGCCTCCTCTCCCGCATGAGTCCGAAGCCCGCTTCAGGTTCAAGTTAGGATTATCTTAGGTAGTTTTTGTGTGCAAGGGGATATCTCATCTATAAGGGAGACCCTTATTAGGAAAGAATAAAATAGGATATGCTTGTAAAAGGTGTTCCAATCAGATAAGGAAACCTTATAGAGATTGCTTAGATTACAAGTCCCACTATTTGGGCTATATAAGCAAGAGGCATGTAATCTCTAGGGGATAAGCAAGCAAATAAAAAAAATATCTTCAGCTCTCCAACTCTCCGTGACGCCGCCTCCACCCCGCCCGCCGCGTGCGCCCGCGCGGCGCCGGCCGCCGGCCGGCGCCCCTCCTCCCGATGGCCCCTCCCATCTACCTTGATCCTCGTGCTGCTGCCCGCCGCCGCCGGGCAAGAAGCTGCAGCCCCGCATACACCCTCTGTGGAGCTTCGTTTAACGAGGAACACGCGGTCAATTCCGCCCAATCTAGCCGAATCGACACCCCCCTTCGGATTTGGAGTATTTGGGCGAATTGAACCAAAGGAGAGCCATGTATGACCTTTTAATTCTCTTAATATACCTACTTTTTTTTTTTGTTCCTGTATTTCAAGACTTTGTAGTGCTTCCTTTGTAGTTTTTATTGCCTTCCATTAATTAATATATTCAGTGCTCCTAATAAAATTATGAAAATATATAAGTTTTAGGAGTTGCGCTAAACATACCATACGTGTGATCATTGAATAATTAGTAGGAAATATTTTACTAAGGTAAACCATCCTCAAATTCGAGTTATAGGTGCTGTGAAGAATTAATTTGAATACAGGTGGGAACATTTTTAGGGACAGTTTTTCAATGCCAACTGTGTATAAACAAGTTACACGCACCATTAAAATGTAATCCATTCTGCCGTAGTGGGTATATATGTAGCCTCACTTTTTTATGCCCTCTTGATCGCTCCTTTCGGTCCCATATATATTCACACATCCATCGACCCATACAACTATAGACAAGCAACACGGAATTAGAACTCGCTCTATAGTACTCCTAGCTAGCTTTGTGAAATAGACCTATCATCCCTGATCAGGGCATATCTAGTGGCAAAATACTATAGGCATGAGAAGCTTGAGGAACAACGCTCTAAATGAATGGAATATACACCTTGCATCTACGGACAACGACATACATCCGGCTGAGTCGACCACGTTAGAGAAGATGGTGCCAGCGGAGGACACGTCACTCCGGAGGTCGCACCAGCACCGGAGTCAATCGGGTTGTGCCAAAGGTCGCACCTGAGCTAGAGTCGATTGCGCTCGACGTCGCTCTGCAGCCAGAGTCGTCAACCGCATTTGCGCTGGACATTCCAGAAGCAGAGTCATGACTCCAACAACGCACGAGCATTATATTAGTATTAGGAATACATGATCTAGAGTTCTTTGTGGTCTTTTATATCAATGCAAGGCCGGGGTTGTGCCCTTGAACTCTAAAAAAATGATCTATAGGCACATCAGCTGCCTATTTGTTATAGTATAAACATGGGAGGCACTATGAACTCAAACTCACCAGTCAATAGAATCCGGGTCCAGTATGTCTATCGTAGGACCCCTCATCCAATAGCTTATCATGGTTGGACAGGTAATTGATGCTACATAGGACCTCTAGATTGGAACGGCTCGTTCCCAGGCAACTATGGGCATGGATCTGCTCCATATCATTTGTTTTCCACGCGCCATGTTTGCACGAGGGACACCACATACAAGCCAGCACAGCGGTGTGGTTATGGATAGGCCACCACATACAAGCCAGCAGGATTGACCTTCTGCAGCAGGCGCCAAGCTGTTGTCATTTCGCCACATGAACACAGCTCCTAACTAGCAGAGTGGTACCCATAAGCATTACTTTTGCACGCCCCTTATGATGGTTCTACTTCGGGTTGGGATTTATGAAACGGCGGTAAAAGTTCATTTATGTAGTAAGTAGGCTAGCTTCATTAATAAGATTGACCTATGTTTACTGAAACCATACACAGCGGTGTCCAAAATTAAGAAACTGCAAATAAAGAGGCCTGACTGTGTGTAGCAGGTACATAACGTAGTGTTGATAGTCCCCTCTACAGCACACCACTGGTTCCAACCCCACCCTCTTACCGTCGGTTTTGACCTAAAGTCGTTGGTGATAGTCATTTTTTATCACCGCCGATTTTGAGCCAACGGTAGCAATGTTCATCATCGCCGGACAACGGAACTTAATCTTGCGGTGCTGTCGTTATAATCGCCGCCACATACGTGTTCGATCCGGCAGTGGATGTGGAAACATCATTGCTGGTTGTGATACCATTAGGTGGTGAGGATTCCATCAACAGTGGACGAGGGTACCATTTTGCGGTAATATGGTGGTGACATCAACGTTGGATGGGTATTGCATTCGGCAGTGATGATGTGTATATCAACACGAGACAGGTGTATCATCTGGCGGTGACAATAGATACATCAACATCGGAAGGGTGTACCATACAGCAAATATCTGTAACCCAGTTGATACAAACTGTTCGTCGATTGAGTGCTCTGAGTTAAGAATTACAGGGGAAAACCGACGTAGAATGTGTGGCATACCGGTTTAATTCTCTGACCAGGATGCATGCAAGATATGTGCATTTGATATGTGCATTTGCCACCAGCCACCATGGCTCAATTTCCCCTTGGCTGTTCCTTATTAATTTAGCTAGCTGGACATATATACACACAAATCTATTCACACCGATAAATAAAGAGAAAAAAGCCTCACATGCGTGCAACTCATTACAGTACTGTATATATATATCTAAAAAAGGCAAGCATATGTGCCCAGCCACTTAAGGTTCTGAGAGGCACCAGGAACTTGGTTCTCACCGTGATAGTGGATAGCTAGCATTATGTGCAGCCACTTAGGGTTCTTTGATGCCGCGAGTACCAGTACCACATGTATCTCGGAGGTGTTGTTATAGACACCGCCGCACACAGGATCCAATAGTCTGGTTCAAAGCATGCATGGACTCTGGTCGATAGACTGTGAGAGGCTCAACGAGACCTTGACTTTGGCATGCCTGTGGCTTCTGTCTAGTCCAACTGAACAACACAGGATGATATAACTCATGCATATGCAAGATAGGCTCGTGTGCGATGCAAATGCCTATGTAAAAATTTTTCCTCCACACTAATTTAAAAATTTTTCCTCAGAGAAGAGTTCGAACACCCACAATGCATCCATACATGCATTGTGACAGAAATCAAGATGCAAAATCATATAATACAAATTCATACTAATTAGATTTGAATGGGTGAAATGCCTGATCACGAAAGAAATATATCCACTGCCAAGCCAACTATGTTTTTTTTAGTTGGACATACATCTTTTTGGATATGTAGATCAGGCAGGGACCTTTGTTCTCGTTGACACAAAACTAGGGATTCACGCCAAGCACACCGGGAGGGCCTTGGACACCCATGTGGTTGCACACAACCTGAAAACAACGAGAAATCAAGAAGCGTGATCAACCACGTAACGATCAAGAGATCGTTAGGGCTGATGTAGAGCTCGGTTTCGCCGGAAGAACCTCTCGAACCCACGCCCAGGAAGACCCATCGGGGAGGACGCACATGAGGGTTTCCCTAGGATCGAAAGGCCACCTAGAACGCCGGCAAAATTCGCGGAGAACGTCGTCGAACAGTAGGGTAGATGGGTTGAGAGGAGAAAATTAGGGTTTGGTAGTTGATCTTTGTCGATTGGATGTAGATGGGATCAAATCGGGACATGAACCTCTCAATATATAGGGGCGGGGTGGTCTTATCCCCTCGGGAGCCGCCTTTAGATGTGTTTCAAAGCTCCAAGACTTTCCAAAACCGACCAAAACTCAAGTCGGTTCGAGTCCGCAAGATCGCGTCAGCGGCGTCGCTAGACACCCGTCGGTCAGACCGGATTACACCTATCGTCGCGACCGTGACGTGGTCGAGTCGCTTGGCGCCGCGAATCAGCGGGATGCGCCCAGATGTGGCGTCATTTTTGGGTGTCAACAGTTCTATTATGTAAACAAACAAACAATTGTTTTGTAGCTGTGTTATTACACATTTGAAACTAGCATCCAATATAGCTGTAACTATTTCTTAGATAATTGTAACTCTTAATGATTAATAAAGTTTTATTAATTTATGGCTGACGTTCAAACCTTTTGGCTACGATTCTACATTTTAAAACAATTTTGAAATCAAGTATGTACATTAGCTTTCCGCTGACGATTAGGTAGAGTTTTTTTTTTTTTTTTTTGCTATAAAAAATTGATTATATATCATATTACATATTATTTTCTTATTTACAAAAGGTACCTAGTGTTGTTTTTACCCAATTACACTGGACGCCATAAAATAACTAAATACAACTCCATATTTCTGTACCTGACAAGAATTGGTTTAATGTGCATGAATAAAAAGCACCTGAGGTTATTTAGAACATGGATACAGGTCATTTAAAACATGGATACTCAGGCCGCTAAATACTCTCAGTCGAATCCAAAATTGCAAATCTCATTGAGCTCTTCAATTTCTAAATACTACAGTTGTTCTTCATCCGTTTTTGTTCCAAAGGAAATTTGAATTTATTTTTGTTGCAACTAGACATCTTTTGGTTGTTAACAGTGGCTGAAAATTATAATTTCTAGGGCAACTTAACTCAACAGCCTAATGTTAATCACTGTGTATAGTGAGAGCTGGCATGACAAACTGCCCCTAAAACTATGATAAGCATAAGTTTTAGAAGGAGTTGCTTTACTTCAACCATACATGAACATAGAGTAATTTCAGCGTTAAGATTCTAGCAAGGCATCCATCCTGAAATTCGGTTTACAGGGGTAGGGGAGAAGTTTGGACACAGCTGGGCATTTGCAGTCGTAGTGGTATACATGTAGCCTCATTCTTTTATGCTTTCTGGGCTCATCTTATTGTCCCATATGTATATATTTACACATCCATGGATGCGTACACCTAAGGATGAAAACGGAACAGAAATATTGCAAAGCAACAATTGGAACTCACTCGCTATACAATAGCCACACAATTGGCATGAGAGGCGTGAGGAACAACTCTCTAACCTTACAGCACATATACATCTAGAGGAGATTCTATAGGCAGTGCGTGCCTATGCGGTGGCAAGCAAGGCGCCAGTCGCTCCAATTGCCACGGCACTTGTCAATCGGCGTTAAGGTTTCCACGGCATCCGATTGGTATGGGCGCGAATCCAGGTGCTGCAAGACGAACAACAACATACCAATTAATAATCGTGTATAGCAGTGAAAAGTACAACACACGTATAACATATTTGTGTCATATATTACTGTAAATTGTAATATAAGTTAAATAGCTCTTTCGCTCACATTTCTCTGAATATGAAATAATCATGCATTTCTAATATATATATACATAAATATATTGAAATTTGTCTCTAAATAAAATAAATGATATAATGAAATACAAAAATTAAAATAAAATCCAAAACTTTTTCTAGCGGCCTTAAGAACATGAAATATTTTATCTTTATATCATTTGTTAAATAGATACCTAGTTTAAGTGTCACATTATAAGTTAAATAAATTGCTTTTATGTGTAGAATTTACAACTATAAGTAAAAAATATTATAGATTGAGACAAACTATCATTGTCCATGGATAAAATAAAGTACATTCAATATTTTACTGTAAATATATTTCTATACATTTTCTAAATAATATAAAGGACAAAATAAAATGGAAAATAGAAAATAAAATTCAAGGAAGAGGCCAATTGACAAGTTGCCTCTACAATGGATGGCAAAACCACCCAGCCTGTGTATATAGACAACTCCCTTGTAACCCAAGGAAGCAAAGGCTAAACTTTTGTATGTCATTTGGGCAATTTCCTTCATCAACACCTTCAGGCTACTTGGTTCCGTCGCCCGTTAAGTTTTTTTAGTTATCCCTTTGGGATATCGTTTTGTTTTTAGCTGATCTTAGTATTGGTGTTTTTTTATGGATTGCGATTTCAAGTATTGCTCCTATGGGTCTTCTCATGGCAGGATATAGCTCACTACTGTCACCTCGACCCCACCTCGGCTTAGAAAAGGAATTTTAGGCTTACTTAATTGGTTGTGAAGGCATTTAGTGTAATAGTGGGGATCATTAAAAGCATCACTTCATTTAAAAAGTTTGATGCTGGAACAAAGATCTTATATTGTATAACTATTCATTATTTTTCAAAATAGTGCAAGACGAAAGCATGTTCTTGTTCCTTTATGTTGAGAATTTGTTGTGCTTCCTTTGTACTCTTTATTTCTTTTTAATATATTAAGAACTTTTTGCGCTGGTCGAAAATTCATTGTTGAAATTTTGGTGTGCCCATCATCGATTATACATCCATGATTCAACCATCATGCGTAGCCAGAAGCAGAAACAAGCTCATAGGCACCTTAGCTTAAAAAGAACAGAGTGCAGTTATTGTTTTTGTTGTACTCTCGGACCCTTCCTTCGGTTCAGATGACATATAGACACACATCCATATCAGCACCACTACAAGAAAATGACAGTAGTGGCACTCGGTACCGCTGGGCACACACGCTGGCCCCTAGCTGGCTGGCAGCGGTACCCATGATGAGCATCACTCCTGCATGTGTAACCCTGGTTCTATTTCCAGTTTGAAAAATAAAACGGTAAAAGGCCATTTATGTAGTAATAGCTCTGTTAATTGAGTAGGGTAAATTTGATTGACCAGTGTTTTACAGAAATGCAAACATACAGCTGTCTCAAAATTAAAGAGATTGAAAATAAAGTGGTCTAATTATGTACAAGGAAGTTTATACAATCCAAATTATTTTCATTCGCATGTGTTCTTGTAGGTGATCAATGCAGGTGGGCATGGGTAAGGGCTTGCATCTGTACTATATTTCACAAAATCAAAGTTGCCGATTCTATATTTACTCAACCGTCCTTAGAAATCACCCTTTAGCGGCATATGGCATGAGAAAACTGCCGCTAAAAATATGGAAATATAAGTTTGAGGTGGTCTTGCACTACATCTACCATACGTGATCATATAATAAATAATATGTAGGATTTTACTAAGGCAAACCGTCCAAAATTCGGTTTATAGCTAGGGACATTTTTAAGTACAATTTTCTATGCCAACTGTGTATAAAAAAAGTTACACACATGCTTAAAAAACCCATTCTGCAGTAGGTATTTATGTAGCCTCACTCTTTTATGCCCTCTCAATCGGCTCCTTCGGATTCAATATATATTCAGACATCGACCGGTATGGGACTCACTTAATTGCAGCTCACCATACATAGAGCTATAGACAAGCAACACTTAATTGGAACTCACTAGTACTCCTATCTAGCTTTGTGAAAGAGATCTCTCCTCCCTGATCAAGGCACATCTAATCGCTATATACTATAGGCATGAGAGGCTTTAGGAACAGTGCTCTCACCAGGCACATATATCTCGCATCTACGGATGGATACATACAACCGGCAGAGGACGTGTCACACATCGGAGATCACACTAGCACAAGGGTAGAAGACATCCCAGCTGGCACCGAACCAGATTCGTCAACCACCAGCCATGAGTCGATTAAGCTAGAGGTTCTGGAGCCACAGTCATGACTGCAACAATGCTCGACTCACCATTAGCATTAGGCATGGATGTCCATGATAGACGCATTTACCGACATGGTGGGCTGTATCGGAACTTAGAATTCACCAGCAAATGGACTCTGGCTTCAGTGCGTCCATCCTAAGATGCCCGAAGTTTGTTGAAGGCAAAAGAAAAGGTTTGACTATGAAGAAAGTTAGATAGACTCGTGTCTACTTAGTGCAGCTCGATTGGTTACATTCTATGTGGTTCTAGAAAACTACTGACCTGAGTTCAAATGCTATACTTAACAAGAATGCTGACATTTTTCATGGATTGATTTTAGGAAGAAACGACACTATTCAATATATACCGGTTTAGGCAATTGAAGGGTGCACACATAAGTAGTTTTTTCAGTCATTTCTTCATGTAGGTCAATGCAGGTGGGCGTGTGGAAATGCTTGCATCTGTACTATATTTAATAAAATGAAGGTGGCATACCTTATTAGCGTGCCAAATAATTTGTCCCTCTAATTGCTGTTTTGTAGTCCTCTTGGCGCCATTGTTTAATTCCAGGCTGAACCTTCTTCTTTTTAAATTTTATGGACAGCTAACGTCAAAAAAAAAAAAAAAATTGCCGACAGCTCTCTTGCCTGATTCATTTCATAATTATTGGTTTCTCGGCTTCCTTTCTCCCTCTGTAATGACAATAACTGACACATGAGTCATCAAGTAGGCGCCATCTCAATCATAAATATCACCATCAAGTCTTTATACTGAGCATGCATCCTCTGGCTCCAACTCGTTGCGCAAATTCTAGCATAGCTACAATTGTATTCGCATTCATATATATGGGCTACAGTAGACAGAACAAACACTTGAAGTGTTGGGAATGAGGAAACTCAGTATCTACTCAGTTACAGCTTAATCATGCAGTCTTACATGTCGGGGTGTGTGGTAGCCAGTGGTGATGCCGAGCGTGAATGAGGCAAGCGACCTGGGAACAAGTTGTCCTTTGTACCTTTCTACATGACAATAACTGACATTATGCATCATCAATAGGTGCCATCACAATCATAAATATCATGATTTAATCTTATTTTCCACATAGCATCCTCTAGCTACAGTAGTTGCACAAAATTTCGCATATATAGACACAGCACCATTGCCATTCATATATTGGCTACAGTACAAAGAATCAACATCACTTGCGCAATACAGCAACAATTGCGAATGGGTGAAAAAAGTCCATGTCTATACTCGCTACACCATAGGGATGAGAGTCATTAGGAACTCAGCTCGAACCATCCTTACATGCCAATCAAGCTAGAACACAAAATCAAGATGAGTGTGAGTGGCATTGTGCACGTCATGATCAACCTGGAGTGACTTTCTAAGCATGTTTGCATATTAGAGCAGGAGTATGGGCAGTGAAGAATTCTGTTCAGATCAGGCTGCTCAGTCCAATCCTGCTTGAGTGCCTCGCTTAACGATGGATGCACCCACTATGGCGATGTCACCATACCTACCAAATTTATGTCAAAAAAACCATACCTACCAAAGCCGAGACTTGATTTATGGAAAATATGTCACCTTTGCTTGCTTTTATTATTGTTTTCTAAACGCTGTTCATTAATCGGTCATTTTATTGAGTTCCTGATCTGTCACAATGCACCTACTATTATCCACTGTATTATGCTTCCAATTAAGCACAGGCTGGAAATCTGTTGCCCAAGACTTTTATATGCAATCATTGTATTTTCCTTGCCGCGTTTTCATTATTACAAAAAAAAAAAATGATGAATACAATTATGTAGCCTCTTTCCATCGAGCAACCACCGTGTAGATAAAGCTACGCTTAGCAGACCTGTTCCTGACGCATATATCGACGTCTAACCAGTACATCAATACATATGCTGGGTATGAAATCAACAAGTTGATATTTTTGGTGTAAGCACCGCCTCCTTGTGGTAGGATGCCCGGTTCTCTACATAGTCTGCTTCCCTATGCCAGCAGCTTGGACCGGCTGTGCGTGTGGCCATGGCATGGCATTCGTGTTGCATGCATGTCAGCAGCATGTGGCAGGAAAGAGTAGCCACCACTACATATTTGCTGCTTTGGCACTGATTGTGAGCTCCTTCCAGAAGTTGCTGTTGTGAAGGCTATAATTGATCGAGGACTAACTTGTAGCACCTTTGCTATAACAAGAGAGCTATAACAAAGTGCCTCATACACAGGAGCTCTGTGACAACAGCAGAAATTAATGGCAGCGTCATGGTGTGTCGGTTGATGTCAAGTCAAAGAGACAATACTGTGGTTTAATTTCGTGTTCTTCATCGTTTAATCGTCACCGATTAGAAAATTCTATACATGTTTGTGTGAAAGAGCAAAACATATATATAAACGAAATCAAGTACTGTTTCTGATCATAAATATTTGGAAATGATTTTGTTTATCTCTCAAGATGCAAAAAAATCTTGAGGGAGGTTTATGTGGACCCTTGATTATTATATTTTGGATGTGACCATCATATGGGTAAGTATAGGGGAAACATACTCTTAGCTTAGCTTAAGAAGAAACCAAGCGCAGTTATTTTTTTCTATGTTGTTTCCTCCTTCTGGTCCAACAATACACACACATCCATCACCACCGCTGCAATGAAGAAACAGTTTCAAGTCAATAGTAGTGTTGCAAAAGACACCTATCCCTGAGACTTTAATATAGTTTGTATATATTTGAATATCGTCATAGTTGATAGAAAAGCATTTGGGGATGTTATGTGTGCAGTTCAATTATATTTATTAGCCGACCAGGCGACCGTCATGTGTAAGAAGAGTAGAACAAGGCAGTTTATAGCTTTATTAAAAAAAATGCATTGCATTTACAATTTTATTTCGGTTCCTTCGGTTTTGAGGATACTAGAACATCAGGCGCCCTTTGGGCGCCCTACAATGATTCAAAGAACATACAATGCTTTAAGATCTAAGCATGCATTGATAAAAATAATCATTCTCACCATTACTATGGTGTCAACACCTAAGATCAGGCATATCACACAAACAGATACATAGCGTAAATATCTAATACTATGAAGGAGATGTCGGCATCACCAGTCCCCATGCGATCAGTCTACCTCTTGCTATCAAAATTGTCCCTAGCAGCAGCTGGGATCAAACATCAGTAGCTACAGTAATGTATTCCATCAATGGGACATCAAGAAAGAATGACTATACGCCTGGTGACAAACCAACGAAATAGATTACATCAGCCTCCACAGATAACATCTTTAAACCATGAAGCTATACAATGCCATCCAAGCCATAAGGTCTGGCTGCTGGGCAAGGCATTGCTGATCCAACCTCGTAGTGAGGTTCCACAAACAAACCAATGTTGCAGACCTTGTTGATCAAATGGTTAAGAATTTTTGTTAAGAAAACTCCATGTAGTATTGCATCGTATAGAACCCAAGTTGTCTTTCGAGTTCGCAGCAAAGACACACTTCTTTCCCTGATATAGAAACGGGTGACAGATTATAGCACAGACATTAATCCCTAGAAAGGTTGTAGAAACTGTAACGCATAAGCAAAACATGTAGTTCAGAAACTCAAGACATGTAGTTTAGAAACTCAGGTAGAATAAAAGGTATGCTATTGGCTTATATTACTTCACTTGCATTATGAGTACTACATTAGCAAGCATAGATCAGTCTGCGTTGCACACTATAATAATGAATCTGACAATCTATGATGCTTTCATAAACGAAAGTGATATGCACTGCACACTATAATGATATCGATGGTCTTTATTAATTACTTGGTGTCAATTTTTTGTTCCTTTTGTGTTTCCGAAATCTTTACTTGCCACTGTTGGTATACTAAGCTATAGGCCCATAGATTACTCTGCCTATTCCCGAAGATTTAAAAATTCAAGTCCCATGCAATGCGAACTACACATTTTGCTAGTAAGACCACCTTGTATTAGCATATTTAATAGGAGTATTTGTTATAATATTGTGCCATGTCCATCTTTTATCACTCTAAATTGTGGGGAACCATATGAGATTGCTAGAATTAGTTCAATTAGAGTATGTACAATGAATTGTAAGGAACCATGTGAGATTGCTAGAATTAGGAAATATAATAAAGTCTACAATATAGGAATGTTCATTTGTTCACCTTGTTCATTAAAGATCTTTGGCCCCTTTCCCTTCATAATAAGCGCCCCCAAACCTTTTTTGAACCTGTACAACAGAAATTTGTGTGAATTATAAGCTGTATATTTGCTTATATGCACACTATACATGAAAATACATAAGCGAGATATCCAAGCAATAAATTGGTATTTGGTTGGAACATCTATGTGGTATATTCTTTATTATTGTCACCTCCATAGGTAAGGCACTTATATTTCTTAGAACACAATAATTTTATGCAGCTTATATTCTCCTGTTTATGAGCTATACAAAAAAAAAAAAAAAAAAAATTCCTATGAGCACAAGATTAAATGTAAAAAGAAGGCAAGGTTAAGTAAACTAACAAAGGAGAATACTATACATGGAGCCTCAAACACTTTTTTTATTCCTTTATCAATTAGAGCCTCAACTGAGCAGCCTTGCGCAATAATCTGAAGCCATCAGTGGTTGTATGTGTGCAGTGGAGTGTGCACCCTGATATTTCTTTTGTTCAAAATGTGCTTCAGTTTCAAATGCTTCAAGAACAAAATTGGAAAGACATGCTTCAAGAATAAAATTGGAAAGACTGATCTCAAGAACTAAAGAAGAAGAACCTGACCAAGACACAACAGGGACGGGGCACAACATGCTACCTTGCAGTGAAGATGGTACTCAGTGATGCTGCAGACCATCCATCCCAATCTCCACATAATCGGATCTCAAGGAGGGCGTCAGAGTCTGTCAAAGTTGGCTCGCCTCGCTTGATGCAAGGCAAGAAACGTTTGACCCAGGAACACGTCTCAATGGTAATTTAATTCTTTTGAGAATTAGAAGGAAGATCTTCCTAGAATTAAGACAACAGAAGCTTAATCGTATGAGTAAACCAATAATAGTGAGGTTGAATGAATATATACAAAATAAAATCAAATCAAGTAATGAATATGCTCAGATTAATATATTAAAGTGCATAAATTGAAAAAAAAAAAATATCTAGAACACATCCTACCATGTAATTGGATAACTGCCATGCCGAAATCAGCCCCGGCCCTGTCCAGCCGCTCTCCCTACGGAGAAAGGAATAAAAGAATTAAACAAGATTTCAACTAAAGAATCATGAAAAAACAGGATATCAGTGAAGGATGTTACTGTGCGTGAGCTCCTACAAGTTTTTTCATCTTTTACAAGATTTGGGGGAGGAAGCGATGGGGGTTAGGGTTTGGGAAGAGAGATGAAGGAGAGCACGGAATGAGGATGGGGGTTGCGAGGCTCACCACTCTCCCAAACTGCTCCCCCGAGCAGACGCTTGCAGCCAGGCAGGCGGCGATGGGCGATGGCGACCGTCGACCGAGCTTCGACGACGCGACCTACTCCCCAGGCCACCCGCCCCTGCCAACCGCCCAACGCAGGGGGGGGGCATCAGTCATGGACGCCGAGGGAGACAGGAGCGCGGTGAAGGGGCGGCGGCGTGAGGAGGTGCGAGGCGGGGAGAAGATCAGGTGCGCTGCGCCGTGGTTTTTGGCGTGATGGCGAGGGGGCGCGCGGGGTACCGGTGTGTGGGGACTGGGGAACCGGGCTGTGGGCTGTTTTTTTTTTTTTTTTTTTTTTTTTTTGAGAAGAAGGCTGTGCGGGCTCTCGCTGGAGGATGGCCAAGGACCTGGACAGGTGTCGTGCTATGAAGCGGCCACCAAGGCTCCGATTCCTGGGAGGGCAGGAAGTCCGAGGGACTTTTAATATCTCCGATATAAACACCCACATCGCATCAGCACCTCTGCAAAGTGCAACACTTGCAGCTCAATAATAGTGTTACAAATGAGAGAGGCACCGGGATCAGTATCCAGTGGAGTCAACACCTGATCTATAGTCATATGGGAATGAGAGGCACCAGGATCAATGTCCAGTGGAGTCACTGCCGCATCCCCAGACGTGAAGTCATCCCAAGCCGTGGAGTCACCGCCACATCACCATCCAGCAGCTTTCCTCCTCCTGGGATACAGCCAGGCACGCAGCAAACATTTCACGAATCTGATTGAACTTGCAAGTCGAAACACACGTGTGTGCGATGGCTCGGGAACGAGGAGCAGCGTGAATTCGGAAATCAGAAACCACGTATCGTGAGGTTGGCGTGGGGCCAGAAGTCGTCGAGCTGGACGTTTGGGCATTGGCCTGTTAGCATAACAATAATTAGGCCTATTATTTGTGGATGTAATCGTGCCTATGCATATATGTACCCATTTAACACATATGGAATATATACACCAATTCCCACACTTTCATGGCCGCCGGTCCACGGAGAGCTCCCACAGCTCTCAATGACGGCATCGTAGTTGAGGTTGAGATCCAGGGTCCTCTTCAAGAATTGCGTACCCATGGTGGTGTCGCAGCCATTGCTCGCAGACGCCTTCCTTTCTAAGCTGTCATCGTCCTCGTTATTCATCATCACAGTTGAAGTCTATTTCCAGCACCTGAGACGATGATGCCTCCGGCTTCATCAGATAAGCAGGGGCAAGTCAAGGTGTGGGTCCACCAATTAGTGATTTACCAAAAGGAAATTGCCAAACACTTGAAGAGGGACAGCTTTTTTACTTGGCAAAGATTTTTAGAAGTTGGCAAATTAGGAGATTTCCCATGTAAAAATTGGCAAACTTTTGGAGATGCTCTACTGACGGAACTGTATACTTATAAGTAAGATACTTATAAGTAAAGATTAACGCTAACAAACGGCACTGCCTTGCAGCTGTTGACGGGTATTATGGCAAAATAAACAGCAGGTTGCAGATAACTTGGCAGCTCCTGCATGCTAAATATAGCTTGGGGTTCCTTTTGGCAAATTCATTAGTTGTTCCAACTAGACCTGGTATGTGAAATTGCGATGAATATGGATTGACGAGGAATACAGGGACATTGCTACTTTGCAATCATGTAAGCATGTGGACATCATGTAGACATCATAGCTAAGAACGGCAGGAGTAGTTTGCATTGTCAAGCATTTTATAATAAGTGAATTTGCAGTTGTAAAGTGTCGCTACATCATATGTTTTGTTCTTTTTTGCAGGTTATTTATGTTCTTAACCGATCTGCTGGCCCTTCTATTGTAGTCGTGAATACATCACCATGTGTATTCAATACAAACACAAGGTACCAGGCAGCCTGGCTTAAAAAGAATGCGGCCGGTATTACTTTCTGTCCTCTAAGATCCTTCTGGTCCGATGTTATATAAAGACACACATCCATCAACACCGCTGCAAGGAAGCAATACTTGCAACTCAACAGTTGTGAACTTGTGATAGAAAAGAGTGGCACGCCAATCGTAACCTGCATACCCATGTCTATTGGTTATAGTATAGGCATGGGAGGCGCTGGGAACTCAGATGTCACCTATTTTTTGCACCTAGTTGCTAGGAATTGGAGGGAAGACTGGCTTAGTCAGTGGCTAGCCGTGATATCTTGCAAAATGTAGACATTTATATATAAAAACAAAATATAAAATCTCACAAAAGTCTCATGAAATTAATAAAGACACAAAAAGATTAAAAAAATTACTCATGGGCTTCTAGCCATTGGGAAATTAAAGCATGATAACTTGCTCTCGCTCTGAGAATGACCAAGGAGACTCTCTTTCGAAAATTCTCTTGCAACTTTGAATAGAATCTTGAACACGTTGGAGGATCATTATATTAAGAAAAAAAAGAAGGGGTTTAGAACCCAAGTCCAGCACACTCACAGTTTTACAAAGAGACACATGGCCATGAAGCCCGAGCCCCGCCTATGCTCCTTGTCTTAGTGTCAGAGTTTTCCCCTCTCGGAATCTCAGCAAGAGTTGCTGAGTTAAGGGAAAAGAGAGACCCACTGACGTTCTGTTGTGCGTTAGTTGGTGTTGTGCGTTAGTTGGACCTATTGTTCTTATAGAATAACATGCATGCGGATCTTCTGCATTCATCCACTGCACAACATATTCATTTGTTCTTTCCTTTATTTTTTGTGTGTGGTTGGGTGGGGGTGGGGGGGGGGGGGCGGTGTTCGACGGATTCAAATTGTTAATCGAGCTGCATCCAAAAACTGATCAATGACCTGCCTCCCTTGCAGGCGTAATCACAAATACAGCACCGCACTTACCTCACATACCTTAATTAGAGACCAAAAATTTGGTACCACACCAAAAGCATACACACAATAGGTCATTGACAAACTATAAGATGACAAACTATATAAACTATCTCTCATGGTTCACACTCGTTTATGTATTTATATGAAGGAATTTATTTTTTAGACAAAAGATGAAGTAATTTATTTCATCTAGCAAAAGCACTGAAATCCTGCATGATCGAGTGATTACTTTTTTTGCTGGGTTAATTAAACTCTGACAACCTGCTCATTCCAAAGCAGATGGGTTAGCTGCATCGATCCATTGTACCTAATCATTCACTAATGAATGCAATGTACAAAAAGAAATTAGTGACAAAACTTTCCTCACAGAAGTGCAAGTGAGTTAATGATCCTTCTCTGAAGAGAATGTATTTAGGGAGACTTTGTACCTAATGGTTCACTAACCAATGCAAGGTACTCAGATCATGGAGTGGCAGTCGCATCCAACCGTGTGAACCTTTCCTGTTTGTATGCTTTGTAAAGAGTTACCACATCAACCAAGAATCCCAGCAATGGATTTGCAACAAAGCCCCATCGTAAGGAATTTAGGGACGCTATTGCTATCGCAAGAAGGCTCAGACCTGGCATGTCGCTCCAGCTGTGAACATACACCGATTTATGTTTGGTATCCTGATGCCTCTGAATCCTAAATGTACTATTGCTTGTGAAGTCGTGGAAGCTTATGATTTCGAAGTAACTACAGCAGTGTAAAGTAGTAATCTTGCACCCCGGCATGCGCATGTTTCACATAGTTTTTCATTCTACTGATTCCATCACTTTGAATGTGAAGGGTATATATAAAGAGATGCATGCATTGGGATGTAAGGGCATTATTAATTAGCATGTATCGGTCCCACTAAATACCATATGTCGCAGCATATATGCACGACGCGGCCTGATTAATTTACCCATCTACTATGAATGAAAAAGAAACAAAATACAATACCACGGCACTATATAAATTGGAGTAATTCACAACCTTTCATTCCAAGTGCCACGGTTACAAATTTCAGACACTAAAGTACATATTACTAAGATAACGTGTGTGCGTGGATCTTCCATGTGGATCTTCTGTATTCAACCACTGCATGACATATTCATTGTTTCTTTTTTTTCGGTTGTATGCAACAAGACCACGGAGGCGAGCCATTTCTGAGGCTCTCATGAATCCCAGCAAAATCTTGCCAACACAGGTCCCAAGATATCTCTAGCATAGAAACCAAACACTCTACTGGACAGGACTCATGTCTGGGGCAGGAACGTGCCCTCAATATGCATTGCTCTCCTGATGCCACCAATTCCAATGCAACACACGTGATTCTGCAGGCGTTCCCTCTTGTTACTGCCCTTGACGACTGCACGTACGTGTAGAAATACTACCCTCGTCAACATCATGCTCGTATACACACTCATCTCTAGTACTAATCTATTCTATATCCTGTCTAGACATTTGATTTTACTGAAGATTGAAACTGCCTGCCTGGGATCTAAAATGCACAAGTGCAACATCTTATAAATAGGCGCGCACTGAATGACACTTCAATGTTCTCATGTGAAGTTGGAGCTATTATTTTTTTATTTTTAGAATCATATATGCATGTGCGTCTTATCAGTATATAACTATATATTCAACCACTGCACCACAAATTCAGTCATTATTTTTTTTTTCTTTGGATGGATACAAGTGGTTAATAACTAGTAGAAGAACATCAAACATCACTTTTGAGAAAGACCATCCACTTAATATCATAGTACACACATCAACTTGTACAGAAAAAAATTGAACAGTCACCAAAAAAATAATTTGCAAGGAGATCCTTAATACTTTGGAGCCTGCACTGCGGTGAGGTTTGGAGGTGCACCACGTGCAAATGATTTGTGCTTTGCACCATCCGCCCATCCGCCGCTGAGTACAAGGTTTTCTTTAATTTCAGGAAACATGTGCCTGGGTGCGACCATTGTTGGCCCCAAGTGTCTGATGAAGCTTTACCCACCAACTAGCATGATTTGTCAACTAGCAATGGGTGGTCGTGGGTCGAGGGAAAATCTTGGATCGGATCCTCTGTTTTCCCAATGCCTCTATCTCCTATAACAATCTCACTAGGAGACATCTTAAGTCATTTCCTATGTTAGCTATACAGATCTACCGAAAACCAACAGTGCTAGCTATACACCATCTGCCAGTTGTGAAAGCGAGTGTTTGAAAGAGGCATAACACATAACATGGAAAAGTTAAGTTTCAATCTAAGGCTAAGGCATGCCGACCAAGACGTTAATGTATAAAATGTAGAAGTTGGAGTGTGGATATATAGATGTGTTGTACAATGTTCAATCAGTTAGAAATTTATTCATTGCAATTTCTTTATTACCTTTGAACTATTATTTGACACAAAATTCTAATTTGTCATAGTACTATGTAACTATAGATTTGAGTGAAACATCTTTTATCTATATATACTTACTATTATGTCCAAACTCCAACCGAATACAAAGCTAATGCTGAATGCTATTCTGGATGAAGTGTAATAGCTTTTTTTTTTAATTTTGAGCATATAATAACTTTAGTTTCTTGTCTTGAGCTAAGTTCAAGCTACTGCAGTCTCTTTTGTAGATGGCAAACATTGACAAAACAGCATGACTCCTAGATGTAGTAGTAGTGATTCTTCCAGAGCATGATTTTTTAGATCAAGGGATTTTATTTTCATTACACAACTGAAAAAGGTCCTGGCCTCTACATCGGAGGATGTATGTGACCAAAAATATTAGAAATGATGCTTTGGGGAAGACCGCATCACCCCGCAAAGTGTTATAAGGTGCGAAATGAAAACGGTCCAGCTCGTTTATCACAAGCAAAACGGGCCTAACACCTAGGTCCAACGGAAAGGCTTGGGCCTAACTCAACCCAAAAGACTAGCCCGATATGTGAGGAATGCCCCATCCTATATGTTGTGCTCCCCCTCCATCGATTACCGATGTGGGACTAAACCCAACAATCTCCCCCGTCACACATTGGACCCAACTCTTCCATCACATGACGCCCATGTGATCTCACAGAAGATTTTTACAGGCCCGAGTTTTAGTTCTCCAGTCACAAGGCTTTTCGCGTGACCCTTTAGAGACACGGGCTCCCCATCAACATGACCAGGCGAAAACGGCCCAGCTCGTTGTACCACGAGCAAAACGGGCCTAGCACCCAGGTCTAACGGAGCAGCACATATAAAGCCTTGGGCCTAACTCAACCCAAAAGACTAGCCTGATAGGTGAGCACTGCCCCATCCTATATGTTGTGCACACCCTAACACAAAGTAAGCACACCTATTGCTAAACCTCCAGCCATGCCTGGCGAAAATTTCCATTATTACCATTTCCAAAAGGAAGCTTGCATTTCGCAAAAAGTTCCGCCCGTCCTCCTTCTGGAACAACAACCACCGCCTCCGGTCCAAGACGTAACCCTCAGTAAATGACTTGCATTATAGAACACATCTCCGTTTTATCAAAACCCACATCAATTCGGCTTAACCATATGGCCCAACACATGGTGCCTGCTCCCAGAAGAACTAGATAGGCATTATGTGTCGATAAATTATGAAACCAAGTACTAAACATATTGTTGGGTGAATGCTCAACGCAACATGTTATTGATGATGAAATGGTTTACAAAGTGGCCATTCAACATGGCGATTACAAAGGAGGTCGGGGGTATTTATAGGCCCCCTGACCGTAGTTGTACAAAAATGTTAAGAATTCTGAAGTGAACTTCTATGACGCTAAACCATTCTAGCGAAGATACTCCTCTTGTCTTCGCGACGCCTTAGTCACGGCCTTTATCTTCGCCATATTTCTTATCCTTCTAAAATGACTTTTATCTTTTCGCGTGGGGCCAATTTGACCGTCTTCGCTTGATGTGTTTGGCCCCCAATTTATTTGACTTCATCTTCATCTGTGTTAGATCGCGAAGCCAAGTCTTCGCGAAGTCACCTTCGGTCTTCATATTTTGTTATCCTCTTGTTGGTGGTTTATATATCCTGAAAACATCAAAGTCCGCTAAAGTTTAAAATCGAAATCAAAGTTTAGAACCCAACAGCAGCCCCCTCGTGGGCAAAGGCCGACTTCAAAGGCATGAAACCCACGAATCATAAGTTTTTATAAAAACTTTGTTTCGACCGAGAACGCCGTCCCGCACTTTGAAGTTGGGCTTTCTACTTAAGTTGTAACTCGCGAATGTCTCCCGTTGATTTGCTCCTTTTCTTTTTTTTTTTTTTTTAACGGCTAGTTTGACCGTTTGACCGAAGGGGTCTATAAATAGCGAAGCATCCCCCTCGTTTTCTTCATCTTTTTCAAGAGCGGTCGCCTTTTGAAAAATTTTTCTGGTGACGCTGGGTTAATCCCGCGAAGACGAATTTTCTCAGGAAGCGGATCTCTCGTATTTCTTCTAAATCGTAGTATGTTTTCTGTCAAAAAGTCTAAAAAATTTGTATATTCCAATTTTTCCTTCAAGGTTTATTATGACTTTTGTTTGATGATTGTTATATATGTTTTTTCCTTTTTTGTTTTAGAATGGCACTCGCCGAAGACGTTCCGACCGATTCTCGTGGTCAAGATATTGGCGAGGAAGCTAATCTCGCAACCTGGAAAAATTCAGATGAGGGACTTTCTGAAGTTTCCGCCGGAATCCGAATTATTGCCGGATGATAGGATTTCTTTGACTTTTGGACTCAGTAAAATGTCCCGATGAGGATTTTAAGGAGATGGTGAGAGATGGAGTTCTCAAGGAAGGACAATATAGGCCATGGAGCTAGGTGAAAAAAGTTCCTAAGCCCAAACCCGATGAGTGCATTGTTTTCAAAGATTTATTCACCGCTGGTCTTCGCATGCCTCCCCCAGAACTTTCTTGAGGAGATTTTCAAGAAGTTTAATATTGAAATGCACCATCTTACTCCTAATGCTATTGTGAAATTATCTATCTTTCTTGTGGGTCTGTGCGGAGTCGAACGTGAAGCCAAATATTGATGCCTTCGTTTCTTTGTATGAGCTACACACTCAATTTCGTTCAAAGAAAATTGAGCAACGGACAATGAAATTATACTTTGTGTGTTGTAGTTTTAAGACAAAAACAAATATCTCCTGCCTCAAAAAACAAATGGGCAGATGGATGGTATAATCATTGGTTTTATCATAAGGTACCCATGGTGGAGGAAAATCTTGGAAGGAAAGTTTGAAGAAGAGTTATCCCTTGGCTTCGTATGCATAGGGAGAAATTTGAATGTAAGTTTAACCTTCGAAATCTCGCCGTGCTCTGAATGTTTAAAAGCTTTCAAGAGGGTTATATCACAACAATGACTCGGGACCTTATTGAAGAGTATTTAGTCGCCGGTGTTTGGCCACTTAAACTTGTTGGGATTTTCTTCGCTTTCACACGAAGAAGATTAGAGAAAAAGGATTATATCTTCCGGACGTGGACACCGTTATGCGTTCGCGTTTTTAGGACCGAAGAAGATTTTGTTGCTGTTGTGGGAGAAGAAAGTGTTGATTTGTTTGGCAAATATCTCCATATAGAAAGGAAGTTAATGGATGAAATTATCGGCAAGGATTATGTTAGGTTAAATCATATTTTCGATTTGGCTAACATAACTTATAAAGTTCGTCCCCCTCCCGCGTATTCTCGTGGAAAGAAAGAGCAAGATGATGAAAAGGGGGCGGAGAAGAAATTGAAAAGGAAAAGGAATGATGGTTTAAAGACATCTTCTTCTGCTAAGACTCGGCCGCGAAGGCCCCCGTCATTCGTAAGAGGAGCACCACCACTCCGGCCTAAGAAGAAGGCCAAGAAGGCGAGGCATCCTTGGTTGATAATCTGGATTTAACCGACGGTGATGTTGATGTTCCAATTCTTGAAGGTTCGCGCTTGGTACTTCACTTCAAGACTTGAGGTGAGGAAAATTTGCAAATTCTTTGCACCTACCGGATTGACTGGATCTTCTTACTCCGCTGGCCGAATGCTTACAAAATTTTGGTCTTCGTGATAAGCTATGAACTGGTACTGCTGGTGATGATGCCAATGTTGTTATGGCGGAAACTTCTCCCACTGGTGCTGCGTCTCCCTTTCCCTAGACTTAGGGACCCAACTCCAGATTTTCCAATGAATTTAGGCGATAGTGCTTCTACTTTGAGTGATGATCATAATAGTTTTAAATTAGCTAAGTTAGCCAAAAATATTCATGTGGGTCAATTGCTAGTGAATCCGTAAATAGTTCCCGAGAAAAATGAAGGTGGTGATGGTGGTGCGGCCGCCCTTAGAGGCGGGGGTTGTTGAAAAAAGTGGTGATGCTGCTGATGCAGCAAGATTGAGTGCGGCCCGCAATGTAACCTTCTAAGGTTACTGAATTTGTTATCGATGAAGGACCGAATAGGCGACCAGAGGGGGGGGGGGTGAATGGGAGCCTCAACTAAATTCTTTCGAATTAGTGAACGTGTAGCTCACGACCCCCTGAGCAAAAAAACAAACGACCCTTGGTATGATCACGACCTTGGATGCAAGGTGGATGACCTAGAGATTGCTCTAGAGTCACAGCGGATCAACCGGAACCAACTCAAATCAACCACACAAACGAGAGATGATACACAAGACCAAAATCGGAAACCCGGACTGTCCGAATTCCGGGTGTCCGGCCCCGCCCGCCACTCAGTGCTTGTCGGGCCTTGGCCCCGTGGTCGCATCGTCCGGGCAGGGACAAAATCCAGAGACCAAACAGTTCGGGACGTAAAACCGAACTGCCGAACAACACTTGCGATCGTCCGCGAAGGGGGGCGGATCGCCCGGCGGCCAAACACCAAAAATAACAAGTTTCGGACTTGCCACTATTAAGAGTCCCCGACCGTCGCTCAAGGCCGGACGACGTCCGCGTGCGCTCACGTGGCAAAAGTGGATCCCAGCTCGGGCCGAACCGATCGAAGTCTCGAGGGGGCCGGATCGCCCGCGCCCGGGGCGGATCGTCCCGCGCCTCCAGGAGCTCCTCGAAGGCGCCGCCGGCGGCGATTCTCTCCAAACTCCGGATCAAACTCGATCAAATCAAAACCTCGGGTCACAAAAAATTAAGCCATAGCATCTAGGCATGTGGGTGACCATTTCCCTTTGAAATTTCGAGTTTGACGGAGTGATTCAAGAGAAATCGCGGATCACACCAAGAACACCCCAAAAAGATGAACTCGATCTAAACTCGCCCCGATCTACGTGCTCGTGAGGAATTAGCACAAATCCTTCGGTGGAAATGATCCTCTCACGCCCCTAGCACTAATCAAGGCAAGAAAAACGAGATCAAACGGTGCCAAATCGAAGAAATCGCGAAGAGAATAGAGGGGGGAGAGGATGAACTCGAGAAGAACAAGTGAAGAAAAAAAAAATCACAGACAAGATCAACAAAGAACACCGATCCAATCATCCCAAAAGCCACCATGTGACAAAGGCTACTCGAGAGCTAGCCCTTGCTCAAACACTACTAGGTATGTTCTCATTGATGACGTTCGTCATTGGTCACCGAAAGTGCCAAAATCGTCATCCAAACGAGACGTGGATTTAGTTTTTGACGAAATTCATATCGTCATCGGGGTCGCGTCACATTTGGCAATGTGTGACGAAATGACAATTTTCATCATAGATGTGCTTCTAGTCTATGACGAAAAGGTCGGCGCCACAGATATCCTCGCCTTCTATGACCTTATTTGGGTTTGGTCATGGATATGCCCCTCGTTTCGCCACTACACTCCGCCTCGCCGGGCGTTTTGACAGCCGCCGTTAACGGCGTTTTTGTGCATCCTATGACGCTTTTTTGGTCAAAAGTGACCGTTTGCATGAGAATCAACGGTGTTTGCCACGTAGGCGCATGACGTGGCAGCTGACGTTGGGCGTGACGTGGCAGCTGTAGCGATAGTTTTCATAGCCCCATGTGGACCAATTACGATCCGCCACGTGGCTAGTTCGGTTGTTTTTTTTCGTCACACAGATAGCACTTTCAAATAGTCAGTGAATACTATTTGCAAATAATATTGAAATGGTCAAACAATTCCATAAATTAATAGATCCAGTATTACAGTGCTGCACAAAAAAATTGTACTAATTCCAAATACGTAAAACATCTATTACCACCCAAGCATGTACTATTACAGCCCGTATGAATACACTAAGAATTATGAGCTTCTAACAATAAACAACTTGTATCATGGCACTGCTTAACTGACTTTGTTGACTGTGAACCATCAGAGGGCAGATGCGGCTCTTTATCCCTGCGAAGAATAAAGCAATAAAGGTTCAGTGCTCAGCTTTGCAAATTATCATCAGTGCATTCCACACACAACGAAACAATGTAATGTAAGGAACCCGAAGGGAAGGAAAGACGCGATTGGTACCTCCACGAATTGGTACCTCCACGAACGGGTCAATTTTACACCATGCAGCAAAGAAAATATTTTTTTCTCTACAGACAGTCACATCAGGATTCAGGCAAGGATTAGCCGAGCATATCATTGGTGTGCTGGAATGTGATACACCGAGTTTCAATAGACCTGCCTCCTCTGCTGTAATTGAAACTGCCGATGCCAAACATGAATTAGAGATTAGGGATCACGTGAGAGGTGAGATTAGGGCTACTGCAAATACCACACATGCATGAACAAACTAATTAAAAGAGAATCGAAACAGATGAGTGATCTTCAGAAGTGCTACTGTTAATGAGAAGTTCACTCGGATCCTTCTTTCAGTCATTAATTATTCCATCTGTACTATCAAGCACCGTTAGAAAAAAATTAAATGTCCATTCAATCATGAAAGAGCACCAGGTAAGCAGAAAGCTAATGCAAAAAAGTACTAGCCAACAAATAGTCGTGTAAAAGAAAACAGTAAGAAAATCATACTCACAAGTCAACAATTGATATTGCAAGCAAATGGCATGAGATATATATCACCAATCCAGCTATTGATTTCTAATTTAGTAAAGCTAGGCAATAACAATTGCAAAAGAAAGTAAGAACATTTACTGAATTTTTTTTGACCTTTTCTTCACTCCAACAAGAATCGAATACCTGTAAAGACTTCCTGGTAATCGTCGACCCTGCATCTCTGACAAAAAAATACAACTGGCCGTTGCATCAAATTTGAAACGTCAATTCAGAATTTTAAACATACATAGAAATAACATACAGGGTGCGGAAGATAGATACGTGCTTGGGCTGAGAAGACAGTTTCGTCCATTAGATCTAGCTGGCGCATCCCATCTTCTAACCACCAATCGGATTGATCAGTACATTATTTAGGATGGTGAGTACCCTACAGGAACATGCCTTTGTAGTCTTGACGACGTGCTTGTGGAGCTCGAGGTGGGAGTAGCAGAAGGCCCGATTGCTGCGAGCGGATTCGACGGAGTCAGCGAGGCAGAGCAGATCAGAGGAATCTCGCGGATCGGGGCAGGGAATAGCATGCCATACCAGAGGCAATGGATGCAGGACAGGGATTGGACCAGGATGGAATCGAGGATGTGGATGACCTTGGACCAGTTTTGGACGATGTAGAGGCACGAGAGGTCGGCGCGGTCGGACCCTACTGCGGCGGCAGCGGTTCCATTGGAAGGAGCGCTCCCGCTTGAGGGAGGACCATCTCCGGCACTAGGCACACGACACCGCAGCTCGCCAACTCTCCGTGCTAGGGCGTCATGCTGCAAGAGGGGCTCGGCGGCGCTGCGTGTGTAAAAAGAGATTAGAGAGGAGGTTAGGGTTTGGGAGGGAAAGCCATGGTTATATATAGATTAGCCTTCTAATCCAATGGCTTTGATTGATCACAGGTTCATCCATCGGGGCAAACTAATGGGCTGAGTAGGCCAATTGTTGGGCTGCACGGTAATGAGGTGTACACCCTTTTTGCCTTTTAAAAAATTTATAAACTCCAAATCGAATAAGACGTAATTTTAAACTATAAATGAATTCCAATGAAAAGTCATCTACTACAAAGTTATAGAGATAATTCAGATCCGCAACTTTTATATTGGTCCTTTTACAAATGAGTTTGTTTATATTTTAGAATTTAAATTGTTCAAATTTTGTCACGTTGATAAAAAAAAAAAAAAAAATTGAGTTGATTAAGAGAAAGTGGTGATGCACATATTCACAATGGCCCATGTCTCTCACACACGCCCTAGTCGCTAGTAGAGAGATATGTAGTGCCACTTTCTTGAAATCATCTCAAACTTTTTTAGGGTGTCTATAGAGCCAAAACTATAATGTTGTGTGCATTCGTGCAATTTTCAGACCACGTTCACCTATTATTGTAATTATTTGTTGATTTGTTCAACAAAAAATGTTAAAAATACTCAAATGTAGTTTAAAAAATCTAAATTTTTGCAAGGACACCTCCCTTTGGTGTACCATGTTGACAAAAAATATGAGTTGATTCAGAGAAATTGGTGATGCACATTCTCACAATGGCCCACATCTCTCACACACGCCCCTAGTCGCTTAGTAGAGAGATGCTCATGCTAGTGTGAGATGTGTAGTGCCACTTTTTTGAAATCATCTCAAACTTTTTTAGGGTGTCTATGGAGTCAAACTATGATGTTGTGTGCATTCGTGCAATTTTCAGACCAAGTTTACCTATTATTGTAATTATTTGTTGATTTGTTCAACAAAAAAATGTTAAAATACTCAAATGTAGCTTAAAAATCTAAATTTTTGCAAGGACACCTCCCTTTGCTGTACCATGTTGACAAAAAAATTGAGTTGATTCAAAGAAAGTGGTGATGCACATCCTCACAACGGCCCACATCTCTCACACACGTCCTAGTCGCTAGTAGAGAGATGCTCATACTAGTGTGAGATGTGTAGTGCCACTTTCTTGAAATCATCTCAAACTTTTTTAGGGTGTCTATGGAGCCAAACTATGATGTTGTGTGCATTCGTGCAATTTTCAGACCAAGTTTACCTATTATTTGTAATTATTTGTTAATTTATTCAAGAAAAAATGTTAAAATACCCAAATGTAGCTTAAAAAATCTAAATTTTTGCAAGGACACCTCCTTTTGGTGTACTATGTTGACAAAAAATTTTGAGTTGATTCAGAGAAAGTGGTGATCCACATCCTCATAATGGCCCACATCTCTCACACATGTCCTTGTCGCTAGTAGAAAGATGTTCATGTTACTGTGAGATATGTAGTGTCAATTTCTTGAAATCATCTCAAAAAAATTTTGGGTGTCTGTGGAGCCGAACTATGTTGATGCGCACTCCCCTCCGACGGCGCGGAACGCTGGGCGAGCAGCGGCACAACTCTCACGGGGCGGCCTCCGGCAGCTGCGGCATCATGCAGGGACATGCGTGGATCCAAGATTCATCAGGTCAGTTACAAGCTGGTTCAAATAGAAACTGAATGGTACTACTATCTGCTCTCTCGGGCATGCAGGCCGGCGGTTGTTCGTAAGCGGCGGAGCTGGGTAGTCTCGATACGTACGGGCTGAGGTGGATGGCGACCAGCATCACACGTGCTCCCATATCAGGATCAGGGTGATCTTTTTTTATTTTTATCATATCAGGGTGATTCAGCAACAAATAGACCGATCCCCTCCGTGAATGTAATAGTGTACTCAATTTAAAATAAATCTGATTTCGTATGCCTTCCGTGGAGATCGGATGCCTCGATGTTTATTACTTTCCCAAATAGTAGTAATAATTATTTCCAATATAATTAATACTTATTGTATAATAATTACTCCCCTCCGGTTATTATATGTTGGGCATGGAGGCCTGTATTCCGTATACCAAGGAAGGTCAGATATCAAGGATGAGGAGTACTACGGCAATGATATTTCCGTTGGCCGGTGAAATTAACCAATAGCTTCTCATCTCTCATGGTGGAGGAAAAAAAACAACCATGCTGAGTAAATGTTTGCATGCTAAACGCTGCAAAAATGCTTTGAGTTCCATGCCTACTGAACAAATGCTGATGCCCTCTTCACTTCTCACCTCGAAAAAGGTTGCGCCTAAAAAATTATAAAAACAAAAAATCCCTGGACGCCCTATAAATAATACCGGAGGGAGCAGTAATAATTAAAGAATCAAATCCATCTATATTTCTTAGTGGTTTATATCCAATTTATTTGTATTTCCTCTTGACTACCCTCTGCTAGTATATTACATAATAAGCGCGTGCTCTACAATTATATATTATATGCATGTTTAGAAGTATCAAATAAAAGAAACCTGCATACCTTTAACAAGAAACTTAACGTAGCCTGGTGGTTATGCTGTTACCTGTTGAACACCTGATTGAGAGTTCGAAGCTCCCCTAAAGCAGCTTTTTTTTGCCGAAATATTAAGGGCCAACACAGTCACCTACGCGCCAAGGATGACGATACGGTCGTGCGATGGTGGGTCTATGACCCGGTTAAAGGACCCATTTTGCTATTATCATGTCGAACAATTAGAAATACAAAACAATTATATCCCTCCTCAAAAGTGAACAAGTAGTCTAGTGGTAACCCTCTAATCCTGACTTACGTGAGGTTGAGTTCAAAGTCTCTGCTACGCCTTTTTTTTGCTCTTTAACTTGAAAAAAACATAAAGCCCCAAGCAACGGTGCTGCTGCTGTTGAGCGGGCTCAATCTATCGCGGCAGCGACCCACTATAAAAAAAAGTTGAATGACTTTAAATTGAAAACCATATAGGCCCAAGAAACAATGGCATGGGTCCTGTGGCCCACTTTGCAAAAGAAGGATGGAGCGGGCCCACTGGAAAGGTTCAAGCTGCTGTGCAGCGACCCACTATGGCCCATGCATCCCATGTTAATCTGCTGTGCAGCGACCCACTATACAAAAAATTTTGAATGACTTTAAATTGAAAACCATATAGGCCCAAGAAACGATGGCACGGGTTCTGTGGCCCACTTTGCAAAAGAAGGATGGAGCGGGCCGACTGGCAAGGCTCAAGCTGCTGTGCAACGACCCACTATGGCCCATGCATCCCATGTTATCTAGCAAAACATAATCTATGACGAGCTCCTTAAGTGTTCTATGACCTTATTTTCACTATCGTCACTAATATTCAAGCCAAAATTTCATCACCGCACATTAATGACGAAAATGGACATTTCGTCATTGAAGACATATCCTTTCGCGGACGAAAGTGTGCAACGCCACGAGCAAATCGTCACGCATGATCATATTTCTACTAGTGAAACAAATTCGATACAAGATCGGTGGACCTCTCACACCAAGAGTCCGGAACCCTAGCTAGAAACTATAAAATGAGAGGCAAGGGAGGATGAAGGGGTATGCCCTCGCTAAATAGCCCCAATTCCTCCGCCTAAACTACCCCTAAGATACATGAGTCGATTTTGTAACCCTAAGGCTATTTCCGTCGACTGCGGGTAATCTTTGATCCGACGGCCACCGCGCCTCCTCATCGGGTAGCCTTGCCTCCACGCAACCTCCCGATGCCGCCACGCGCCGCCCTTCCGTCCGCCGAACACTTCGGGTTTTGAGGCCCAAACCCCCGCTAAAACCCGCGCGCCTGTGGTTTTGAGGCCCAAACCACCAAACCCGCGCCGATGGTTTTGAGGACAAACCACCAAACCTCCTCGACACGTGTCATCGCCGCCTTGACCGCCCGAGTCGAAGCCAAGTCATCCGAGCTCCCCCCGCTCGCCCGCACGCTCGCCCGTCTTGACTCGATCGACACGGTCCCGCCACGCCCTTCTTGCATCCGCCGATGTCCCGGATGTCACCTCTATGGCTAGCCACCCGGGCGATCCGGTCCCCTCGGTCCAAGCCTCACGCCCCGCCCTTCACCTCCGGGTCCATTTCCAAGACGCACGCCGTCCTCCTTGGCCCCTTCACCTCGCCGTCGGCTACTATCTCCGAGCTCCACACCCGCACAACACGAACCAAGAGATACGCCTTTGACACACTCCACGTGTGCCGGTGAAACATAACCGAAGCGCGAAAAAGATAAAAAGAAAATAGAAGGAGAATGTTGATCGTTGACAATCACTACATCACAAAACTAAACACATGCGACCTAGATCAACCATGTGTTCGCAATCGAAGTCTTCGGATGTTCTTGCCGGTATGTGTTGTTTTTTTTTTTGAAGCCTGTCTTTATTTTCTTACTTATCTTGTTTTTTGAAACAACCTTAGGAAAAACATCTAAAGAAAGGGCTAAAGAGGTTGTGAAGCTTGTTCAGGAAAAGCTTCATAAAAGAGGGACAAGAACTGCTCAATTTTCCTCGATGATTTTGACGATGTGGTAGATGATCGGGCAAAAGCGTACCAAATGGCCGGTTGTCTGAATCATTGGTGAATGTTGAAGCTCAAGAGAAAATACCTTGCCCTTTGAAGGAAGGAGTAAAAGTTTGTAAGTTATTCTGTCTTTCGCTTATCTTTATTTCTTCCATTGTTAATTTCTTTGTTTCTCCGATTATCGACTTCTCTCTTTCTCTTCTTTTTGTTTCTAGCTCAATATTTTCCTCGATGCTTTGACTTCGTTGAGGGAAAAAACTATTGATGTTGGATCAATGAAAGATGTGATGTTGGATCACCCTACTCCTCAAGTTGCTGTTGAAGAGACGACTTACTTACGAAGGCTGTTGCGGAGTCCATTGACAATACCCTTAAGTTTTGCTTGGAAAGTGGTGTCAATTTGGATTCATTTAAATTTGTTGGAGTTGGAGTGGACAAGCTTTCGCGTGCTTCCGAAGAGGACCGAGAAGCGGCTGAATAAGTGTATTGATGATGCTTTCTCGCCTCGATGCCGGCCGAAGTTAGCGAAGTGAATCCGTTGGAGCTTGCCGATTGGCATAAACTTGATGTACAAGGTACATTTTGTTTTCTTTGTGAATGTTTAGTTATGTATGCGAAGTTATTTTTCTCTATTTTTCTTATTTTTGTGTTTTTTGTTTTTCAGGGTGCTTTGGTTAACCGTGGTCACCGAAAAATCTCTTGAGGATAGCGCGAATGCTTTTGCCGTTCACGAGAAATCTCTCGCTGAAAGAAATTAAAGATTTGAAGTCTCAAGTTTCTTCTAAAGAGAAAGAGAGAGGAGAAGCTGTGGATGAATGGAACAAGATTGATCGCCATCTGCATCGGGCTTCGGATACTATAAAAGGAAAAAGATGCACGAGCTTGAGATTGCGAAGACCTCCATTGCTAATCTTAAGAAAAAAAAAAAGGAATATCTTGAGAAGAAGGGTGTGGAGATGGATCAAATGATGTTTAGAAAATTTAATAGAATGTGGGAGTTGTGTAAGATTGCATATGAAAAGTGGGGTGCTGTTCACCGAAGACCCTTGTTGGGATCTTGGGGAATATGATCCTTTTTCATTTGGCTCTGCCGGGAACAATATGAAGATCTAAGTGTTGTTGTGCAGCCGCCGCCGATACAAGTGTTATGTTCTCCACCGGGCTCTTTTGCATCTTATGAAAGAAGCTAATGATCCATTGTATGATGCTTTTGGTGCTCCCTCTTTCAAGTTCCCTCGCTGATGCTATTAACCAAATTTCTCCAAAAACTCATCCGCTTTGCAAGAAGTTTTTTAATGAATATTGGTGCCAATGCGCCAGAGCAAATTGTCTTGAGAAGGTTAAAGAAAAGTTGAGAAAGGTAATTTTGTTATCTTATGTTTGTGATTCCTTATCTCTTGTTTGTTTTTCGTGTTCTGACTTTTTGATTTTAACAGCTTGAGTTTGATATTTCGGGAAGAAGAGGCTCTTAAGAAGCAGCAGATGGAAGAGGAGAGGAGAATTCATGAGGAAGAAGAGAAAAAACCGTGATGATGTTAGTGAGAGAGGAAACTAGTTTATTGGATGATCTTTTTTTATCTTTGAGCGTTTTGGGTGGATACAAAAACATGTTTTGGATAGCAAAGCTATAATTTTGTTAAATTGATGGGTTGTTTAATACTTGTTTAAGCGAAGTTGTCTTTGCTGCGAAGTTGTGAGTTGCTCTTGAATTTTTATGATGTGTTTTGACTTTGATAAATCTTGCGCAGGTTTCTTACGCCAAGCCTGTGCAAGATATAGTTGTCGTGATGCCTCTTATGATTGCGAAAGGTGACTTTGTGTTTGAAGCTTCCGAATTTTTTTGAGGCTTACGGTAGTGGAAATATAGACGAGTTTGTAGACGGATGTCTTGGAAAATCTGAGGTGGCAAATTCGTATAGGATGCCTAGGGTTGTTGACTTGGTACTTTTGGACAAGGTTTTTTTTATTATAACCCTTTTTTATATTATTATTTATTTATTTTATTTCTCTTTTTTTTACATTTTTCTTTTTTTTTTTCGATGTATTTATAGTTTTTGCTTCAGTCTTCTTGCTCGAAAGTGCACGCCAAGTTTCTTATTTGGGGATGGATTGCAAGATACGGCGGACAAAATAATCAACGAAGTTGTCGATGATATTTTGAGCTAAGCGGCAACTAGTGTCACTTTCGAGGATTTCGATTCCTTTGGGATCAGAGAATGTTCACAATATTTTAAATAAATGTATGTTGTATATTTGTAAACATGTTTTGTATAAAGAATTTTGTTAATTCTCAATTGGTTGTTTATCCGGACTTCGATTTGAAGTAAAAGGAAAGATTTTAGGGAAACATCGATTTCCTTCTTTTTGCTTGGCGGAAACTTCGATTGATGTCAAAATCTTCTCTTTAGAGGAAAATGTCGCCCCCTTCTTTTTGGCGTAAGTAGGAGCGAAGACTTTGATTTGAAGTCAAATTTTCTCCTTAGAGAAATTTGAAAACGCATCCCCTTTTTTTTGCGAAGTGGGAGCGAGGACTTCGATTTGAAGTCGATTTTCTCCTTAGAGAAATTTGAAAACGTCGTCCCCTTCTTTTTTGCGAAGTGGGAGCGAGGACTTCGATTTGAAGTCAAATTTTCTCCTTAGAGAATTTTAAAAACGTTGTCCCCTTCTTTTTTGCGTAAGTAGGAGCGAGGACTTCGATTTGAAGTCAAATTTTCTCCTTAGAGAAATTTGAAAACGCCGTCCCCCTTCTTTTTTTGCGAAGTGGGAGCGAGGACTTCGATTTGAAGTCAAATTTTCTCCTTAGAGAATTTTCGTAGGTAATAATTTTAGTTTTCATACTTAAATTATACCTACTTATTTTTATCTTTGTGAAAACTTTTTAGCCGATGTTAAAGCATTTTGCTTTTTTTCTCTGTGTTGAATGGAAAGCGAAGGATGCGCAAGTTTGGGGAAACTACTTTCTCATTTATATTTGACATGAGAATTTACAATAGAGTCTCGGCTCGTTAAAAAACCACTCACCCCGCGAAGGGCCCCCGAGTGGGAAAATGAGTGCGCACTTTTGATTGAAAATGATAAAATGCTTCTAAGAACTTGAATCTAACTTGCTTATTTACAAAATGTGTAAAGAAAAAATTCTAAGGATAATACTAGCGAAGGTCCTTGATGTTCCATGTATGGCTGAGTTCTTCTCCTTTGAGATTCTCCAAGTGGTAGGATCCTTGTCCTGTTTGATTTTGTTATGATGAAAGGACCCTCCCACTTTTTTTGAAACTTTCCTGAAGTATCTTCGTTTTCTTTTTCTTTTCAAGACGAAGTCTCCCCGGCCGCAAATCTCTTTTGACCACTTTCTTGTTGTACCATCTCGCTTGTTTCTTCTTGGTATTTTCTCGAGATTCATCACGCCTTGGTTTCTTTCTTCTTCGATTAAGTCTCTCGCTTGTTTTTGGTCTTCTTCGCTTATTATTTCAACATTCGTTCTTGGACCTTCGAAACTGTATTTCTTCTAGGGTCATTGCTTCATCACCATATAGTAGCTTGAAAGGTGTAAACTTTGTTGATCTTGTTGTGGTTGTGTTATGACTCCAAACTATTCTTGGTAATTCTTCGACCCATTTTTCTTTTGGGAGTCCCACTAGATTTTTAAAATTCCCACACATATGATACCATTTGCTCTTTCAAACTGCTCCATTGGATTGGGGGTATTTTATGATGTGAAGCAAAGTTGGATTCCCATACTTTTTCGCAATAACTTCTAAAATCTTATTTGTCAAATTGGGTTCCATTATCCAAAGTTATGTGTCTTGGAACTCGAACCTGCAGATTATATTTTGCCATAGAAACTTCTTCATTGTTGTGGATGACATATTTGTGATTGGCTTCGCTTCTATCCACTTTGTGAAGTATTCAACTGTGACGATTGCATATTGATGGTTGCCTTGGGCTGGTGGAAGTTTGCCAATTATGTCTATTCCCCCGCCTTGCAAGTGGCCATGTGGGTTCAATGTGTTGAATTGGATTTCTTTGGGGCATTTGTCTTGCTTGCTAAGATTTGACAATTATGACAAGTTTTGACTATTTCCTTGCTATCTTTTTGAGTTTGTTGGCCAATAGAAACCTTGTCTAAATGCTTTTCCCGCTATGGCTCTTGGGCCGGCATGATTTCCACATGTTCCAATGCGGTATTTCTTGGAGTAATTCTTTCCCTTCTTTGCTTGAGATGCATTTGAGTAGCGGTTCGCAGATGCCATGTTTGAAAAGTTGATTACCAATAAGTTTGTAATTTCTTGTTTTGTGCTTCATTCTTGTTTCTTCAGCTTCGCTCCCCGGTTCATAGAATCCTCTCAAGAATGCTATTATTTCTGATTTCCAATCTTCGCTCTCAATGATGTGAATGTACTTTGGCTCTTCAATTTTTGCTTTTATCGAGGATTCTCGATAGTACTTGATAAAACACGCCCGGGGTAGTTTTGCCTTTTGGGCTGCTTTGTCTTCGCTATTTATTTCGTCTGCCTCTTCATTGTTTGTTCTTGAAATTCTTCGCACCGTGAATCCCTCAAAATGTTTTTCTTGATCTCTTACGTTTTGCAAATATTTTGCCAACTCGGTCTTTTGCCTTGTAGTTTTTCTCGACGTGGCCTGCCACGATTTAAGAATCTGTTTTTATCAAGATTTTCTGTATGCCCATTGCTCTTGCCTTGCGAAGCCCTAGTAGTACTGCTTCATACTCCGCGATGTTGTTGGTACATCGAAACTCAAGTCTTCTTTGCGTATTTCATTTTGACTCCGGATGGCGAAGTTATTATTGCCTGCTACGCCAGCCCCTGCGGAGCCCCATGCTCCGTCACAATTCATTGTCCATTCTTGACAAGACAAAGTCCATTCTTGATGTTCTTTTTGATCTTCACAATTTGTTGCAGGTGTCCAAACGAAATGAAATCGCTAGCACTTGTGATTTTATTTATTGTTCTTTTCTCAAACTCAATGAAGTATTGTGATATTTCAGCTGCCCACTTTCCAAGCCTTCCCGAAGATTTGCAACTTTGAAGCACATCTTTGAGTGGTTGATTTGTTGGAATTCTTACTTTGTGGACCAAGAAGTAGTGCTTCAACTTTCTTGTTGCCATGAGTTAATCGCGTATGCTATTTTCTCAATTTCTGAGTAGAACAATTTCGAGCCGTAAAGGGCTTCGGAGACAAAGTATATTGGTTCTTGTTTCTTCGCATGTTCTTTTCTTTTTTCTTGTACCGTAACCGCACTTACGGCTTTCTCGGATGCCGAGATATATAAGAGTAATTCTTGATCAATGTTTGGTGTTGTCAATGTTGATGGATTTGATGATATACTTTTATTTCTTCGAAGGCTTTTTGCTGCTCCTCCCCCATGTGAAGCTTGTCTTCGCTCCTTTGAGTGCTTGAAAAATTGGGAAACTTTTTTCTGCTGACTTTGATATGAACCTGTTTAGCGAAGCCAGCCTTCCTGTCAACTTTTGAATGTCTTTGATGTTCTTTGGAACTTCAGTTTGCATGATTGGTTTTATCTTTTTTTCGATTTGGGTCGCTGCCCTTTGCTGAAACTATACATCCGAGAATTTTGCCTTTTTGTACTCCAAAGGTACATTTCTCAGGATTAAGTTTGAGATTTGACTTTCTCAAATTCTCAAAAGTTTGCTTCGTGATCTTTTAAATGGTCTTCGCGCTTCTTGCTTTTTACTATTATGTCATCAACATATGCCAACAAATTATCTCCGATTTGAACTTTAAGTGCTACTGATGTCATTACGATGAAACTTGAACTGGGCGTTGCGAAGCCCTTTCCGCCATTCTTTTTGAAAACAATATGTTCTCGAATGGTGTTATGAAGCTTGTTTTTTTCTTCATCTTCTTTCTTCATGTAAATTTGATGGTATCCAGAGAAACAATCAAGGAAACTTAGCATTTCACTTCTGCGGCCCGATCGACTAATGTGTCGATTCTTGGTAGAGAGAAGTTGTCTTTGGGGCAAGCTTTGTTGAGATCTGCGGAAATCTATGCACATTCTCCATTTTCCGTTGCTTTTTTTCTTTACCATCACAATGTTTGCCAAGTTGTGAATTGAACTTCCCTTATAACCTTTGCATCAAGTAATCTTTGTACTTTAGCTTTCGCGGCCATTGTTCTCGTCTTCGGAGATCTTTCTTAATTTTTGTTTCTTTGGCTTGATGTTTGGGTTGATGTTCGTATGCGATGTTCAATGATGTCTCTGCCGACTCCTTCTAGGTCTTTTTTGCCGACCATGCGAAACACGCCTTGATTGCTTCTTAAGAAGGTTATGAGTTGTTCTTCTTCTTCTTTTTGCTAAATTGGCACCAATGATGACTTTCTTGTCTGTTATCATTGGATCTAGCAAGACTTCCTTAGTTTCTCGCTTTGTGACATGTCTTCGCTTTCTTTTGTGTCTTCGCATTTTCTCGTTTCATCTTCGGTCTTCAATTTCTTCAATGGCCGTAACGTTTCTTTGAGCCGGAGTTGAATCTTTTCTCGATACTTCTTGCTTCTTTTGATTTCCATGAATTGATATTGGTCCATTGATTGCTTTGGAACTTTCATGCACAAGTAGGAGTAGTTGACTACTTGTCAAGATGTTTAAACTTCCTCTTCTCGAAGATTGCATTGTACTGGCTGTGCATTTCGACAACATCAAATGCCACTTGTTCTGTTCTTGCATTATTTTGTGTCTTGAAGGATACTGGGTAGTACAATTCTTCCAATTGAGTTTATCCTTTTACCACCAAAGCCAACTAGTGGATATTACGCTCTTCCCAAGTTTTGTCTTTTAATTCCCATTGCATCTAGTGTTGATGCGAAGAGTATATCAGCGGAGCTTCCTCCATCTACTAGGATTTTTGTGACATCCCACCCATCAATGTTTGCCTCTATGACCATAGCATCCATGTGTGGATAATCTTTGAGTTCCATGTCCTGCTCGTGAAAATGATTGGTTGATGTGACCACTTTGTCTTTTTGTATGGCCCTTCCATTGTTATTGCATTAACTCTTCGGAAGTAGTTCCTTCTATCATTGTTTGTTGCATGTTCTATGCCGGCATTACTGTATTGATTGTCATTATTTTGCCTCTGCTTGCAGTTGATACCGCTGGTGAAATATTTCTTTGATTATTTGATGTGTTATTTGCCACCGAAGCTTCAGGTTGCAAATTTTGTGCCTGTGTCCATTGTGGTGGAGCTATTCCAGTGGTTGGCAATTGTATATCGGAGGTGGCCCCGTAATGCTTGCTGGTTGTAGCTTGGATCAAGTATGCTTGGTTGTGCGAAGTGCTTGCTTGAGACAAAAAGTTTATTGCTCTTTGATTTTCCATTGATTTTCCTTCTTGTTGTAATTACTCTATACTTTTCTTCACCATTGGACACATTTTTGATGTGTGGCCAGCCCCTTTGCCATGGATAATGCAGTACATTTCTTCGGGTTTCAGAATTCTTCTTTCTCCAAATCTCCGATTAAAGCCCCCCTCTCGATTATTATTAAAGTTTCTATTGTTGTATTGGCTTCGCCGATTGTTTTGTGTTTGATTGTTGTCTTCGCTTTGCTCGTTGTTGATTTGGTTCACGGGAAGTGGTGCCCGGTGTTGATGATAATATGGTCTTCGTTCAGAGTTGTATTGCCCGAATCGGTTGTTTGTCCTTGCTTGATTTCTCTCGCGCGTATTTTCTTCTTCAATTTTTTTCCCGAAATCATCGCCCGATCTTGCATATTTTTGGATTTCTTCATAGAGTTGAGCGACAGTTGTTGGTCTTTCTCCCTTGAGATGCGAAGACAATTGTCCGGCTCTAAGGCCTCTCGATTGCAAAGCAATAATGACGGCTTCGTCTTAAACTTCTGGTATTTGAGTCTTCATTTGGATGAATCTTTTGTAATTGGATTATTGGCTCCTTTGGATATTGCTTAATATCGAATAAGTCATCGCTTGTTAATCCTGTGTGTTGAAATCCTTGGAAGTCAACTAGTAAGGTTGTTACGAAGTTGTTCCTGTGTTTTTGAGATCTTGGCTTGAGCGAAGAATACCATTTTTGAGCTGGTCCCTTCATTGCCATTATGAGTGACTTCGCTAGAGTTTTGTCGTCTCCTCCTCCGATTCAACAAACCGCTTCAAAACTCATCGGGAATTGTCTTGGATCTGTTAAGCCTTCGTAAGTTGGGATGATGTTGAATTTGAAGCCTTTTGGCCACATTCTCGGGTCAATTGTGACTATTGCCTTTTCATTGTTTTGGTCCTGCCTTGGCTTCACCCGTTATGATGACTTCGCGGTCTTGATTGTTGAGTTCTTCGCTTAATCTTTTTAACTCGCCGGCTTCTTCAATTCTTTGCTTGAGTCTTTTCTCCTGTTCGGCTTTGCAAGCCTCGAGTTCTTTTTGTTATTTGGTAAGTTCTTCTTCTAGTTCTTGTAATTTTTTCTTGTTTCCTCACTTTGGTCTTCGCTTGGGATGACTTCCTTGGAGATAGTGTCTCCGCTTGTTCTTGGTGCTTCATTTTTTGTTGTTGTTGCTTCTTCGGTGGGGAGTTCTTGACTTGTTCTTGCGAGGTCTTCCCATGATTTCTTGATGGTCGTGGGATTGATCGTTGCTCACACAAACGGTGGGCGCCAAGATGTTGGGTGAATGCTCAACGCAACATGTTATTGATGATGAAATGGTTTACAAAAGGGCCATTCAACATGGCGATTACAAAGGAGGTCGGGGTATTTATAGGCCCCCCTGACTTCGTAGTTGTACAAAAATGTTAAGAATTCTGAAGTGAACTTCTATGACGCTAAAACCATTCTAGCTTAAGATACTCCTCTTGTCTTCGCGACGTCTTAGTCACGGCCTTCATCTTCGCCATATTTCTTATCCTTCTAATTAAAATGACTTTTATCTTTCGCAGTGAAGCCAATTTGACCGTCTTCACTTGATGTGTTTGGCCCCCAATTTATTTGACTTCATCTTCATTGTTGGATCTTTGGCCAAGTCTTATGAAGTCACCTTCGGGTCTTCATATTTTTGTTATCCTCTTGCTGGTGGTTTATATATCCTGAAAACATCAAAGTCTGGGGCGAAAGTTTAAAATCAGAAATCAAAGTTTAGAACCCAACACATATGGTCAGCACTTAGCGGTGATTTTAGACGAAAAGTTATCTCCATTAGATGCCAGACAAACTTAGCAAGCACACAATCAAAGAAAAGATGTTGTATAGTCTCTAGACCATTACAGAAACTACATTTCTCATTTCCATGCCAGTTTCTTTTAACTAATTTGTCTTGGGTGAGTGTTACTCCTCTGTACAGAAACCAAAGGAAAACCCGTACCTTTAAAGGAATTCTAATTTTCCATAGGGATCTGTTATGAGGCATGGTGTCTTCATTTATCATTGCGTTATACATACATCTAACAGAAAAATGTCCACTTGTATTTAGTGACCATCTAAAAGTATTAGGTGGATCATTTAAATTCAGATCCATAACTCGTATCACCAAATTGTTCCAATCATTTAGATTTTGGTATGATCAGTTAAAGTTGTAAGCTGACAAACTTTTTGTTGGTGCCCACCACTAGTATTGGTCTTCAGACTTCAGCACTATTTTGTTTGTTTATATGAATTTTCTACTGAGAGTATGCATTTCTGATATAAGAAACATGTGTGGTCCCATGAAAAAAATTGCGGGCTATAGAATTTAGCGGGAGGTTTGCCAAAACGTTATTAGCGCGCTATTAGCGTGGCGCTATAGCGCGCTATTTAGCATTGCGACAGGTGTTTCTCGCCGCTATTAGCGTGTTATTTCGCGCTATAGCGCTATTTTTTTTTCATGGGTGTGGTCTAATTCTAACTCTCTGCACTCTTCGTCCTCTCCTTAACTGCGTGAGCCATTGGTGAACCAAATTACACCAGCCCAACATGATTTAGGGAGGCCATTGCTGATCTTTATCTCTACTGTCATGGTCCGCAGTTTCCTTGATACTGTAAATAGTATCTGCAGGTAAAGATGTAAGTTTGATGTTCCTGGTGCCTCCGAATCCTAATTTTGAGGTGACGATGTTGGAATCACTATCTCAAGGATTGCTATCCCTCCCCAGTTCTTGGCTCCTGTCATGCTCATGTTTTAGTATTTTGTAGTATTGATTTCCTTGGGTCTTAAAAACTGAATATGGGTATATATAAAGAGAGAATTGGACATGAAGTTATCATCAATATGTATGCTTTGGGTCATCCAACTAATAAATACATCTCACAAGAGGTACTATTGTCTGTAGGAGTTGATGGGAGTGATGTTATAGTTGAGAGGATACACATGTACTTCAAATAATCAACTGACGACTGAGAAAAATATCACAATAAAGTGGTAATTAATTCAATCAAAGTGATATATGATGGCATCCCTATATATGGAAGATATCACTGTTCTGTATAATAAATCAACTGATGGGCCAAGCAATATACAACAAAAATTAACAGTAAATTATTAGCCTTCGGATTGAAAATCACTAGGTGTGTTCTCTATCTCTGAGTACAGTTGGTTTGATGTCCACACAAATTTCGCTGGGACTCAGCAGGTAATCATATAAGACAAATTACAGCCAGCCACTCATCACTATTCTTCCCTATTTGTATGCACAAACTCTAATGCATAGTGGTCACTCCCTCGTGTGACTGTATAGCACCACACTGGTGGCACCTTCGTCGGTGTCAGGTTAGGGTTTGCTGCTCCCCTTTGACTCCTTGGGAGCAGGCCGGCCCTGCGGTGGGTGGGCGGAGGAAAGGCTCATTGGAGACTGGTCGACGAAGACAACAGATTAGCGGATGACAGGGTCGATTAGTAGTAGTGGATGCATGGCAGGCTGTGAGCATCAGGCATCAGAATGCACGCTAGGGCCGAAGTACACCGGTGTCTGTGAATTCCTTGTATTCTCTTCAAGAGGGCAGTACAGAAGTGTTACGTCATTGGAGCACAGAGTGATGTTACAAGCCCGGTTATCCAGAATGTGAAGGTAGACCTGCATCTGGACTACTCCTGTTGCCTCCCACACTACTGGACTACAGGTTTTTTTCGTGACGGCCGAAAACCATCGGGGAAATCCCAAAAACCGTAAGGAATTGCATCCCTGTTGGCCAGCCGTCGGGAATTAGCCGTCGAAAACAGCTCGACAAGAAAAGTTCATTATTCTCGACGGATGGCCAACAGGAAACAATTCCTGACGGCAGTTCCTAACGGTTTAGGCTTTCCTACTCAAGCTCATCTCCTGTCAGTACACCATCAGGAAATCCCGACAGGAATCAAGTAATATTTATGCACTATAATAATATACCAATCCAGTCATAGTTTGACACAAATGATCACAACCATAATCACACTTTCTCAAGCCAGCCAAATCCAGATTGCAACCATAATCACACTTTCTCAAGCCAGCCAAATCCAGATTGCACTTCTCAGTACAAATTCAATGGTCACGACACAAGGAACATGACAGCTAACATACAAGTAAAGATTACAAAGTTCAGTACACTTGCAACTCCAAGCTATTTTCCACTCTACATATTTAACTGCACAAAAAGTAGAAACGTCGTTTCAGCACAGGATAGCCAAGTTACCTATAAGGAGTACAAGCTGGAAGGAAAATTATCATGAGATGCTATTTAAAATAGACATACCTTCAACCAGAAGTAGATATGGAACTTTGGTCTTTCACATCTACTTCATTCAGTTAAAAACATAGGTAAGTTCCCTGTTCGGCTAAGGCATCAAGAAGCACTCTATTTTCCTTGCAGAAGTACATAATGGAAGGACCAACATAATGAATCATTGCAGTATAGAATGGAAGGACAAAATGAAACAAGCTGATAGCGGAATTCATTCGACTAACAAGCTGCTGCTTTGCTACCAGTCTTCTACATATCGATATCAATTTTCAGAATAAACAGTGGTGATTCAATATCACAAAAAGATTGAAGACAAATTCAACAGACACAAGAGCTACTTGTAGGCAAAATAGATCAATTCAGTAAGAACTATTGCTCTGAACTTCTACACGAGTTACACAAAACTGCATCAAAAGTGATTTTTTTGCTCTTGTATGTGACTTTCTTTTATTTTACTCAATGAAACATTAGCTAAGTTACCACAAATTGCCAAGTTTTACCACGAAAGTATTACACGGATAGAAACATCAGTCCAGATCTGAGAGGGAGATTCGGAGAGAGAAACACGACAAACCTTATGCAGATTAGGTGGGGACTAGGCAGCGGCATGCACATTGGGGATACATGGAGATGAGGGCACCGAGGGCGTGGGAGCCCTGCGGATGACGGGCGCTGAGGACGTGGGGAGCCCCTTCGGTGTCGGTGGCGGCGCGGTCATGGGATCTCCTCGGGGCAGGGGCGGCCGCCGACGTGGACGTGGGGGGAGCAACCTCCGAACGGTGGCGGCGCTGGCAACAGAATCCCTTTCGCGGCGGTGGCTGCCGGGCGGGGCGGGTTCGAGGATTCGCCTCGGGCGGCAGCAACCAGCAGCACGAATGATGGCGGCCCAGCGTGAGGAAGCCTCCCTCGAGACGGCGACGGCGCTGGCCCGGGAGCACCCATGGGGCGGCGAGTTGAGGACGTTGGGGAGCCCCTTGGGGCGGCATGGTGTGGACATCGGGAGCCCACATGGGTCGGCGGCGGCGCAGACACCGGTGATGCAGCTGAGGCGTGGGTGAGGATAGAACGGAGGCAGGAAGTGAGTGGCTAGGGTTTCGTGAGTCTCATTTATGTCTCAATATGGACCGCGGCGTGTGTATGGGCCACGACCACGAATCACTGCCGGTTTGGCCTCACTGCCGTCAGAGTCAGCCCCGCATTCCCGAGGGTCGTCTTTTTACGTTTCCTGTGAGTTTCGGAAGCCGACAGGAATAAGATATCATTCCCCGACGGTTTAAATGAAACCACGAAAAATGAAAACTATCAAGATTAATCACGAAGTGCGGTAGTGCCACTCCTATAACAAACACTACACCACCCCTGTCCTGTTTGTGGCAGAAGGAGTGGTGAGGCTGCGATGTGGAATTGCCCGTCGGCCAGATAGGAGTTCAAGACGTCGGGATCGCAATAGGAGGGAGGACGAGTTCGTCGGGGCGCCGCCGCTGGCGGCGCCCACACACCACATTCTTTCTTGGCCCGCTGGACCATGCTGATCGCTACAGACCGCTCGGAGAATGGCGACATCCCGTGCCGCACAACGCCTCCACGAGGATGAGCAGCGTCGGTATGCTACGCCTGGCGTGGAAGCGGCGAGCAATCTCAGCTCGCCGTCGCCATCGGGCGCACACTCCACGGTGCGGCACTTATGCGCCACCGACGGCCCGACCCAGTTTGTAGACGGCCATGACGATGGGTGTAGAGATGAAGGTGGTGTGCGACGGGACGCCGATCTTGCCGAGGCTCGCATTGGCGATGATGAGCACAAACAATCCCTAGGACATGGCTCCCTTGTTGGTGGCGACACGAGGTCCTCCACCTTCTCGATGAGCATGGCCTGGAAGCCGCGCGCTGGGAGGGAGCCGCACCCCTTAACACGTCTCGCCCTGCCGTCATGAGACCCTGGTCCGCCGACACTGGATCTGTAGCCCCCGACCCTGGTCCCCCGCCGCCGGCCCTGGAGCTAGGGTTTGGACTCAAATGCATGGAAGGAATGCAGGTAGCGCTGAACCGCGTGGATGCAGGCGGCCATGGCTGCCCTGACCCAGCGGGACTTTGAGGGGAGGCGTCGGCGGCGGGCCCGGGACGCTCACGCTATGGAGCGGCGGCTGCCCTGACCCCTAAATTGATTTAGGTGTCCAGGTGTGCAACTCCGTCTATTAGTAGTACTAGTATGCTTTCAGAAGCGCTGCCACTGTCGCTTTTCCTGACTGTTTCATTGATCATTCATGGAAAAAGTTTCCTATGGAAATGATGTTGTATCTTGTATGTGATGGTGTTCGAAAAATAAACATATTGAGTGCTTGTTATTAGTTTTAAATATTAATCATAAACCTCTAATGATTATGCTTGCTAATGATACTCTAGTAGTTACTGCAAGAGCGCGAGTTCATGGACTAGCATCAGGAAATTATTAGTCTAGCTATATACACTGAGATAGTCCAAAATTACTACTGCTTCCCTTCTAGGTCCGTCTCCGCCACAGCCCCCGCTTCGTCCGCTCCTTCACCACCACCCCACTCTACCGCGCCATGGTGGCTGCTTCTGCCAGGAGGAGGCAGAGCAGATCGGACAACAGTGGTGAACGTGACATCATACGATGGCACCAGCTTGGGTGCATGCGACCACGACCTCAGATGGCAAATGCGACTGCAGACGGCGCATGGAGACACCCATTAAGAAATGTCCGATGGTGACAAAGGATCCGTCGTCGTGGCAGTAACTCGATGCAGCCAATGTGTGCTCGGGAGCCAAACAAGAAAACTGCATCCTGGTGGGCACAGCCAGACTCACAGACGACCAATGCTTCTTGCAAACATGCTTCGAAGATGTTTTTATGATTTGGTACTATTCCCACTGCCTCCCATTCATATGTCAAAATATAACACTATCTAAGGAAAAAGCTAGCAAAAGGGAAGAGAAGGTGGGGCTAGATGTGATAGTAGTGAATTGCTTATACAATGGACCTGGAGCCTTGTGTAATCCATATATATGACCATTAAGAATCAAAGCTAGGTCTTTTGTATTCTTCATTTAATTCAATTCTAACTGCTTGTCTGCTAACTGCACTTTTTAATGAGATCATACTACTTATTTCAAATAATTCTGATAAAGACAAGAAAAAAAAGGACTTTGAGGGCATTTCTGTACAAGCAATGTCGTGTGTCCATCGCTTGCATCCACTCAACAGGACCTTAAACTGGATGGAACATGGGTGGACTGCCGGCACCTACCCTCCTCTCTCCCTCCTTCCTTCCCTCTCCTTCCACTCCAAACCCATCCCCACTCACCCGAATCCAGATTCAATAATAAGTCGACTGCAAATCCGTGATTAACAGCTATTCGTTTGATCTATACCTATACATCATCTCAGCCACTAGGCTGACCTCTTGGGAGCGTCTGCAAGATCTGCCAACCGGGGCGCCGGCAGGCTCATCGGGTGAGTGGGGATTACTAAAGCGCTCGTCAACAGGGTTGCACCGGTCATGTCCATCCCCTGTGCATCGTGTGATGCAGTTGAGGTCACATGGAGGCGAATCATTGCGTGGAGGTTTCTGTGGGTGGCTCCGTCCAAGAGTATATTTTGATCACACTAAAATTTATTTCATAAGCACAGCGGGATCAACAACTGTCTTTTAGGTGGAATTGGTAATGTCGATCGGTATTGCAAGAGACGGTAGTTATAGCTAGCTAAGACCCTGCACTTGATTTACAGTGTGTTCTTCCCCACGTGCATAGATACATGAGATGTCCGGTAGACAGACCGGAGCTCGAGGCAAAAGGCCACTAGCAAGGGCAACGCTTTAAGTAACTTAAGGCCAAAAATGGCTCCATCTCCACCTCGAGCTGTTCACAGAGCTGAAGCCCCCAAAAATGGCTTCTCTATTCAAGTGGAGACATGCCAAACGTGGCCAGTGGATGGTCACCTGTATGTGCATCCTCATGGGAATGGTGCATCAGGACTACTCCCATTGCCTCCCATTTCTATAGAGAACACTAGTTCCATTTTGGTGTCTGAAGCTACCATACTTGTGAAAAAAGAAACAACAACGAGAAGGACAAGTCTGGCCAAGTGATGAGGAAGTGCACACTGCTCGGAACAAGGCGTGGGGGTGGTGCTCATATAAAGGCCTCCGAATGTACACCAATCAGTTTCACTCAAACATCACGGCCAAGACATTTAATATCCTTCTTCCTGCACAATTTCGACAATACTGCAAATTCTTTTTTCAAAACCCTACTCATTATTTCAAACAATTCCAACAAAGAAAAAGACAGGAGGCCGGCCTTTTAAGCCATTATCTCGTTAGGCTTTATTTCAAGACACCTTGCTTGCATCCACTAAAACAGAAATAAAACTGGCGCCATGGATTCATCTAATGTGTTGCATCTGATTTTTTTTCATAGATTTGCACTACTACAAAAATGTTTTTACGTGGCACTTCGCAGATATTAACCGAGGCGGTCAACAAATCCATGCATCCACCTCAGAAAATGCTTGGTGATGATTGGAAGCGGTCATTTTATTTACCAAGGCACCAAAAATAACCCGCTATATCAATTTATGGAGACAGACATTTTATTTGCTGAATCATTTGAAAAATGTTGACCTCGCAAATTTGTGGGGTCACACCTGCCCCCCTTGACCTTCGACTGCCGGAGGGAGCGGGAGAGGGACGAGGGCTTCCCACAGAGAGAGAGAGGAAACAGGGGGTGAGCGATGGGAGCTTGGATTGACCACCGACGGTCCGGCCCTCACTAAGGTTGCCGAGGGTCGGGCGCCCGGTGGACAACCTTGCTCTGGAGGTAGAGTAGTTTGCGAAGGGGGGACGACAGTAACAAGTTTAACGAAAGTGAATAGTAATTAAGTTGGCTACCAACCGATCCCTTTCCTTGTGCCCGTACCGGGTATTCATAGGAAGATGGGGAGTTGGAGGGGCCGATTTACAATCCGCATACATGGTAGGTAGGAACGCACCCGCCTACAAGTGGGCCCTCGCAGGGGCGTAAAGGTAACTACCCGCTGGCAGGACAATACGGGAACTGCACTCGAGTCCCTTCCATCGCCTGGGTTGTAGGGTTCCTTCTGTGAGCCGTCATTCCCTCTAGCCTGCGGAGGACCCGGTCTCGGCCGCCCCCTCCTGCCGTTGTCCTTTTCCGATGCCTCCGTCGTCGTCCTTGGCCGATGCCTCCACCGTCGTCCTTGGCCTTGGCCCTAGCCCTAGCCTGCCGTAGCGGGGGTCTTGTTAGTGCTTCGTACGTACGTGGAGGGGCCTTCGCAAAAGAGACCTACATAACTTGATATGCCAGTTATATGAAATTGTGCCTTGGCCCCTCGTAGCGAGGCCTGCAGGGCTGCCGGGGCTAGCAAGGGTCGCCCACCCCAACAACAGCCCCTCGAAGGTCCGGTTCCTTTCATGGAGGGCCAGAGCTGCGAAAAACAACTTCTCGGAGGGTCTTGCGGGAGTGGCACGCGTGCTGCGACCGTGGGCCCTTGCCAGCGACGTCCTCGGCTGCTCGTTTCAGGATCTCGGCGGGTTGGTTCGGCTCGCCCCGCACCCTCCCCGGCCTATAAATATGTACGGTGGGAGGTGACGGCTCGTTCTCTAGTATTGCTTCCACGCCGCTGCTCCCGAATTCTCTCGTCGGAGGTTATTTTGCTTGCTTGCGCGGAGGTGTTGTGCTTTGTGTAGTTGCGGAGTCCACTCACTTTGCTTCCGAGGTGTGGTGTGATAGCGCGGATCATTTGCTCTTCCGACATGGCAGGTCCAACAATCACTGACCTCAACATTGAGGATGAAGCACCATCTCCTTTCATGTACTTAGGCCTTAGTGGCAGAATTGGAGTAGGCATGGCATTGCTCACAACAGTCTATTCAGTCCCAGAAAAGTTCAGACTTCTATTCACATTCTCATCAGGTATCTCAAGTACATTCTGATTCTCAACAGGCACTAGCAAGTTATTAGCAAACTCTGACAACATGGGGGTGGGGTTCATTCTGATTCTTACGGGAGCAAGTCTGGTGTTAACCGTACCAGTATTGACCTCAGGGTTTCCAATGGCTTGATCAGAAGTAGTGTGGTCAAGTGAACCAAAAAGATCAACAGTGGGAGAAGACTGCATCATCCAACGATTGTCGGCATTGATATCAGTGTTCCTTCCCGAACCAAGGTTACCTAAAGGAGGGGGTGGAACCTTGTCCACCAACAGGGTCCATGTACATCCAGCGTGGTGGGGATGGTGACACTAGGTCTAGTGGCCCGATGGTCACGTTGGCTTCCTCATCGGCAGAGCGGTGATAATGGACTTCTTCATAACATAACAAGGAGAGGTCCATGAGTCTGCTTTAGGTGGGATCCCTGCATTAATCTTAACATCATCTGGAATTTTTGCATCATCATTCAAGTAAACTTGGACAACTACCTTTGCAGGATCCCCAGTACCAAACCAATCCATCATAATCCCAAAGCCTGACACTGCCTTAGCTACGATGTTACTGTATTTTAAATCCTCTGGAAAACCTACTAGCATAACCCAAGCTTCATGACCTAGATCAAATGTGCGTGCATTTTCTGCTTCGTCATGCTTAACAAAAAACATGTGTCTTCCCCCAAAAGGAAAGACCGGTCCAAAGAAGCGCTCTCTATCTAGGGGTGAAGCAAATCTGACATAGGCATCTCCCAAAGGACAGGGCATGATATCGGTGACATTTACCTTGTGTTTTACGAAAGAACTCATGGAGTATCGGTTCAAGCTGATCGAAATCCTTCTTGTTGACCGGCAGCTCGAGCTTGGCAAGGGCGAGGCTTGCATTGAACTTGGTGTAGCAAACTGATCACATACACCTGATGTCGGATGACTTCGGCCCGTTTAGGGGGATCCGCGAACGTGAAGCCTTTTGGGGACGAAAGGGTGAGGATCACACGCCCGGTTCGCCATCTTCTCCGACAACGAGCTCGAGGAGGGTTTTTGCATAGTGTTTTTCGGGGATGGTTTGTGATTGGGAATGGAGGCATCAAGAGGTGGTACTACGGTTGGTGAGGCGATCTTTATAGCACTCATTCACGTCCCTTCACCTTCCAAACAGGAGACGTTTATAACGTCGTTTACTATGACAAGATGGGGGTGGGGTTCACACTTACATTCTCATCGTATTTTGCTTCCCCTGTCATAATATGTTGATTTGTGTCAATCTTCAAATCGCTATCGGTTCTAATTCAAACCCGGTTGTGATCTGTGTCCATCAAGACCACCGTCGGGAACGATTCAACCCGGTGGTGATCTAAATCTTCACTGCCGGAATTGGTGGAGCCCGTGGAATTTCTGATTTGTCCCGCGCTGAACGGTTCATCACGCCGGGCGGCGCAGTTCATCGCTGCCGGTGGACTAAATTTCGGCAAATGATAACGGTGGTAGTGATGAACGATTATGTAGTAGCGTTAGTTAGCGGTCGATGTTAAACGCCCCCTTGTCAACATCTATGGTGATTGCAGCAACTCTGCCAACCAGAATGCAGCCCGCGATGTGTCGCATGATCCAGCAAGCTAACACACATGATCTGCACCGGTAGCCCCGAAGACCTGCACTTAACGGCTCCGCTTGATGAAACGGCGGGAGGTACTCGGAATAGCATAGGAGAACCGGGGAAGCGTTATTAGTAGGTTTGCACCATTGACTGAAACGGAAGAGGACCGAACATGCCCAGAAGATTGCTGCGGATGGGATGACTGAACCTTTGATTGCATAGTTCCTTACTAGCTGTGTTTAAATATTGAAAAACATTGAGTAGTACTGTTTGAATATGTCAATTGATGCAAAATCAGGACTACTTTTAAGTCTAGTTTCACAATGAAAAAATATTGAAAAAACTTAAAGGCCATAAGATTCATGAAGAGTGCCAAGATGGTTTACCCAATGGCCTTTCCTGATGCCACTGCGCCTGACACAGGAGCACCGTTGACATGCCTCTGCTCATTGGTCAGCTAATTATTTGATATTTGTATCCTATGCAAATTAAGAACAATAATAATTAAGATTATTATTAGGTTGTGCTGCTAGCTGTCATGTGAATATATGAAGACAGTAAGTTTTGCACTGGTGAAAGATATGCCTGTTGGCATGTTGCAGTGCTAACAAGATGATCCATTTTGATTATTTTGGAGTAGTTAGCCAAGTGACAACTTACCCCACTTTGTACATTTTGATCACTGGTCACAGCTTTGGGACAAGCTGACTCTGAAGGATCCGGCCAACTTGGTGCTTCCACCCTGCTGATACTGATGAAAGATATGGCAGGATATGATCCTAACCTGTCCAATGTTGATCTTGCAGGCCGCACAAAGTGATAGCTAGGCACTGGCCTCCGGAATAATGCCACATAGCCACTCGTTACACTCCTGATGCATCCCACACCAATGTGATAGACTGATTTGTATCATATCGCCTCTGAGTCTTCACTATACCCGCCCTCGGGAATGATTTATCTTGTAAAATGGATCTGTGAGCCCACTATATATTATGTATAGTAGCACGTGAACAAAACAGCACACGTACGTACCTTTATTGCACATAACTATTGGCTGCCCAATACTTTAATCTGTGAGCCCACTATATATTATGTAAGATGGATCAGTTTTTAAGAGAAAAAATTGTGTGATATGGCACTTTGGAAAGTGCGAGATGAAACTGTGCATTAAGACTGGCCTAAGAGCGAACAAGACAACGAATTATCTCTAATTTTTTTAAGAGAATGTAATTTTTTGTCTATTTGCATTTGTATGCATGGCTTCCCTAGAAATGTGAATGGGTAGAACATGTTGTCATCACTATTGTATAACCTTTAAATCATCCTTTACTATTACTCAGATGGTTTTTAATGGCAGTATTAGAAATTGATTCCTAGTAGTGGTATCATCCGTCTAGACCAGGCAAGTTCTATGGTAGCCAGGCAACCAAAAGTGGGAGCATGCGTCCATGTTGCCGAGGCTAATGGTGGAAGCTAGTCACTTAATGGAACACAATAATCAATTTTATTTATTTGGAAAAATATTTTGTCTCCTGAGTCTATTATTACATACGTTACCCTTTGTTATTATAAACATGCATCATTAGCATGCAAAGTATAATTAGGATATTAGGTACAGTAAATTTCCTATAAAACAATTCTTTGGTTTAACCTGAAAAAATATATTAATCTACATCATCTAGTTTCTTATTTAAGTTATATTAAGTATATGTTAATCTTTGCACCATGGATATTTTAATTCCCGGCAAGTTTTCCATGTTTCCATCCAAACGGGCACTGACTTTGGTGGTTGCTTTGTTTCCTCCAACTGTGTAGTGAACACTCACCTATTCTGCGCCATGTAAGCATTCACTTATAGTCTATAGTTAACGACAAATCTAGATAGATGCATTAGGATGCAATTGGATGCCAGCCTGGTTTATCCGCTGCAAATGTATCACACTAGTCTTTGCTCCCAGCATAGTATGAAACTTTTCATATTTTCCGTGCAGCATGGCTTGCGTTACGCATTGTGCCAGCTTGTAGGGACGGACAACCAATCGTCAGCTGCTTGTAAAGAGGACAGGCTTAAGCATGCGTCGAAACACGGCCAGAAGGCAGACTCCTCCAGCCAGTACTTCACTTTAGGGGACACTAGGAGCTAATGGGATTGAGGCTCATGTCTCTGCCATTGCCATGTTGCGGACGATCGTTGTCCATCAACCAGGTTTAGGGGACGTGGATTTTGTGACTTTAATCAAATTAGTTATTCTCTGTTCGTCCTGAACCTATACTACCTATACTTTGTTATCATTAAGTTTTTATGCCAAGTAACCCAAACTCAAACCATAAGGATTTGTGTTAAAAAACTTAAAATTGATGAAATCATTTGTGGTTTGAAAGCGACACAAACTGTAGCAGTGTTTATCATTCAATCTGTTCAATTTGATCATTAAAGCTACACTGGGCTTAATCATCTGTCTAATTTCATATTGAATGTTCAAACAATAATTCTTCTAGGAAAGCAACTGCATTGTGTTTTTGGTTCATGAGCTCCAGCCCGCCAGATGATTATTTTTCCCTTCTCCCCCAATTTTTTGTTCTCTGTATACTGAAATGCATATAGGTTGTGACATTATCCTAAAATCGATTTACATCTGGCTCTCTAGGTTCTCTTCTTTGTGGTTATTTGTTATCATCCTTTAATCCTCTTCTCCATGCATTTTACCTATTTTCGAGCTAGAAGTGATAATATTTTCTTTCCAGAAGCTAGCACATGCACTTCGACACGGCTGTTCAAAGTTCTCTGAATATATACTCATCTTTCAGTCTAGGGCCAGTTACTTTCACTATCCAGATTGCTTCCCTTTGCATGTCTTGCACAAAACAGGCCACAAAGAAGCAAGCACTTGTGACCTCTTGCCACATAAGGAATGGGCCAGATACCTATAGTTTTTCATGTACTGTACACTATCTCCTGCATGCACAGTCACATATGCTTGCTTTTATGTCGGGAATAGTAGCAGAACCGTGTGAAATTCATTTTGCTTATTGTCCTTTATTTTTTGGGAGCTTGTTTGCTTAGTGCCTTCGGTATAAAAAGTCTACAAACTCAAAGTGTCATTATCTGCTTTTTAACTACAAAGCCCTGAAAATACTTTTAACGGATGTTGACATACGACATTACAGATCTGGTTCAATTATTTGATTGATTTCAATGTCTGGAGCATTTGATGATATTTAAGTAGAAGGGGCAATCATCTCTGATTCAATGCCTAAATGCATCCATTTGTAACTACAAGGGGGATTCATCTCTGATTATTGTTGCAGGGACAACCTTAGTGATCCTCGCCCACAGCACTTTTTTTGCAAACAATGGCTGAACAGTAAATAGTAATACTAGGAATAGTATTATTGTTTTTCCCTCGCTGCAATGTCTTCAAGTGCAAGCTCCCTACATTTTGATTAGCACCTTTATACAGACAAGTCACAAGTGCACCTTTATACAGGTTTCTCTGCTTTGTCCGAAGTATGATGATTCTGTAGGTTACTCTGCTCTGATCAAAGTATGATGATTTCTGGAGTTCATTCTAGAAATTAGTTAAATAAATTAAATTGATTTGGTACTGCAATGTCAAGATAACTTGAGCATTTATAACTGGGGTACAGCTAATTTGGCTGCATGGATTACACATGTACTGCTAATTCAATTAGTCCTCCAGTTCCAATGGCTGCTAGTATTACTCTCTTTTTTAGCTTGTCTCACAATTTTTGTTGGCAATCAAATGCTTAGTCCTTCAATCAAACATTACTTCAAATACCATTTTTCCAATGATAATGGTCCCTTGGTGTTCAGGTGTTATAGGACTCCAAAAACTAATAGGAGCAAAGGTATTTTGGGCGTCAGGTGTATGTAGTCGATAGCCTGAGATGTCATTGGGTTATAGTATAGTGACATTCCACTCTTAATTATCTTGCCTCTAGTTTCTATTGATACCGAATTTTTTGGGGTTGCACTCATGAGCATTACTAATTCGTTGTGCAATTTTATGCTACTATCAATTCATTATGGAAGATTCACGACTTCTATCAGTGATACTGTTGTTGGAAGATCTTTTATAGATATGACAGACTGAGCTGTTCCATCAAGAAAGCCAGGCTCACAAGTACGGACAAATTTCATTAATTCCGCCTTGAAGGAGTCTCATTTTTAGAAAGTTGTTTGTGACCAGCAAGGTCACTTGAGAAAGTTGTGATCAGCATCTTATGATGGTGCTGCTCAGGACCAACACCATGTTGTCGAATATTCAAGACGAAATATTTTTGTTTTGAATAATGTCTAAATAAATTTGTGTATCTCAAGGATAGGCGATGGAACATATGTTTCTTTATAAATCCTGTGAAATTAGTAGTTATGATTTGAACTATGAAATATTATACTAGCTGACAAGTTCATGAGAGGAACCTGGGATGAGAAGAAAAGTAACTTCTCTCGAAGGAAATGATCAAATAATGTATTTGTGGTTTCGATAATGAATTGTTATATTTGATAGTAACTTTTTATGAATATTTGATCTTACTGAAAATTGTCCTAATCATCGATTGTAGTTATAGACTTTTTTTGTTGCCTCTTGTGGTCTTGTCTCATCTATTTCAATATGAAATCTACCTTTCAAATCAAGAAATAAAAAAAAAAACACGTTGAAGGATTCTTGGATGTTCACCCATAAGGAAAGCCACTTGGCTAATAGAATATCAAAAAAAAAAAAAAAAGGGAGCAAAAACGGCCGCAAGGGCCTACCACGTGACGTAGGTAGAAAACCGACCATAACAAAAAAAAAAAAACGGCCTCAAGTAAAAGAAAAAAACCAGTATATAACAAGTAAAATGGAAAAAAAAAATATCTGCCGTAAGCCCATACCACGTGATGACGTACGAAAAGTTCGTGGGACACGGTCGAACTGGCGCGCGGGGACGGGCTCCCGTGGGTGCTCGGGGACTGATTAATAGTTACTGTATATATATATATATATATATATAGTGGCGGGGCGGTGATATCATTATTGCACACTTGTTGAACCACACGCCAAAAAATCAATGATATTATTGCATTGTTTCACTGATATATATCTGGTTGTCATGGTAGTAAAGAAACTTAAATATGAACCACCACTCCCTACATGCATCTAGGTAGGAGTACACAAATGTGACATCCCTTAAAAAGCTAGACCTAAAACACATAATCCACTACCGGAAACGCGATATAATACGCCGAGTGCGTCCAGCGGTTTACTGAGTGCAATCGGTTGGGCACTTAATTGGCAAACAACAGCTTTGCTGAGTGCTGCCAGAAGGACACTTGAAAAAGAAAACCACTCAGAAAAATCATGGGTTTGCCGAGTGCCATCCAAAAACACTTTCGCAAAGCATGGGTTTGTCGGGTGACGTCCAAAGACCATTCGGCAAACAACGGACACTCACCAAACATGCACTGTCGTTAACCAAAGCCGCCGCCATTAGACCTTTACCGAAAGTGAGATATGCCTTGGGCTGCACTCGACAAAGGCTTTCCCAGTGTTTATCGGGCTTTGCCGAAGTGCTTCTGGCACTCGCCAACTAAGCTGGATCCAACAGTGATCTTTGAGGCGGAAGTAAAGAACATAATACTTGCCAAAAATTGTTGAGCAAAAGGACAATGATATGATTCCACATTAGGTCTAGGTTTTTTTTGTCAGGACAGGCGTAGAATATCTCAAAATGGGTTTTCTCATAGGTAATGTCTATGCTATCACCTTGTGCCTAGCTAACTTTACAAATACTTTAACCTCGGCTGCTCCATCCATCCAAGGCAGAGGTGATAAGACTAATATGCCAAACTTTACAAATTGTGTGCATTGGCAATATTCTACCATGTCTGCTTCTTTCATTCAAGGCGGATATATAACAATGCCATTGATAATACTCTTTTACTAAGTAGTGTCATAATAGAAATAATTGAAATGAAAACAAACTAGTGTTATATCTTTTTCGTCCCAAACAACCTTTTATACAAGTTTGAACACAGCCAGCATGGCATATGTATTTCATATAAATTACAATGTGCAAAGAACATCTTATAGCATATCTATGATCAACTCCTACAGATCAATCTCAGGACAAAAGTCCTGGGAGTTGTGCCAAATTCGTCTTTCGTCTTTGACATGTCTTGTTTCCATATGAGAGCAATGAAATCTAAACTATGGTCCTTTGCTGAAGTGTAGCCTTGGTTCTTGATTGCACTGAACCATCACAACTATGCAACATATATACAGTCTATGTCAATCCATTAATTTTTCTCACTAGTTTGTTAAGAAAATACCAAAAATATTTTACGTAATTTATGTTTGATTAATTGTGCAAGCATAGCTTCTGTAGAACTGTGGATGTGTATACCTTTTAGTTATCGTTGAAGAAAGATGTTAAGAGATCGATACTAGTGATTACATGAAGGGACAGTATGAACCAGAGACACATCGAGAACAATCTTTAATCTATCTAGTCCCTGCACTATTGCCTAGGTAGATGCTTTTGTTTCCTTCTCTTCCTTTGGGCTAGGATGAAGGCCCATGGTATTGAACAATTTTTTTTTGAGATTCCATGGTATTTAACTCATGAAGGCCCAGATTCATCTCCTTTGAGACTTGCAAGGAATTAGCATTTTGAGAGAGATCTCAGAGCATTCTGATGGTGTGCTAATGATATATATAGCAATAGCAACTTTGGGTTTCCTGATGCATCACAATCTCATGCTTTTGTTTGCTATTACCACTAGTCATTCACTTTGACCGTATTTTTTATTTTTTTTGCATGGATGCTCTTGTGTGATTGTGTCTACAGTGTGGACGCCGACAACACAGTAGCAAGCAATGCAAGCAATTGAGAAAGACTCACCAGTGTTATAGGATCCCTAGCTTGCTCTCTCACAGCCAGCAGCCAATGATGCAGGTGCATCTCTGCTACAGGTTTGTACCGCATGGTGCCCCTATTTATTTACCACAAATCATATTCCATATGCTATGCCTGATTCTTATTAAATAGGGTACATTATCTTCATTAGGGCCTGATGGTAGATACTGAAACCCCATGATCTAAATTAAAGCAAACGCATCCGAGGCTTGAAACCAGTTCAACTCCAACTTTTTACTCAGGATAATATATGGAGGACTGATCCAAAAAAAAAAACTTTATGGCCGGCCATGTTCAGCCCAGCTCACTATATAATATGAAACGATGCGAAGCAGCATCCATACTTGGCTAGTTATATGCGCCAAATATCCTAGAAGGCTTGAACTTACCAACTAGGTTTCACATGGTGATTTTTCGAATGTTAGTTGTGGCAAACATCTTCCTCGAGCAAGAGAAACAGTAACCTCTGTCTCGGCTAGGAAGCAGGCGGAGCCATGGCAACGAGGACCTGGCAGCTCGGCGCCATGGCCAACAGCGCTGAGCCATGTTACCTCAGCACCATAGTCCACGGTGCCCTCCTTGGGGTCCAAAGCCGAGATTCAGACGCAAGACGGTATAAACGTGAATATTCCTCAAAAAAATCAACTAAAAAAACAAATCATGTATGTGTAATGTGAAACTATATATATATTAGGCTCCATAAAGAATACAATTATATGCATCTTTTTACATCCAAATGTAAAAAAATTCATTGTAATTTCATTTTCAATAATATTTTTATTTGTGTCCAATGGTAAATGCAATGTGCATTTCATTTATAAATTTTAAAACAAATTAATACATCCATTTAGGTGTCTGGAAATTAAGTTGTTGCTTCTTCTAGACGAGCAGAGTCAAAGCCTGCCTCTACCAATGATTAATAAACCTTTGCCATATTTATAAATCAATTTGTTTATTGAGGGGACCTTTGGATGCGGACCCCCATCACTTTTGCCTGGTTGACCCTCCCTGCATATTGCCTGTGCTCCATTTGGTTGGAGCCTTGGTGATGAGAGGTTCCTGAAACAGGAATGCTCCTGCACAACCAGGCAACCAAAACTGAGCACCGTCACTACCGGAACCACTACCGTTGCCGTGTGTTCGGCTCTAAGCCGAGTCCCGATATTTGGCCTTTTCGGTTTAGGTGGGCGTTTCTGAGAAAACTGTGTCGTGTGCCCTAAGCCGAGTGTAACCCTAGTCACCGCGTTCCCGAGTCGACCGGATCGAGGAACGGGAACGAGGAACGTGGTACGCCGATTCTCAATACAGTTTGGAACGATGAGTATACAGCTTCAGGGCGTTCCAAATTAACATGGATCGTGATCCTTGTTGATTTGGGACGACGTCCCCGGAATGACAAGGAACGAGGGACGCTAATCAAGACTTGCATGTGTTGCCAGTTGGGTCACAACGCCCATATAAATCAACAATTGAATGGCCAGGAATGGCATGCATGGCAACAACTACCAAGTCCTAAAATCACGGACATGGAAACCGCATGCCACCAGATTGCGCCTGCGGAACTAGGCTGGAGTGCCGATCCCATTGTGATTCAGTCGACGATCCAACCGAGCGATCCTGGCTTCCTACCCGTCGCCCCCGTCCCTCGACCGGGAGCGAAGTTCGGGACGCTGAACCCTGGTTCGTTCCACGTTGCGGTGACTAGGAGTGTAACACTCGGCTTAGCCTAAGCCGAGTGTATTATAGCGGCCGAGTCCGGTAGTGCGGTGTCCACGTAGCCCGGCCTATTAGTTGATTATAATGGAACCAAATTTAGTCAAAAAAATTTTAGAACAATACAAATTTATATACATATATATATGTTAATATTAACCTTTACAAAACTTAGTCCACCTTGCCTGACTGCGATTTCTTAATCAAGATATTTACACGTATATGTTAATCTCACGCCATGGATATTTTAATGCACTTTTAAGTTATGCTTACTCTGTCGCATGGATATTTTAATGCACTTCGTTATGCTTACTCTGTCGATCTCTCGCTAATACTCACACAGGCACAGACCTTGAAGCAAACAATAGTTTTCAGTCTTCCCTAGTGACTATTCATGGCAACAGGAACCCTCTCCAGGCTTCAATTGAAACAGGCACTGAATTCAACTGCATAGTGACTATTCAGCTATTGCACGCCATGTAAGCATAAGGGCAGCATGTTCATATCAATTACTGTATCTGACATAAAATGTGCTACTTTTTCATTAGGAGTATCTGCAACAAAAATATTCTGAACATTTTAAGGCAAACCAAAATAAGTTTTCCCATGATTTAGCTCGGAGTAGTAGTGAGAGGTGATGGTAACTATTGCAATCATTTGGAGTTATAATCATAGAATAGTACAGGGACGTCGCGTCTGTCTAGGGACGAAGAATTGACAACCTGGCAAGGTAGCCAGCGACCAGTGTTGATCGATGAGACCATGGCCACGATGTTAAAACGCTGCTCATTGTCGCTATAGTGCAACAACCAGAGATAGGGAATAGTTGGAGATTATGAGACAATAACTGGAGCCCCCGAATCCTTCTGTACACTGTGGGGCAACAACCTTAGCAAGTGTGAGGATCAAAGCTTCATGTAGATGCCACGGATGTAGTTCGACAAGCTCTGAGGATACTACTCGGTGCTGTCCTGATGCATCCCACGCCCAGAGCCATCCAATTTCTATTGCCAGCATGATCAACTAATTTGACAGAGTTGCCTGTTTCACGAATGGTCTATCATCTTGCGAGATGGAGCCATGAGCCAGTGACTATATATCAAGTATAGTAACGTTTGAAGTACAACAGGTGTGCCTTTATTATACATATCAATATATTGCCCCCTCATGCATGCTACAACACTATCATCACAAGAGAAGATCCATTCTGATTTCTTTTTATGTAGTGATATCTAGAGGGTCAAGGAAGTAACAATGTACAAGTTCAATTCTTTTCTTTTCATTGCAAGGATAGTAGCTATAGTGCCCCACTCTAATCTGACTTCTGTTCTACTATTACTTGAAGACCTTTTGTAAGTGCACACTATTGTTCTAGGCGATCTGTATGTAGATTTATTAAAGCAACTGACTGATTTAGACAAACTAGGAGTTATCAGAAGAAACTCAAGAGTTGAAAGTGTGGGCGCCCACATCGTAGCACTAATATAATTGTTCCTGGGAGAAAACAATCCGCTTAGTTTAATAGTTGGTACACAGGTTCATGGCCCTCGTCACTGCAAATGGAATGCAGCACCTGTCGAAACTACTGTAATGATCTGGTGTAGTGTCTGAAGCCTAGCTAGATTGCAGTTACAATAGGAGCAGTCTAGTGCCAGGGGGCTGGGAGCTTGTTATCCATATGGAACATGGAGGAGACTTGTGTGGCAAACCTGATGTAGCTAGTGTTGCTGGACTGAAAGTGTGTGTGGCTAGACACTCGCTACAACACACAGGAATGTCGCTGCCATCTCCAGTGCTGTGCGGCCGGCAGTCACAAGCACAACCACCGCAACAGCCTGACTCGGTCAAGAGCCTGCTAGCTGCCAGCCAACAGTCTTCCATAGATCCCCACCCCACTGCACGCTCATGGATCAGGCCACAAGAAGCAAGGATCTGGCAAATGCGTCGACAAATCGATTGATTTTAGAGGTGATTTGAGACTGCGATAACGGTGAGGGGAGGAGAAGGAGCACCTGGGCTTGTAGCGTCTTTGAACACTCCCAGCTGGTTGTAGTGTTTATTTTTTCATAAGAACTGCTGTAATAATTTAGTGCATACCTGACAAAAGAAGAGGACATTCGAATATGTCAAATGATGTAGAATTGGGACAACGGTTCAGGGATCAAGCTTTGGTATATAGTATGACATCAATGTTGCTATCATTAGTCAAGTTCCACGATGAGAATTAGAGAAAAAATATCAAGAAAGACCCGTGATCAAGAGAGCAGAGTCGTGCTTGCACTGTTGCCTTTCGCGGCAAGAACGTAGACCTTTGACATGTCCTACTTCCTCCCCCACGGGTGCCTCTAGAAACATTTTCCTGCGTGTTGCCTTTCCTGTGATTACTTTCCTCGGTCCAGCAACGGGAGAAGACTTTGGCTACATGCCTAGGCTCATGAGACATGCTTCCACTAGTACCTAAACACTTTTATGTGACGGGCTTAAATATATATTTTGAGTGGCGGGCAAGTGTGTGCCCGTCACTAAGTAAAGGTCACGGAAAATATTTTTTTTACCATGGCGGGCAGAGTGCCCGTCACAGTTAATCAAGCTTGCGTGGCGGGCGAGTTACATGTGCCCGCCACGGTAAAGATTTCGAAAAAAAAAAAAAAACAGAAACCCTAGATAGGCCCGCTGAGCCCATCTAGGGTTAGGGATCCGCCGAGCCCATCCAGGCGGGGACGCCAGCGCCGCGACGCCGCCGTCGTCCGGCGCTGCGTCGTCGTCGTCCCCCATGCGACGTCGCCGTCCCGCCGGAGCAGCGTGGAGGGAGGCCGGATCCGCCCTCCATTGGTGGAGTAGCTCGCCGGGAAGAGTATCGCCGCTGCTCCTAGGGTTGGGGAAGAGCGCCGCCGCCGGATCCGTTGGGGGACGCGGGCGCAGCCGCCGGATTCCATGGACGGCGAGGGCGGCGCTGCTGGATCCGTGGGAGAAGAGGCCACCGCCGCTGGATCCGCTCGAGGGCGACTCAATCCGCCCAGATCCGCCCGCGTCCTCCAAGCAAACGCCGCCCTCTCCATGCCCCGCCCTCTCCATGCGCCGCGTCCTCCACCGCTCGATGTGGAGAACCACCGGTAGGAGCGAACGCCGCCTCTCCATGCGCCGCTGTGAGGAGACCCGCATGGATGCATGCGTGCCTGCGCGTGGTTGAGAAGGAGGGGAACTTGTGCGGTGGAGAGTGAAGTGAGGGCGAGGGAGAGGGACCGCCGGCTGCGCGGAGAAGAGACCGGAAGGGAGTGGAGAAAAATGAGTTGGCTGCCGCATCCAAACCCTAACTTTCTATTATATAGTTGGCTGTCTGATTGGGCCTTGCCTGGATTTTTGGGGCCTGATTTTTTTGCGTGACGGGACTTATATGATGCCCGCCACGGAAAAGATTTTTTCGTGGCGGGCGCCGCGTGCCCGCCACGCAAAAGATTTTATTTTGCGTGGCGTGCGTGTTAAGGTGACCGCCACGCAAAAAATCTTTCCCGTGACGGGCAAAAAAACGTCCGCCACGTAAAAAAAAAGCTAGACGTGGCGGGGTATTTTCCGTGACGGGCAAAAAAAGTGCCCGCCACGGAAAAGATTTTGCAAGTGCTCGCAAAATCATTTCGTGACTAGTGTTCGTTCCCATGGGTGCTGTTGACAATCTGGCCAGCCAATGGATTCGATTTTAAAGCACAGTTAATCCGGCCTGGTACCAGCTACAATCCTGTTTTATCCTACACCTAGTCGGCCAGTTCTATGTGAGCTCCAAAACTTACCAGCTATTTTGATAGTGCAACTTCTATGGTGGAATATTCTTCATTTTCTTGTGCTCTTTGTCTCAGGTATATATATATATATATATATGTGTGTGTGTGTGTGTGTGTGTGTGTGTGTGTGTGTGTGTGTGTGTGTCTGCTACTTTTCTGTGATAACAAGGTGTAGTGTATATATATATATATATGTGTGTGCGCGCGCGCGCTACTTTTCTGTGATAACAATAAACCCGGCCGTACCATAAAAGCAATACATTCTATGTTGCATCCTACTTTGAAAAATTACCATCCCACTAGTGTCCAGGACTAACGTGATAGCAATAAAATGTTTCTGCTACTTTTCTGTGAATTCAATAGATAGCACAAACTTGCTCACATGGTCTCCTGCAAAAAAAAAAATACTAAAAATATATGGTACTAAACCCGGCCGTACCATAAAAGCAATACATTACGTCGTGCTGCTAGCTGTCATGTCAATAGCTCTACGAAGGAAGGACGACCACGGCAACCATGGACTGAAGCTCAAGAAGTTCACGAGAGGCAATGTGAGAGAGCCGGGGTTGCAGGTGGAGATTGAGATAAAGGGGGAGAGCACGCGTGAGACCGAGATATTGGGGTGTTTTGGGTGAGAGGAGAGAGCAGGGAAGGCGTCGGCTATGATTTGAGAACCAAACCACAGATCAAGCCAGAAGGATGTCATTCTGCCACATCTCATAACGACTTTAGTTCCATTACGAAAGGAGGGGAGCTCACTTATAATGTCTCTCCAAACAAGGGAGCAATCAGCTCTAACGTCACCGAAGTCAAGTCTATCATCCCATCCATATTTATCCCTAAGCCAATCAATCCAGGGAGCCGGAGGGGCGCTATGAAACTTATAGAGAAATTTTTTTTCAGCAAGCTTTTGTTTTTCTTTTCCATGTCAGGGACACCAAGCCCACCTTTAGGTTTGGGGAGAGTAACATCAGTCCAAGCGACCTTGCATTGGGCTCCAGAGCATTTGTTTTCGCCAGTCCAAAGGAAAGCGCGTTGGCGGGCAACAAGATTGTCAATCGTAGCTTGAAAGAGGAGCAACGAGCACATATGGTAGACAGCTTGGGACGTAAGAACAGAAGTAACACAGGTGGCCTGCCCCATCTCGTTTAGGAGGTGACCTTTCCATCCAGCGAGATACTTATCAGCCTTGTTCCCAAATGCTAACCACGACAGGCTTAGCGGATAATGAATCACGTTGCAACGTCAACGGCAGACCCAGTACTTTATCAGTTTCAATAGAAGGCGGTACTGCCACGGCCCGAAGGCTGCCTCTAGGCAGGCCGACTTTCGTCTCAACTCTTGAATGCTATCCCAGTGCTTCCCACGCCCAAAGGATCCTATTCTTAGTGTGCATCCCATCACAATTAAGTTCATACAGTGAAAATGAAGTACGGCAGTGGCTACATGTATTTTTGTTTGTGAAGTATGCACAGCACTGACTATATATATCATACATATATAGTGTCCGGGCAATGAAAAATGTTACATGTCATTATTGCACATCATTATTGGTTCAACCGTCAGTTCTTGCAACATGTATACCACGCTAGTTGAACCAACGCTAAAAATTCAATGATATTTTTGCATCGTTCCACTGATATATATCTGGTTGTCACAGTAGTAAAGAAACTGGTGAGATGAAAATATATATGCCGGCCGGTCCCAATTGGGCGTGAGCTGGAGACACCGAGGTACAACAGGGAGGAAGGCAAACGAAGAACGGCATCAAGGAACAGAACAGAGAAGAGGCTGGCTTCGTCCAGAGTTGGGGCGAGGAGCGATTTGCTCTCTCTGCCATGTATGCGGCTACACTCTTGTAATTGATCCCAGTTAAACTGTTTTAAACGTTGATAGAATCCAGTATACAACCCAACCATATCATAGTGGGTGTTCTGAAAGATAACTTTGCGAATACATTAACCATGGCTGCTCCATCAGGTAGTGATCCGTGAGGAGTGACTAAAGAAACATAATACTTGCCAGAAATTTTTAGTAAGTATAATCATGTGGACGTACAATGACATGATTCGACATTATGTCTAGGTTTCTTTTGTCAGGACAGGTTCAGAATATCTCAAAATGTGTTCTCTTAGAGGGATAACTTTGCAAATACATTAACCATGGCTGCTCCATCCATCCAAGGCGGACGTGCTAAGACCACAATCCCAAACTTTACAAATTTTGTGTACTGGCAATATTCTGCCATGTCTGTTTCTTTCATCCAAAGTGGATATATAATTATGTCGTTGAGCAAGATGTTACTTTGCAATACTCTTTTACTAAGTAGTGTCATCACATAAATAATAGAAATGAAAACAAACTACTTAGTAAAAGATCTGCCCGCTGTAAGCTCTGCTCTGTGGCCCATCCCAATAATGCAGGATGCAATGCTCTGGACCCTCAGGTCTGTAGCCTAAACACATTCACTGACTGAAGATTCTGGGATTTCCCCTTATTTTGTGATGAACCAGAGACATTAGGGCCGATCTGACCGTCAAGGTGTCATCTAGATCTGTTCCGTGTGGTGTGACAGGTGCGCTTGTTTGTTTTTTTTTTGACCGAACCGGTCGGGGAGCCCCGACCTCTTTTTTAATTAAATGAAAGAATGTTTACAAGAAAGGTTACAAGGCACCCAGGCCCAAAAGCAAAAAAACAAAAAGAATGAGTGAGCTATTACAAGTAATTATCTCTCCACCCGCTTAGAAGAATACTTTTGTTCCTTTTGGCCTTGATGCATGCCAAGCCAAATTCCTGAATGAAAATTCTTTTCCAAGAGTCAAGATCAGGCCTGCTATTATCAAAGATAATGCTGTTCCTCAATTTCCATAAGCTCCAACAGGCACATATAACTAATTCTCTGAAGATGATACCCTGAAAATCACTTCTTGCTTTTAGAAACATATCAGTTGGATTGAGGGATAAATCCCAGCATATGTTCAAAGTGTCCCAGCATTGCTTACTCAGAGGGCAAGCAAAAAACTACGCTTGTAACTCTGTCGCGCCAGTAGAAGATTGTTGTGAGAACCCCAGAACACAGACTGTGTCATCAGTCTAATGCTGTGGTAATCATATATATAGCAACTTTGTGTTTCCTGATGCATGACAATCTCATACTTTTGTATACTATTCTCACCAGTCATTCACTTTGCCTGTACAGTTTCCTTGCATGGATGTTCTTGTCTGATTGGGGCTACATTGTGGACACCGACAACACAGTAGCAAGCAATTGAAAAAGACTCACCACTCTTATATGGGATGGATCCCATATAAGAGTAGAAGGCCCAGTTCAGGTGCAAGCTCTGGGCGGAGGCCGGCAGCTGCAAGGAGAGCGTGGTGAAGACGATGTCCATGGTGGCGAGCAGCAGCATGTCCCGTGCCGGTGCGTTCTGGGCAGCCAACCAGGCCATGTTCCTCGCCATTCCACCGGAGATCCTGGAAGACGTGGCGCCCGTCCTCATGGTTCGCATCGACAGAGCAGGCGCTGCCACCGAGGAGCTCTAGCTGTATCTATGAGGCTGCACTCATGGCTGATGATGCTACCGTGGCAGCTGTTAGTTTTATTCACTCGTAGATGCATGCGTCGAGTTGTAATCCAGTTGTTTGTTTGCATTTAGTCAGTCCATGCCGGGCCGTGCATTTCGGGTGTGTTGGTCGCCGCCACCATGCGTTCGAAACCTGCCTTTTCATCGGTCCAATCTCGGCGCGTGTGTGTGCTCGTGTGGTGACCGTCCTCACCACACGCGCTTCGTAAATCTTACTACTAAAAAGAGTGAAAAGCAATCGTTCACTCGCGCAGACGCATGCATTCCTGGATAAAAAAAATTATCTGGTGACACACCTCTCTCTCACGTCTAAAAATAGAATGCCTTTAAATCTGGCTCCATAAAAAAAACCGCTCGAGCCACACATCCCTCCTATCCCTAAAAATAGAATTCCTGTAATCTGGCTCCATAAAACAAACCCGCCGAGTATTAAAAAAAGTAAAGATAAACAAGGTCGCATGAACAAAATGCGAGTCCATGTGACAAGTAGATGTAATACGAAGTAGAAAGAAAAGAAAAATAAGAGAAAATAAGAAAAATATAAAAAAGAGGAGCACTATAGACATTTCATTGTTTTTTTAACTGTCGAACGAAACTATTTTACAAAAAGTTTTTAGAATAACTTCAACTCGACTAAAAAAAATTTATGTTTGTCGCCATAGACATATAAAAAAATCATGATCCAAGTGCAATACGTGGGTATATGTAAAATAAAATGAAAAATGGGGAACAAAATGACACTATAGAAATTTTATTGTTTCAAGCAGTCAAACAAAAGAATCCTTATGTCGTCATAAACAGATAAATAGTCATGACCCCGTGCAACGCTTCGGGCATGTATCTAGTAATATTAGTAATTCTTAATGCAGATTCTCGTATATATATATTTGCTAATGCAAAATCTCACAAATATTTATCCCGTAATCAACTTTACATCAGCTTAGAATTTGCATGTCACGCCTATAAAGTCAAGGGCCCAATACGCCAGGTCCGTGCGCGCCTGGCAGCCTGCGGTGCTGCCGCCGCCGTCGTCATAATTTTTAAAATAAAATATTTAATAGGAAATAGAATAAACATTACTTAGCAAGTCTGCTCAGGAGCTATTATATCTATTGGAGTTTAAACAAAAAAACAAAATTGGGTTTTAACCCTTATATCTCTCGCTCTCGTGGCGCCGCCGCCTCTCGCTCGCAAGTGCCCAACGCGGCCGCCGAGTCGTCAGCCCCGTGGCGGAGTTAGAGAAAAATTGAGAGAGGTGCATTTGCCTTTCTGGGTGCAACCGTTTGTAATATGTGGGTAGTATGGTGGAAAATCAGATCGCCGGGGGAGGAAGCGGATCCACGCCCGGTCCTCGCCCACCCGACCCCCCTGCCTTGGATTCGCCCGCCCCGGTGCTCCCCCGCCTTGGATCTGCCCGCCGGCGACCGACGCGTGGTGGAGGAGGAGGGGGGAGGGCCGCCGGGAGGGAGGGGAGGACCGTCGGCGCGTTGTGGAGCAAAGGAGTGGCACTCCGTCGTCGTGATGAAGAGAGGAGGGAGAGGTGCACGGCGGACTAAAGTACGAGGGAGACGTGCGCAATGGGAGAGGATGCCACTAGTGCACGATGGATTTTTTTATAATGGTATGCTATAAAGCGTACACATACCTGTATTAAACATTAAGCAAAACATACATAGACAAGTCCAAATACAGGCACCTACTAGAAGGATATAGAAAGGACAGCTGTCCAACCCAACTTGCACAAAGGACCCTTAACAAAAAACATATTACAAACAAGTCCTTTAGCTCTTTTGTGCTCGCCAGAACTACTGCTTGCCGTGCATATCCGTCGACTCCGAATCCACCATTCTAACAATGGCTTTCAAGGGAGCCGCAGAGCATCGACCCCCAAGGGATGAGAACAAATAACCCTTTGTTGAAATGCATCAGCCGGGAATTCCCCCATGCTTCTTAGATCTTGGACATGCACGAACCGCTGAACAACAGCCAGGAAGGAGAGCAAGCCCACACGCCGCAGCTCCACAGACCCACCAGCCACCTTTTCGTACCACACCACCGACACCACTGCCGCATCGGGCCGGCGTCGGACAACTTTGAGCCTCGCGACCAAGTAGCCGTCAAGATCCCGACAGAACTCACCATCAGCTAGTACTCCGGGACCCCCGAACTCCTCCTTCACAGGCATCTCATCATCGTCCGAGGACACGCCACCGAGACGGGGACGATGCCGGAAGGACTTATTCCACAGCGATGATGCCGCCACCGCCTCACCACCGTTGCCCAGGAAACCTAACCTAGATAAACTAGGACCTATCCTACCATGCCGGGTGAAGATCTGCGGTCCCTCCTTCCTTCCGAGGCCTAAACGGTCGTAAGGCATGGAGGACCAGCGGTCTTGCCGGCAGAGGCACCTGCATCTCGGGTGTTTCCTGTAAAGGGGAAAGTGGAGAAGGGTTTCACCGGATTAGTGCACGATGGATTTGAGAGAGGAAGAGAGTGATCTGAGATACAAACCCTAACTCTCTGTATTTATATGACAGAATGGCTGTCGCGCCCTATTGGGATTATGGGGGCTGGATGATTTTTCGGTGGCGGGCCTTTTAAGATGCCCGCCACGGCACGGAAAATAAAAAATCCCGTCACTGTTAATCGGGGCCTTAACCATGGTAGGCAAAGTGTACGCCTGCCACGGAAAAATTTGTGTGTGTGTGGGTGGGTGGGTGGGGGGGGGTGTCACGCAAAAAAGAATTTTGTAGTAGTGAATTGAACTTTTCCTACGTACAATTTACTGTGTAATCATGATAAAATGTAGGATTAGTAGAAATACACATCATGGACGCTACATACAAACACCCGTCCACACTCTGAAAACTTGCGGCCTTCTTAATTCTAATTCAGAACACACCTTCTTTAGCAAGCTGAAATTGCAAAGACGACTTCTCTTCAGAAACTGCACGCACCAACAACGCACTGCTTCCGCTGGCTGATTTAATTTGTGTTGAGGCCAGTGCAGCGCTGCACGCACCAAATCAATCTCGTCTTTGTCAGCCGATCTTCACGTACGTGCGCATCAGCTGCATGCTTGCATTGCTGATGGAAGAAGCCGTTTCACACGGTACAACATATTGTAACAGAAGGAGCACCGTACCACGAAGTATTTCAGGCATGTTGTGCGTGCATGCATGTGGACCGCCGCCAGCGCGCATGGATGAGAGATGAGAGAGATCGATGAGGGCGATGATAGAGTCGCTGCATGCACTTTGCATTTGCAACAACGCATGGTCACACTCACAGGGCAATGTTGTTGCAGATGTAACTGCTGCATACGTGAGTGACTGCATGCGATCGCCCCACGATCGGTGGTGACCACACGGCCGGTGAGGCCGTGAGGAGGCCGGCAGGGCGTTAGTTGGTTCTCCATCGCGTCGTGGTCGTGTGCATGCATATGGGCTGGTTGTTCTAGCGGGATGAACAACTTGAATTAGTTAAACTACTTTATGAAAATTTACAAAAACATGTTGTTGTTGTTGTTGTTGTGTTATGTACCCTTGGTGGAATAAATTTAGGAGGACACTTGGATATAATAATCCTATGTTAGTAGTGGCTTCAAATTGGTACAACATAAATTTTCAATCACTTTACAATGTGATCATAAAGGGACATGGTATGACATGGGACACTAGATATATTTTTTAAAATAACAGTAGCAATTCACTGCAAAATTACCGATTTATATATGGAAAAATTCATAACAAATCAACATGCACTTGACCAATCTCATTATCTGGTTTTAAAGGAATTTCAGGAGACTCTTTATATTTATCCTAATTTATACGAATGGACATTTGGACTTCTTTCTAGCCAAAGATGGTGAAAGCAGACGATTCTCCAGAGTGCTCACAAGATGCAGAAAAGTTGTTCAAAGGTACAAAGATATACAAAACATGTTTCAATTAAATGAAATTAAAGAGTAAATTTTAGAATGACTCTTGGAGATGCCTTTATATTGTGGTCCAAGTTACAATACTTTGGACGCTCACTTTCTTGGGTGTTTTATATCCGTCAAATGCAACTCGACTCTACTACTGCACCAAAAAAAAAAATGGCCAACAAAAGTTCACTTATTTGTATTGCTTTTGGATGGTAATCCTTGAGAAAATTCATCGATATGTAAGTCCAAAATTTAGATTTACACTTAGATCTAAATATGTATTGATTTATATGGATTGAGAATCTAATAATTTGCATGTCCTTATGATTATGATACATTTTTCATTATTCAAAAGATATAATAAACCAAATCGCATAGTTTGTGAGCACTCTATGGAAAAAGTACATGTTTGTCCTAATTAAAAACATCTATTTATCCTTTAATCCAGCTAGAGGGAGAATAAGGTTTTACTAATTGAGGGGCTTATTTATATAGTTTCTATATGTTGCCACAACATTTGTAAATAATCTATAACCAAATTTACGTGTAAACCTTATTTGTTCATGACCTGTCAAGTAGGGAATATGATGCCTTTATAGAAAAAATAACGGAATTTTAATTCACATGTGTTCTTGATTTTAGCACCGCTACCCCATCCAGTATTTCAACTCCAGCACTAGCATGATCGATCTTATGTGATGTGATGCAAGTTATAAATGATTTTTATGCTATCATTGTACCTAGACTGTAATTTTGGACAAAAAAATCCTTATTTGAGATTAAAAAATTGTAGGAATTAATATGAAATTGAAAATTAAATAATCAGATACAATATGTCATATAAGGCGTGGGGCGGCTGCAAGAAGAATCATTATAGTTTAATCTAAGCTGACGTGGTTTCAACTAAATTAAAGTCACACAAATATGACGCACTACTACAAAAGCCTACTAAGGCAACGCCTCCCTTTTTGATTAGGGGCGGTTGACGTTTTGAGCCGCCCTACGGTGAAGCAAATCCTTCCATCGGACTAACCGCCCCTACACTGTAGGGGCGGTTTTGTTTCAGCCGCCCCTACTAATAGCAGGGGCGGTTCAACATCTAGCGGCCCCTACTCGTGGTCCACTGTAGGAGAGGCTCTATATATTGATGCGCCCCCCTCACGGAGAACTTTTTTAGAATTATTACGGAGTTAATATTAATGGATTCGGCAACTTAAGGGGCCCGCCACGCAAAATCCCCCGAGGTGTATAAATACAAGCCGCCAGCCCCGTTCTTCCTCTTCCAACTTGTGGGGGAGGCTTTGCCCCAAAATTGACCAAATTAATGCCCCATGCCCACAAAATGCGCCTTTTCTGTGCAAATATCGTGGTAGGTGGTATGGGCTCCTCTTATATAAATAAAATATGTTGTTGTGTTCTTTTCACCAATCATGCACTTCAGTTTCCATTAGTGAGGGCTTGTCACCACATTTTTATTTTACAATAAAATACAATTTGTCATGGTTACTCTATTATTAAACATCTTGGACATTGTTACTATAAACGGTCAACATTAGTATGCAAAATATAATTAAGATATTATTTGTAGATAATTTATTTTTAGTGAATTAATCATAAGTTTACGCAGAAGTAAAATAATCTACATCATTTGGTTTCTAATCAAGCTATATAAGTATATGTTAATCTCACACCATCGATATTTTGGGGGACTTTTACATTATGCATACTGTGTCCTTATAGTTCTCAGGCAAGCCTTAAACCAAACAATATTTTTCAGTCCTACCTAGCTAGGAAAAATTAAAATCATTCTTATGTAACTCCGTGGCAACATTTCATTGAGGCAACTTTCACATGCATCCATCCAAACAAGCACTACAGTTTGGTAGTTATTTCCTTCAAATGTATTGTGATTATTAAGCAATTCAGCGCCACGTAAGCATTAAGCTAGGCCAGCATGTTGATATCGATTAGTATATCTGTCATAGAATGTGCTCCTTTATTGTTAGGATTTCTTTGCAAACAAAAAACATTATAAACATAATATGCACTATCGGGATCAGTGAATTTGCAAGCTAGCAAAACACTCAGCAAAAGCTTTGCCATGTGCCACCCAAGGGAAATCTCACTTGGCAAAAAATTTGACGACAAATAGCTCTTTACCGACTGCTTTCCGTTGGGCACTTGGCAAAGCCATTGCCAAGTGCTGAAACAACCCTCGAAAAAAAAATGTAACATGGACGGTGAGAAGACGGTATTTCTATCGGGCATTGAGCAAAGCTGTTGTTGAGTGCTCAAACGACCCTCGACAAACAAAAGTAACGTGGATGGCAATAATACAGTGATGGAGGCTTTGCCAAGTGCCAAGACGGAAAAACACTCAGCAAAGTCTTACTATCTAGCGCTCGGCAAAATGTTCGTCGAGTGCCTGATAGACATTCGGCAAACTTCTAGACATTCGGCAAATAGGTCGTTCCCGGTAGTGACGGCAGACCAAGTATGGCATAGTTATGATACACAATTGATATCGCCTAGGATGAATTGATGATAACTTTTGAAATCACTTGGAGGTACAATCACAGAACAGTACACAGACATCACCTCTGTCTGTCTAGGGAGGAAGAATTGACAACCTGGGGAGGTGGTAATGCGGAGATGTGGTGACGGCCCAGGAAGACATATGGCTGACGACAAGGCAATAATTGGATTGAGAAGCCTGTGCCCATGTATCCTGTGTAGACTTAATTGGATTGAGAAGCCGTGTATAGCAATATGCCTCAACACGTGACGACGGAATGCTTAAAAGTGTGATGCCCATTCTGTTGGATTTGCAGCAGCACCAAGAGATGTGGTTAAACGAGATCTAGGTATGAAACTCACTGCTTTCCTGATGCATCCCACGCCCACAGTCATTCCATTGCTATCGTCGGAATGATCAACTGATTTGGTAGAGTGGACTCTATTTCATGACCTATGTCTTCATTATGCTCGCCATCGCGAATGCTCTATCTTGCGAGATAGAGCCATGAGCCAATGACTATATATCATGTGTAGTAGCATTTGAAGTACAACACGTGCAGTGCATGTGCCTTTATTGTTCATAACTATTGCCCCCTGCAAACTGCTGAACCACGCCATTACAATAGAAGACCCATTGTGATTTCTTTAATGTAGTCAAAATTAGATTGGTAATTTAAGTAGCGATAAACAAGCTTAATCTGCCTTCAGTTCTACTATACTTTAAGACGTTTTTGTAAGTGCACACACTAATGTTCTAGGCAGTCTGTATATAGATTTAAAGCAAGTGACTGATTTAGAGACTGATTTAGATCCAGTGGAGTTGTCAGAAGAAATTAAAGTTGAGAGTTGAAAGTGTGTGCACGTATTGTAGCGTTAAAACAACTGGCACTGATCGAAAAAAATTTGATCAGATAATTTACACTTTGTATTGCACAGTAACACTCCTCATATTTTAATAGTTCGTATAGAGCTTCATGGCACTCGACATGGTAAATCCAAGGAAGAACCTGTCGAAACTATTGGTTGAATCGTATGGAAACCATACTTACTTACAAGGCGGTTGTCATGGACAACGACTCACTGTGTTTCTAGTTTTCAGTTCTGATTGTTTGTCCTGTCTCGTTGCTGACTATTCTTAAGCCCTATGTACTGTACGAGATCGAACAATTTCGCAGGGCAATTGAAGTGCTCCAGCCGGCGGCTACATGCAAGCTTGAGGATGCCACGGGCATGACGATGACAGCACGTCTTGTTGCATTAGAGGGTACAAAACAGCTCGTTACAATGGGCACTAGGTACTTTATGTCCTGCTGAATTCCTTATGCATCCCATGCCCATTTCATCAGGCAGACCAAGGGTGGCCACCAATAAGGCGCCATTTTTCTTTTGGATAGAAGTGTTGCTACTCATTCGTCGTTTCTCAGCACCATCCGACAACAAGGGTTACATATATATGCTCACTGTGTGTTTTAAAGTGATATTATATAGTTTCAGCTACCATAAAGATAGTTAGGTTGTTGCATTGAAACGCGGTTGGATGTTGGAGATTCTTTTTAGAAAATAAAACGAAATCCAGCCTGTCTACACTCTACAGCCACACACAATTATTAATATATGGATTAGAAAGCAAACTATTTTGTTATTCTTATTCTCCATCCATTCTTCGTGCATAGATCAACGGCAACGACCTCAAATCCCAATCTTCCTTAACAATTTCTTTTTCCCTGGCGTCCTCACACTTAACCATATCTAATTCACTTAGGGAATGTTCGTTTGATCATGAAACCAAGGGGACTGATGGTTTTCAGGGGATTAAATCCCCTACAAGTCGAAATCCTTGTCACCCCCTTCAATACCTTTGATCTTGGGTTCAAACGAACAGTACATTCCTTAATGCAGTTCAAAGTTGATGTAATTCCTTTGCAGCACAAGGATAACTAGCTCCGGTATCCCAGACTCATTTTGCTTTGCGATGTAGTCGTAGTGGGTGCCTTCCATCCTTACACTACTTTCATCGGAATTCTGAAATAAAGAGAGGCAGTAAACGTGGACATGTTTAAGAGAAGTAGTAGAATTTTTATAAATAATGTCAGTGGCTAAAATAATGGCAACAATATAGAAAAATATTTTTCCCTAATCTTTACATAATGTGCCATGAAGAAAAATATGATCCAAAATGAAAATTGTGAATTTGAGGTAAACTTGGGATCATGCTCAACGAGCAGCGTGCTTAGACTTCTGAACGACAGATAGCCTAGATCCAGGAGAAAGTACGTGCAGAGATGGTGTGCTACGTAGCCTACCATTACCATACTATCACCCGATGACCTGGCCGGCATGCACTTTTGTTAAGGTTACACATCACAACCAATTCAAGAGGCCCTATGCAACACACAAACATCTGTTGCGGTCCTATGAACGGGGTAGAATGACAATGCATCACACAACCGCATGATCCAATTCTGATTGCATGTATCACCTAATTTGGAAGGTTCATGAAACCATCCCTGTTTCTATATATATCATATACTAGTAGGCCCCCCTGCGCCAAGAGATGTGGTTAAATGAGCTCTAGGTATGAAACTCACTGCTCTCCTGATGCATCCCACGCCCACAGTCATTCCATTGCTATCGTCAGAATGATCAACTGATTTGGTAGAGTGGACTCTATTTCTTGACCTATGTCTTCATTATGCTCGCCATCACGAATGCTCTATCTTGCGAGATGGAGCCATGAGCCAACGACTATATATCATGTGTAGTAGCATTTGAAGTACAACAGGTGCATGTGCTTTTAATTTGTTGTACATAACCATTGGCCCCTGCAAACTGCTGGACCACGCCATTACAATAGAAGACCCATTGTGATTTCTTTAATGTAGTGATAATTTGATTGATCAAAACTAGCGATAAACAAGCTCAATTAGTTTTATTTTTATGGCAGCGAAAGAAGCTATAGTACCCACTCTAATCTGCCTTCCGTTCTACTATACTTTAAGACGTTTTTGTAAGTGCACACACTAAAGTTTCTGCCTTCAGCGAAAGACCCGTTTTTATGGCAGTCTGTATATAGATTTAAAGCAACTGACTGATTTAGATCCAGTGGAGTTGTCAGAAGAAATTAAAGTTGAGATTTGAAAGTGTGTGCACGTATTGTAGCGTTAAAACAACTGGCACTGATTGAAAAATTTTGATCAGGTAATTTTCATTTTGTATTGCGCAATAACACTCCTCTTATTTTAATAGTTTGCATAGAGGTTCATGGCACTCGACATAGTAAATCCAAGGCAGCATCTGTCGAAACTACTGCTTCAATGGTATGGAAATCATACTTAGTTACATGGTGGTGGTTATGGACAACGACTTACTGTGTTTCTAGTTTTCAGTTCTTACACTGCAGTGTAATGCATATCCATGTCGACGAGTCTGATTGTTTGTCCTGTCTCGTTGCTGACTATTCTTAAGCCCTATGTACTGTACGAGACCGAACAATTTAGCAGGGCAATAGACGGTACAAAACAGCTCGTTACAATGGGCACTAGGTACTTTATATCCTGATGAATTCCTTATGCATCCCATGCCAATTTCATCAGGCAGGCCAAGGGTGGCCACCAACAAGGCGCCATTTTTCTTTTGGATAGAGGTGTTGCTACTCATTCGTCGTTTCTCAGCACCAACAACAAGGGTTACATATATATGCTCACTGTGTGTTTTAAAGTGATATTATATAGTTTCAAGTACTATAAAGATAGTTAGGTTGTTGCATAGAAACGCGATTGGATGTTGGAGATTCTTTTATAGAAAATAAAACGAAATCCAGCCTCTCTACATTCTACAGCCACACACAATTATTAATATATGGATTAGAAAGCAAAGTAATTTGTTATTCTTATTCTCCATCCATTCTTCGTGCATAGATCAACGGCAACGACCTCAAATCCCAATCTTCCTTAACATTTTTTTTCCCTAGCGTCCTCACACTTAACCATATCTAATTCACTTAGGGAATGTTCCTTGATCATGAAACCAAGGGGACTGATGGTTTTCAGGGGATTAAATCCCCTACAAGTCGAAATCCTTGTCACCCCCACTACAGGAAAACCGCGTCTTTGCCGAAAGTGCGAAGAGGTTCGCCGAAAGTGGCAAACGCCGCCAAGACTTTTCGGCAAAGAACACCTTTGCCGAAGTGCCAACCTCAGCACTTTCGGCAAATATAGATTTGCCAGTGTCAACCGTCAGGGCGAAGCCAAACACTCGGAAAACAACACTTTTGCCGGAGTGCCCGGCTGTCGGCAAAATATTACACTCGGCAAAGGATAACACGAACAAGCGGCCGTTCTCTCCGTCACCTTTGCGAGTGTCTCGCGTTAGACACTCGGCAAATGTGGCACTCTTTGCCGAGTGTCAAGCTTTTCGGGCACTCGGCAAATCTTGTCTTTCTTGGAGTGCCACATAAACACTCGGCAAAGAGTTTTTTTTTTTAATTTTTAGTCCCATATTTTTTTTTGTGTGCCATTAGTACCCTAATTACATGTCATATTCACAATTTGGGAGAATTTCACTTTTTTTGCTATATTTCATGAATTATTTCTATTTTCTTGCATTTTCTTAAAGACTCCAAATTTGAACTGCGGTACATGAAATAATGCAATTTGGTCATTCAAAAATATTATTCATGATGTTTGGCGTATGTTTAGACTCGATCCAGGAACTCATGCGAAAAAACGAACATGTATGTGTCGGAAGTTGACGAGTTACATGCGGAAAAAGTGTTTTTAAATTCTATAAAATCCAAACGAACTTTAAAATTCACGAAACTTGCGTGGTATCTTGTCATCTCATGGGAGGCTGTGGTAAAAAATTTAAAAAAGTTTTCGAGCAAGTTGTGGCGTCGGATGGCTGAAACCGGACATCTCCGCACTTCATCATGTGATGAAGTGCGGAGATGTCCGGTTTCACCATCCGACGTCACAACTTGCTCGAAACTTTTTTTAAATTTTACCACAGCCTCCCATGAGATGACAAGATACCACGCCAAGTTTCGTGAATTTTAAAGTTCGTTTGGATTTTTATAGAATTTAAAACACTTTTTCCGCATGTAACTCGTCAACTTCCGACACATACATGTTCGTTCTTTCGCGCTGAGTTCCCGGATCGAGTCTAAACATACGCCAAACATCATGAATAATATTTTTGAATGACCAAATTGCATTATTTCATGTACCTGCAGTTCAAATTTGTATTGTTCCAAAAAATGCAAGAAAACAAAATTAATTCAGGAAATATGGCAAATTAACATGAAATTGTCCCAAATTTAGAATTGGAGATGTAATTACTGTACCTAGGTCTCACAAAAATATGGGATGAAAAAAAAAAAAATAGTTTGCCGAAGTGCCCACAATGACACTCGGCAAAGGTTTTTTGCCGAAGTGCCTATGGACGCGGCACTCGGCAAAGTAGGGCACGAGCAATCTGCGGGCACCACGCGGGCACGGTTTGCCGAGTGTCTTGGCGGCGGGCACTCGGCAAACTTAGTTTTTAAAAAAATAACGCTCTTTGCCGAAGTGCCCACATCCGCACCCCGGCAAAGCCGACTTATACCGCCCGCCTTATCCTCTTCTCCTCACTCTCTCCCTCACACCGACCCCCCGGCCCGACGCCGCCGCCCCGCCCGCGGCCGCCGCGCCCCGCCGCCCGCCCGCCCGGATCGCCGCCGCCTCCCCGCCCCGCCCGGATCCGCCGCCGCCCCGCCCGCCCGCCGCGCCGCCCGCCCGCCCGCCCGGAAGGCGCCGCCGCCGCCGCCCGCCCGCCGCCGCCCGCCCGCCCGGGCCCCGCATGCCGGCGCCCGTCCCGCCGGCTGCCCGCCCAAGGCCAGCAGCAAAGCCGCCGCCCAGCGGCCGCGGCGGCGGAGGAAGGGGAGGGAGGAAGGGGAGCAAGTGGAAGGGAGGAAGAGGAGGAAGAAGAGGAAGGGAAGAAAGGGAAGAGGAGGAAGGGAAGGAGAGGAGGAAGAAAAGGAAGGGGAGGAAAGAGGAGGAAGGGAAGAAAGGGAAGAAAGGGAAGGGGAAAAAAAGGGAAGGAAGAGGAGGAAGAAGAGGAAGGGGGGGGAGGAGGAAGAGGGAGGCCGTCGCCGTGACCACCGTCGCTCTTGCCGTTTCGCCGCCAAGGTAACTCCTTTTCTTCTAGTAGTGGTTAGTAGTTGTAGTTAGTAGTGGTTAGTAGTTGTAGTTAGTAGAGGTTAGTATTAGTTGTTAGTAGTGTTTAGTAGTGGTTAGTGAAGTAAATGACATTCGTGCCCATGTTCGGGATATATATATGTGGTTGTTGGCCTTCGTGCCAACGTTATATATATATATATGTGATTGTTGGCCTTCGTGCCCATGTTCGGTACATATATGTGGTTGTTGGCCTTCGTGCCATGTTTTTTGCAGGATTTGGGAACCTCCCCGTGCAGGGGAGATGCTGCCGAAATTTTGAGTCGACACTAACCATTTTGCCCTCTTTTTGTAGGACCTGGGTGGGAGGGACTCGGCGACCCCGATCGCCGGCGTGGGGCGCTGCGGTGTTGCCGCACGGCGTCTCAGGCCGACCCCGTAGGTATGAATCACCTCCCGTCCTTGTATTAGTCTTACATAGCGCGACCCAGTTAGGCGTCTCCCGTCCGAAAAAGAGATACGAGGCGGTGGTATGCGCATTCTGTGCATATCTGCGGCCGTATCTTTTCGGATTGTCCACGTTTTTGGACAGCCCGTGGATGCGTAGACAAGGTTAGCATCCATGCTCGGCCCCGTCCGAGCCGGAATTTCGGCAAAGACCTCCCCCGTTGTTCTCCGGATACACACTCTCCCCGCCAGGGGCGTGTATCGGAGAACAGCCGGGAGGTGTTGTCGAAAATTCGCTCGGGCTGAGCCGGCATGGATGATAACCTTGTTCTACGCATCCCGGTGGGATTAGGACCTATCCCTCACCTATTAGATGGTAGGAACGCCGTGTAGATGCAATTCTTTGCTTATGTGGCTCGGCCGACATGGGCGTATGACAGAGGATGGATAACCGTGAGTGGATGTACAGGCTTCGCAAGTAAGAGTCTTGAATGGGTTAGGGGGACCGATGCTTTCTGGAGCATGCATTTGGCCCACCGCTAAAAGGGTCCGTTCGGATGCCGTGTCCGTGCGGCAAATGTAAGAACAAGAAAAGCGAGTCAAGATTGAAATGGGTAAACATATTTATAACAACGGATTCGTCCCAAACTATAGCATTTGGATCTTCCACGGTGAAGTTGATCGTATTAGAGAGGGACGTGGTGAGGCCCCTCCTCGAGGAGTATGATCAAGATGCCGGGATGGCGGAACATGATGGCAGACTTTCATGATGCACGTTCAATGGAGGATTGGAGGAGGAACTTTGAGGAAACCGCAAAGGCGTTCTACGAGATGATGGAGGCGGCACAAAGCAGCCCCTTCACGAAGACAATGGTTACGGCTGGATGCCATTTCACGCCTTATAGCGTTGAAGTCGCAATTGAGCATTAGTCGAGGCGGCGGCCGACACCTCGTTGTCGGTTCTTGGCAACCGCTTCCAGAGGGTCACGCCCGCCGAAGAACACACGCAGTCACAGAGACTTCTTCGTGGACTGAAGATGCCGTATGAGTCGTACCATGCTTGTCCAAAGGGGTGCGTCCCTCTTTAGGGGAGACCTCAAGGAAGCAACGCCTTGTCCAAAGTGCAAAGCCTCTAGGTATGTGGAGGTAGAATGTAGTGATGGCGGGGAAGAAACAGTCCAAGATCCCCGAGATGGTCCCACGACACCTTCCTTTCGTACGAGGCTCCAACGGCTGTACATGACGGAGGAGTCCGCGAAACAAAATGACATGGCACAAGAAGGGCAAAAGATACAGATCCTGAGAAGTTGGTACACCCATCGGATGGTGATGCATGGAAGCACTTCGATAATATGCATCTGAAAAAGCTATGGAGGCTCGAAATATGCGTGTAGCGTTCGCGAATGAGATGGGTTCAACCCGTGACGGGTCAATCTGGCGGCCCCGTACACTTGTTGGCCCCGTGTTTGTGATACCTCTCAATCTTCCCCCGGTGTCATGTTTGAGCTCAAGCACTGTTCTTGGCGTTGATAATACCCGGGCACCGGGCAACAATATGGGTGTGTTCATGCAGCCGGTGTGGGATGAATTGCAAGATGCTTGGGAAAATGGGGCAATCGACGTGCGACCAGAGCTACAAAGACAAACTTTACAATGCACGTGTGGTACCTATATTCAATGCATGACTTCCTGGCTTATGGCATATTCAGATGGATGGTGTGTTCATGGGAGGTTCCCTTGCCCAACATGCAAGGCGGTATGCAGTTCACTTTGGCTTCTCAAGGGTGGCAAGTATTCCTCGTTTGACAAACATCGTCAATTCTTGCCCGAGAACCATGAATTCAGACTAGACAAAAAGCACTTCACGAAAGGTGTTGAAGTCACCGATCCCATCCCAAAGTTTATGACCGGTGAAGAGGTCCTTGCCGAGCTAGCTTTGGTCTCAAAATCGATGAAAAAGAAAGGTGGTTTTGTTGGATATGGTCGGACACACATGTGGACTTATATATCGGGCTTGACTAATCTCCCCTACTATAAGGATCTTCTTCTTCCACACAACATCGATGTAATGCACCAGAAAAAGAATATCTCGAGGCACTCTTCGCAACATCCATGGACCTTCGAAGTCAAAGGACAACGTTAAAAGCTAGACTTGACATAGAGATCTTTGTCGGCGATAGACCAAAGCTAGTGATAGAGACCCCTAGCCCCGGGAGGAGATGGAAAAAGGGCCCGGCCGACTACATCATCAAAAGGGCCGATAGGAAGGAAGTGCTACGTGGATGAAGACGTTATCGCCCCCCGATGGGTATGCGCGCTAACCTGAGTAGGGAGTGAACTTGCAAACTATGAAAGTCCGAGGGATGAAGAGTCATGACTTCCACATATGGATTGAGCGGATCCTTCTGCGATGACTCGGGGATACCTCCCCGAACCAAAGGTGGCGCTGCATCGGGCAGAGTTGAGCTTTTTCTTCCGCCAGCTTTGTGTTAAGGAGTTATCTCGGGATGCGATTGTTGATCCGAGCGCGTCTGCACCTGCGTTGATCCGCAAGTTAGAGATGATATTCCCACCAGGCTTCTTCCCGTCCATGCAACACCTGATTTTGCACTCGCCCGGCGAGGCACGGTTGGGGGCCCGTGCAGTTCCGTTGGTGCTATCCAATTGAGAGGGCTCTCAAGGTACTTCGGAGAAAATGCAGGAATAAAGCCAGAATTGAGCCTTCCGTGGCAGAGGCATACATTCTGGAGGAGGTGTCGACCTTCACACAGGCGTACTATCCGAGAAACTTCCGAGCGTCCACAATCCTACCCCTCGTTACAACGCCGAGGAGAGTTCATCGAACCTTAGCCTTTTCAGAGGGCAAGTCGGAAGAGGAAGCGCAGCTACCCACAAGCACTTGTCCTTTGATGAGTGGCGCACTATCATGCTCTATGTGTTGTTGAACCTTGACGAAACCGCTCCTTATCGCCAGTAAGTTCTCAATGAGCTTGTTCCACACCTCGGCCTCCACCTATCGACCCTAAACCTCCGCCTTGTTTTTTCAGTGGAATTTATTGGTCAACACCGGAGAGGGAGTGAGGCTCCTACCTTGCAACAAGAAGACAATCTTCTAAAAAAAATGGGAAACCCGATTTTATTTCCCGGTTCTCGCACAAAGGTACCATCCAACTAACCTCGTTCCGGCTTTGATATTCCACTTTGGTCCTAGTAACACATAATGTAACGATCTACGTGGCCTCACCTTGCGTGCCCGCACGCATGCCGATATGTGCGAAGATTTAAAAAAAAGTGGGCAATGGCTTCCCCCGTAGGGTCAACTCGTTCACCGCTTATGATGTGAATGGCTATCGGTTTCGCGACGAAGCTACGAGGAGAGTCGGCCCAACCGAAAACAACGTGCACCGGAGTTAAAATACGCCCGGCTTGGATCGGAAGGACTATTACGGCATAGTCGAAGAAATATATGAGCTCAACTTCGGGGGTCCTAAAGAGCTCAAGCTAGTGGTATTCAAATGCCATTGGTTCGATCCCGATGACACGAAAGTGGACCCTACGATTGGGCAAGTCGAAATTCGACAGGATTCCGTATATGGAGGAGAGGATGTCTATATTGTGGCTAATATACACGCCACACAAGTTTATTACCTCCCATGGGCGTGCCAAAAACACGCGGACCTTGCGGGTTGGTCCCTTGTGCAGCAGGTATCGCCGCACGGTAAAGCGCGCTGTTCGAACGATGATGATTACAACCTCGACCCAAACACTCAAGAGTTCTATCAACCCGAGGGGCTAGAAGGACGTTTGGAGATAGACATTCTTTCGCTGATGGGCATGGAAGTAGACAACACCATCGATGAGGACGAGGGTGATGAGGTGCAGGATGCTAAGGACCTGCAAATTCTTGAACGATGGAGGCTGGTGCGCGAAGGAGCTGTGGAGGGCGATGCACTTGATGAGGACGATACAGATGATGAGGGTGATGACATTGATGATTACAATAGTGGCAGCGATAGTGATGACTACATCCCAGCCTTAGGCATTCGGGGAGATAATTTCTAAATCATGTAATACTATTTTGTTATTATTGTTACCTTTCAATTATATTTCGTTCATTTTGCAATACTAATTGGTTTACTATTTGTTTTGCGGGGACTCGACAAAATGCCGGGCGGAAGGCGGCAACGTCGACAGGGGAGGGGTCCCGCTACGCGAGACCCCTCACCCTCTCCCCAGGCCGACGAGGAGGAGGCCGACGAGGAGGAGGCCGACGAGGAGGAGGCCGACGAAAGCAGCCCCCGACGGTGGAGACGTCGAGGCGCGCCCGACGTCGTCCGTCCACGAGGAGGCTTGACTTTGTGTCGTCGTCGGACCAGCGGGGGCCAGGCCGTCGGGCCAGCCGGGGCCGTCGTCGGGCCACACCGCTTCGAGACTCGGACTCCCGGTGCCGAAGAGACACCTGTCCACACGTCCTCCTCGAGTGCCGCCAAGGTCTACCAAATAAGGGCCTCGAGCCTCCCACGGGGGCCGATCCCTTTTCACCGCCGCCCGTGATTCGACCCAACGGTGAAAAGTAAGTAGCCATTGATATTTTCACTATTTCTTCATATGACATGTTGAAAATCGAACTTCAAACTAACAATTTGTCTTAATGCCTCGCGAGAATCGGAAGATTGTAAGCGGAGGGGGCAGTGCGCGCCATATCAATGGCATCCGAGCCTGCTGATTAGAGAGAACTACCGGCGCTGGTGGACCTCGGGAACAACGTGAGGGAGGTTCCCTCGACGTGGGACCACTTCGTCTGCGCGTGAACGAGGGCAGACTTGCCAGGAAGATCAAGACGGACTTTTGGGTGAGTGTGTATGCAGGATTACTTCACGTCGTTTGAATACTATGTTTCTTAAATAATTGAATGATACATGTTTTCTGTATGCAGAACTACTTCACGTGCGAGGCGGGGAAGGAGGAGGAGGCCGCTAGAGTGCAGGACAGGGTCTGTCGAGAACGACTCAAGGACCTGTACCACGAGGCGCGTGTTTCTTGCATGCATCACCTCCTACAACGCCCGACGTGCTTGGCAAGGTGGTGAAGAAGAACGAAGCAAGGGAGATGATGCTCCGAGGGAGACCGACCTCACCGGGGAGCAGTATATCGAGGTTCGTAGAACGCATTTATTCAGATTTCTTCAATAAAAAAAAATAAAGCAGACTTCCATTAATCCTCCGCTATGTCATGCGGATGTGTCCGAGTGGTGCAGCAAGTACAAGGGCTGGGAGGCCATTGTGAAGAAGTGGCTCTTGGGACGAGACGTGCGCGTACAAGAGACTCCGTCGGAGGTGTCGCATGGAGATGCAAGGCGCTCCACACCACCAAGGCAGCGTGCCCCTCTCGGTGTATATGGATAGATGGGTACGATTGTGTTGATATTTTTATTCAAGCGCTCAAATCTCTTCACTTCTAACCATCTCTGTGTTCTCCTCGCAAATCCCGCATGGAAACCAGGAGGTCAGCGAGTACGCGGGGTGGGCCTTGACTCACGGCGGCGAGGCGACCGACCCCGCCAACGTCACGACCGGCGAAGGGGCCCGAGGCGACAAGCAACGCCGGCGTCCACCCCAAGCTTACCCAAGACGCCGAGGTGGCCAAAAGCGGCGCTATGGGGAGGACTTCGATCCAGCCACCGCGCCTCGGACGAGACCTGGTGATGAGGTTGGGAGGAGGGAAGCAGCACGGCCGGTTACGGATGGCCAACGCGCGCGATCGACCCGTCCTCTGTTGGCGCCGAGGGTGATTCGCTCAATGAGCACGACCTCCACCGACATCCCCATAGCACCTCAGCAGTCGAGCTCCATGCGGGCGATGCGGGTAACTTCAGTTTCATCGGTCGTTCTTTGGTTTTACACATTTTCGCTACCTATGCATTGTTTCAATGTTACGGTTGTAATATTGCAGGTCCGGATGGCGAGGCTGGAGGCCGGGCGGCGCCCGGGAGGAAGAGAGTTTGCGGTCAGCAGCGGGCCCGAGCAGAGCCCATCGGCGGGGAGTTGGAGGCAATCACGCGGCACTCGGTGCGCCGGTGAAGGACGTGGCGAGCTACTTCCGGGGCCTCCGGATCCCCGGGTGTGACCCCGCCTCCGTTGCCTCCCTCTCATTTGTTTGCTCCACCCCGTTTCCGTTCCTCCTCGTGAAGCAGACTCCGGTGAGTATATGTTGTTGTTCATTTATTTGGCATGTGCGGCTCACCTGCAGGTACTAATGAGATCGCCTCACACTTGTGCAGCCACAGTCGGCGGGTTCGAACCCGACTCCTCCAGGTGGCCCTTCTCCACCCCATCCGGCCCTATCCGGTCGGCCCGACCGCACGTACACGTGGCGGTGGCGTTCCTCCTCGGGCGCGCAGCCAGCAGCCACACTACGGGCTTCCACACGTCCCTCCACACCACGGGTGGGTCGTACCCGATCGGCGCGCCGCGGCAAGACGGGTGGTATCCGGGGCAAGGTGAGGGCTCTTCGCACCAGGGAGGCCACGGTTCGGGGCCGTCAAGTTGAGGTGGTCGTGGTGATGGTTTCATTTCCGATGGATGTAGTTTGGATGTTGGACATGTTTAATTTCGTTCGGATGTTGGACACGTTGCATTTCGTTTCGATGTTTGGACTATATGTGTGAATTTGTGATAATTGTGGATTATATATGTGGATTTGTGAATTGTGTGGATTATATATGTGAATTGGTGAAATATGTGGTCTATGATATATATATGAATGCTTATGGTATATGTATGTGTTGATGGAGGCTGTGAATCAATAGAAACAAAAAAAAAATTAAATTCCCAGCTTTGCCGAAAGTGCGGCACTCTCGGGCAAAGCCGGGTAACCTTGCACCAGAATGGCAGGTTTGCCGAGTGCCAAAGGTGGCACTCGGCAAAACGACCATAACTTTGCCGAGTGCCGCCGCGAGCACTCGGCAAAGGCAATTTCTTTTTTTAAAATAAATACTTTGCCGAGTGCCCTGGTCTCGCACTCGGCAAAGATTTAAAAATATTCGAATCTTTGCCGAGTGCCAGCCGTTTGGCACTCGGCAAAGGGCCGTCCTATGTAACGGTCGACGTCGGGTTCGCCGAAAATCGGCACGACACTCGGCGAACCCTTCGCCGATCTTTTGTTTGACACTCGGCGAAGATGGCTTCGCCCGAGTCAATCTTCGCCGAGTCGCGCGTCGCCGATGCTGCACTCGGGGAAGCCTTCGCCGAAAGTGCAGCACAGCATTTGCCGAGTGCGCCGGGCACTCGCAACGAGTGCGTCTCCTGTAGTGCCCCTTCAATACCTTTGATCTTGGGTTCAAACGAACAGTACATTCCTTAATGCAGTTCAAAGTTGATGTAATTCCTTTGCAGCACAAGGATAACTAGCTCCGGTATCCCAGACTCATTTTGCTTTGCGATGTAGTCGTAGTGGGTGCCTTCCATCCTTACACTACTTTCATCGGAATTCTGAAATAAAGAGAGGCAGTAAACGTGGACATGTTTAAGAGAAGTAGTAGAATTTTTATAAATACTGTCAGTGGCTAAAATAATGGCAACAATATAGAAAAATATTTTTCCCCTAATCTTTACATAATGTGCCATGAAGAAAAATATGATCCAAAATGAAAATTGTGAATTTGAGGTAAACTTGGGATCATGCTCAACGAGCAGCGTGCTTAGACTTCTGAACGACAGATAGCCTAGATCCAGGAGAAAGTACGTGCAGAGATGGTGTGCTACGTAGCCTACCATTACCATACTATCACCCGATGACCTGGCCGGCATGCACTTTTGTTAAGGTTACACATCACAACCAATTCAAGAGGCCCTATGCAACACACAAACATCTGTTGCGGTCCTATGAACGGGGTAGAATGACAATGCATCACACAACCGCATGATCCAATTCTGATTGCATGTATCACCTAATTTGGAAGGTTCATGAAACCATCCCTGTTTCTATATATATCATATACTAGTAGGCCCCCTGCGCGTTGCCATGAGATGTGTATTTCGGTGTTATATGTTTAAAATGAGAATATGAGAAGTGTCATAAAAAGGAAATTAAGGAGATATCGTTTCACGTGGCATGTACACACGTGGCAGTTGAATGTCCACGGATATCCAATAGATACCCTCTAGTTTAAAAAATGAACTAGGAATTTATTTTCCCCACCAAAATTCGACTTCCTAGTTTATTTGCTAAAATCGATGAATGTCCAACTTCCACCTCTACTATGTTCCGGTGCAGTTATTGTTCCACGAATACATCTACTGAAATAGCATAGGGAAATGTAAGGTTTAATTGTACAAAAATGCTACAGGGTAACAGTAACTTACCTCCCCCAACATTTATTTGTATATATTTATTTGGCATATATGGAAGGATATGTATGCCTTTCTTGCGTGTAAGAACAGGCTTTGTATGCCTTAATCCATTGTACTTCGGTCCGTCAGTTGTAATAAGAACTAAGAAGTTGTCAACAATTATACCTAACAGCAATAATGCTAAAAAATGTTTGTGCCAATACATTTGATAGAAGTTAGGGTTTGGTAGAATACGCGATGCATTACTCAGAGACCACAGTAGCGTATATATAGGCACGATGGGGAGCCGGCTACGGCAGGCCCATGGGCCGTGTCATGTTTACATTCCAACACTCCCCCACAGTTAGAACTGGGAGCACCGCGAACATTCAGACTGTTTCTAAACTCGACGAAGACCGAAGTCGGAAGACCCTTGGTGAAGATGTCCGCGTACTGGGATGTAGTGGGCACATGTAGAACACGAACTTCTCCAAGAGCGACACGGTCACGAGCGAAGTGTAGATCAATCTCCACATGCTTGGTCCGCTGGTGCTAAACGGGATTGGTAGATAAGTAAACAGCACTGACGTTGTCACAGTACACTATGGTGGCTCGACGAAGAGGGCAATGGAGCTCATGAAGGAGTTGGCGCAACCAACACGCCTCCGCAACTCCATTGGCGACAGCGCGATACTCGGCCTCAGCACTGGATCGGGATACAGTATGCTGACGCTTCGACGACCAGGATATCAGATTGTCACCCAAGAACACACCGTAGCCAGAGGTACTGCGACGAGTGTCAGGACAACCAGCCCAATCAGCATCAGAGTAGACTGTAAGATCAGCAGGCGAGGTCTTGTGAAGATGGAAACCCAGATCCAAGGTTCCCTGGAGATAGCGAAGGATGCGCTTCATGGCAACAAAGTGAGGCTCCTTCGGGTCATGCATATAAAGGCACACTTGCTGAACTGCATAAGCAATATCTGGGCGGGTGAACGTGAGATACTGAAGGGCACCCGCACAATCGCTAAATCGTGTTGGATCAGCCACAGGAACACCATCCGCGGATAACTTGGCCTGAGTATCAACAGGTGTGCTGCAGGGCTTGCACGCACTCATATTAGCACGCTCCAGAATGTCCAGCATGTACAGTTTCTGAGACAGAAAAAGGGAATCAGCTCGACGCTCAACTGACAAGCCCAAGAAGTGATGCAAAGGACCCATATCCGTCATTGAAAATTCTCGCTGAAGTGCGGCAAAGGATCTCGCCGACGGAGTCTCGGAGATGAGGCCGTAAGAACAATATCATCCACATAGAGAAGCAGGAAGGCTGTATCACCACCACGACTGTAAATGAAGAGTGACGAATCAGCCTTGGACTCAACAAACCCAATGGAAGTGAGGAATCCAGCAATCCGAAGGTGCCATGCGCGAGGAGCCTGCTTCAACCCATATAGAGACTTGTTTAGGCGACGGACATAGTTAGCCCGAGAGGAGTCAACAAAAACCGCGGGCTGCTCGTAATAAACCGTCTCATTGAGGGTCCCATGAAGAAATGCATTCTTGACGTCAAGGCGATGAATACGCCAGAGCGGGACAGAGCCAAGGTGAGCACAACTCGGACAGTGGCAGGCTTGACGACTGGGCTGAAGGTTTCATCATAATCGACACCGGGCCGCTGAGTGAAACCGCGGAGAACCCAACGAGCCTTGTAACGATCAAGAGAACCATCAGCAAGAAATTTGTGCCTGTAAATCCATTTACCCGTAACAAGATTGACGTCGGGCGGACGAGGAACCAACTCCCGGGTGTCGTCGCTCAAGAGCGTCGAACTCGGCCTGCATGGCAGCTCGCCAATGTGGATCGGTGAGCGCAAAGGCGGAGTGTCGCCGGGATGGGAGAAACCACGGCCGCATGAAGATTGAGTCGATCGCCGGGCTATACGAAGCCGGACTTCCCACGGGTGCGCATGCCGTGGTCGTTGACGACCGGCACGACGGGTCGCGCGACGACGCGCCCAGCCCCATCGGGCAGCAACCGAGACAGCGAGTCATCGGGGGCAGGTGGCTGGGACGAGGGGCGGGTGCGCCGGGAGCCCCGATCTCGAGCCGTGGTCGCGCCGGCGGCGCCGCCGGGTCGCAGCCCGTCGCTGGTCACGCCGCGCTGCTGGTCGCGCCGCCCGGCGGGTCGCGCTCACGGTCGGTCGGCGGGCGCCGCTGGTCGCGCCGTCTTGCCGCTTCGGCCCGCGCGGGGCTGCGGGTGTCGGGCCGGGTGGTCGCGCCCATGCTGCTTTCAGCGCCGGGCTGCCCGCTACTGAGTCGGGCTCGACAAATGGGCAGTAGAGCGGCCGGCCGAAGTACCTGCAGCCACAGTGCTAAACCTTGGGGGTATAGCAGAAATGTCATCATCGTTGAGGAAATCCAACGTGTTAGGGTCCAACGGTGTAGTGGACATATCGGAGAAAGGAAAAACCGATTCATCAAACACCACATGGCGGGAGATGATAATCCGGGTTGAGTGCAGGTCAAGACACCGATAGCCCTTGTGATCCGAGGAATAACCGAGGAAAACACATAACGATGAACGAGGAGATAATTTGTGGGTGGCGGTGGCGGATAGGTTGGGATAACACGCACTGACCAAAAACACGAAGATGAGTGTAGTCCGGTTGGGTGTTATATAGAGCAAAAAATGGTGTAAGGCCACCTAGGGTGGTGGTGGGGTGTCGGTTGAGGAGATAGGTGGCAGTGTGAAGGGACTCAACCCAATAAGCTGGTGGTAGGCAGCCTTGAAATAGCAGCGAGCGGACAATATTATTTAGAGTGCGGAGTGCGCGCTCGGCTTTACCATTTTGCTGGGAAGTATGTGGACACGACATGCGAAGGATGGCACCGAGGGAGAGGAAGAACGCGTGCGAGCCGAGGAGTTGTCAAACTCACGGCCGTTGTCGCGACCGGACGGCCTTGACGGAGGTGCCAAATCAAGCGCGGCACATGAGCAAAAAAAAAAGTTAGAAATAGTGGAGAAAGTATCGGATTTAAGCCCGAAGTGGAATGTCCAAGCATAATGAGAGCAATCATCAATAATAACGAGATAATATTTGTAACCGGACACACCGACAATAGGGGATGTCCAAAGATCACAATGTATTAAATCGAATTTATTTGTGGCACGGAATTGGAAGATCCAAGCGGTAAAACGAACATGACGACCAAGTTGACATGCATGACATAGGTGATCATGTTTAGGTTTATTACAAGTGATGGCCTGGGAGCTAATTAGCTTGGACAAAGCTTCAGAACCGATATGACCAAGACGACGGTGCCACGTCGTCGACGTCGCAGTGAGAGCTCGGGTGCTGCTGCTGGTGGACGGAAAGAACGGGTAAAGGTCACCCGTGCTATTGCACCTGGCGATCACGCTCCGGGTTTGGAGGTCCTTCACAGAAAGGCCAAAGGGGTCAAACTCGATAGAACAGTTATTATCAGTGGTAAAGCGACGAACTGAAATCAGGTTCTTAATAATGTTAGGGGACACTAAGACATCATTAAGAACTAGAGAACGACGCGAATGAGGAAATGAGTAAGACCCGGTGGCGGTAATAGGTAACAAGGAGCCATTACCGACGATTATTGAGGAAGGACCGGACAAGGAGGGTGATCGAGGAGACGAGAGTATACCAGAGTGGGCGGTCATGTGCGAGCCAGCACCAGAGTCGGCATACCACTCGACGGGGTTGCCCGGCGGTGTCGGGACATCGTGTTGAAGTTGCCGACGAGGGGATGCTCCTGGTCCCGGGGACCCCCGGCCATGGGGCTCCGAGGGCGTGTACTGTGGATCGCCGACAGAGGACCCTACCGATGACATGGGCGATGACGCGCCCAGCGAGCGAAACCCGGGGTGGAGGCTGGTAGTAGCCCCAGTGTGCGGCATGTGCGGCAGGGCGGCGGGGGCGTACGTGGGCGGCGGCCGCATCACGGGGGCGGGGGTGGGCATCAGAGCCCACCGTAGCCGGCCGGAGGGGCACCGTGGAGCCGTGCGACCCGCAGCGGCACGGACCACGACCATGGGTGGCGGGGGCAGCGGCGCACCGGCGAAACCAGGAGGAGGGGCGCCTTGGATCCAGCGTTGCCGCCGTTGCCGCCCGCGTCCGCGACGCGGCGGTTGCGTTGCCGCTGTTGCCACCGTTACCGCCCCTTGACCCTCCCACCACCACCGCTGCCCGGGAGCCGGGGGGCGGTTGGAGCCTGGTGCTGCTGCATCATGACCAGCGCCGACCACCATGGCCCGGTCTTGGGCTCGGAGGCGCCCGGCGTCGTGGGCGTCGTTGACGTCGAAGTTCCTCGAGGAGCAGGAGCGTCCGGGCCTCCGAGAAGGTCGGAACGGCTCTTTGCATCTTCAAGTTGGACACCATGTGCCTGAACTTGCCGTTGAGGCCACGGAGAAGGGTGAGGACGAGCTGTCGATCGCCGATCGGATCGCCGAACTCCTTGAGTGAGGCGGCCATCGTCTCGAGGCGGCGGCAGTAGTCCGTCACAGACATCTCGCCATGCTTGAGGGACCGAAATTCGGCCTCCATCAGCAAGGCACGAGATTCCCGTTGCCCGAGGAATTCATCCTCGAGGTAGAGCCACGCGTCTCGGGTGGCAGGATCGCGGATCATGAGGGCTTGCTGCAGGTCGTTGGAGACGGTGCGGTAGATCCACGTGAGGACGCGAGCAGTCCATTCGCGCCCGAGGCAGCGCGAGGGGTGGGCGGCGTCGGTGAGCACGCGTGATCCTTGAGATTGTACTTGCCGAGGACGACGAGGAACATGGATCGCCACCGGCCGTAGTTGTTCGCCGGCTTGTCCAGCGTGACGGTGATGAGCACCTTGATGTTCATCACGCCGGTAGCCTGGGCGTGGATCGCGGCGTTGGCGGTCTCCTCCTTGTCGAGTGCCTCGGCGGCGGCGGGCTCCCTCCTCGCTCGCGCTGCGCTCGGCCTCGGTGGCGGCGTCACCCATGATGGCGACTCGATGTGGGAACCGGCGATCGAGGGGATCGGGCACGGGAGGGGTGGTGGCGCGAGATCGGTGATCACTCGGCGGCGGAGCTAGGGTTCTCGCGATTGGCTCGGCGGCGAGAGGGGGGGGAGGGTTGCTCGGCGATGGACTCCGCGGCGAGCAAGTAGAAGGGGGCCGCGCGACGAATCAGCGGCGGGTGGGTGCGGAAGCGAGGTCGCAGGATGCGAACCTTCTGTGATACCATGATAGAAGTTAGGGTTTGGTAGAATACGCGATGCATTACTCTGAGACCACAGTAGCGTACATATAGGCACGATGGGGAGCCGGCTACAGCAGGCCCATGGGCCGTGTCATGTTTACATTCCAACAACATTCACTATATTCTATGATAATTGAGAAGACGCAATCATGGAACTATAAGCACCGTACACTGAGTATGACATGTGTGTTTGGCACAAAACACGGCCATAAACACCACAATTTAATGACCATCCATTCCTATAAAAAAATGTGTCCTCAGTTATGTGAAATCAACTTTTGCAGACATTAGTAGTATTCAAAGTTGCCGAGTTCTCCCCCCATGCAGTGAGGCCAAAGGATTCACTGAGCGACATCATCGCCACTCTTGTGGTCAGCGCTGTGATCCTTAGTCAATGTGCAGTTACGCAACCCGTGAGTCGCAGTCTGCTAAAGAGTGAAGACTGATCATCAACCATATCTTTTTCTGGTAGGTAAGGCGTTAGCCCTAGTGGGAACTTGTGCATAACACCAAATTTTACAGAATCAGCACGAGTATTTGTGTTTCCTATAAGGGACTATAGTCCATTGGTCAGTTCAGACGAGACTCTGCAGTAGAAAGACGTGCTGAAGCCACACTATTCTCATGGAAAACCTTTTATTTTTTTGAGAAAATTCTTATTGAAAACTTTCACATAAGCCCCGAACATATCACAGGAATAGCCTTTGCTGTAGTTGAAGCCCAACATCCTTCCATTAAACAAACAACTTAATTTAAAAATACAATCTTCAAGACTGATGACTCTGAAATTTGCAGCAGGGTCACCCAAAAAAATTCAAGAGAGTGCCCAGCGAAGCACAAGTAAGCCAAAACTTGCACCAACCAACAACCATCATGCTGAAGAAATCTTCCGAAGAGGGTGTGGACAGTGAATGCCAATAAACGACCAAACTTCTGGGGGGTGACTGTGTGGTGGTGGTGGGAGTGGTGCAGCTGTTCTCATCAGCATTTTCAGATAATAAGCAGTGAATAATGGCCATGATTTATCCGTCAGCATATGTATAGCTGGCTATGGAAGATCACATGGACTTTGTTATGCACAGCATATATAATTTCAAAATCTATATTACATCTCGAACTTGGATCAGTATACCATTGAGCTGTCAATTCTGATCACAGGGTTGATTTTAGTTCTTGCAGGCCGCAGCAGTGATTCCTTTAGGAACTAGGTGGTCATCTGATGGCACAGGATAGCTCTCTCAAGGTACTCGCAACATTCCTGATGCATCCCATGCTGATCTCAATTGTTGTTGGAAGCACGATCAACTAATTTAATTTGGTAGGCTCAGCTGTATCATAACCAAGTCTTCACTGTGCTTTGCTATCACGGATGTTGTATCCTGCGAGATGCAGCCATGAGACGGTGACTATATATCATGTGTAGTACCTTGTGAAGTACAGCATTTGCACTGGCCTTTATTGCACATAACTAATGCCTCGGGCATACTGAGCACTGTACATTAGAGTACTGGCTGTGGCAACACACACCATCATTACATGAGAAGATCCATTCTATTTTGTTCTCATTGCACAGCAATAATTGTAATTGAGGGCAGTAACGAAAGAAATTGATGAAACATTAGTATCTTTCTTGCGTTGAAACCATCACATTTAACAAACAAAATAGAGTCTACCGTAGACAACTAATAATATTCTCTCAAATTTATTAACAGAATGTAATCCAGTGTCTATTTAAATTTGTATGCATGGTTTCCCTACAAAAAGTGAATTTGTATAATCTGTTGACTTCCACCAACATGCATTACATCAAAGGAGACACGTGTCATGAGATTATTAGCAGTATGTAGAGGTGAAAATATATATGGACACAAGCTCCATCTAATTTCTTTTGGGGCGTCAAGACTGGAGTACTCAACAGATAGTTCTCTGCCCAAAGCCAGTGTGCTAGCTTGTACCAGACTGTTCCTTTCCATTTCTTTGCACAATCGATTTCTTCGCGTCTGCAGAATATCTTTGATGGAGCCCCACGTTATCGTACAGACCGATTTAGCTGTTATCCCTACTTTGTTCATGTCATTTCAAAAGTTGTGTTTGTCAACACTCTCGATCCAAGGAAAATGCAAGAGTACAGTATGCATTTTCAGAAAAGGAACGGGGGTTTAAATGCCAGAGTACATCTGGACTCAGCACCAGTCTACCATTGATCTGTCAGCTGTGCTACCAATGTCGGTTTTTTGTTCTTGCTAGATGCAGGAATGACAATGACATCTATTGCAACTAGCTAGTCGCCCGATGCCGCTGCTCTAGTTGCTCTAATTACGCTAGTTGCTACTAGTACTCTCCTGATGCGTCCCACACCCATAGTATCCTATTTTCATTGCTAGCGTGATCAACTAAATTTCATAGACGATTTGATCCATAACTGATGTCTTCAGTATGCGTGCTCACCATCATGCATGAATGCTCTATATCTTGCAATTGCAAGATGTAGCCGTGCACCTGTGACTATATATCATGTGCAGAAGGATGTTTCCTTTACTGCACATAACTATTAGGTCACCGTATTGTAGCCACCACTACAAATAATCATCACAAGAAAAGATCCCTCCACCCTCCTCTTTTTCTTTCTATTGGGAAGGTACACTTAAATAAAGGAAACAAATAAATTAATGCAACATTAGTCTCTTGCTTGCAGTGTAACCATCACATTTCAGACAAAATAGAGGTTGCACAATCAGGTAGTTCCCTCTCCAACCTGTTGTCACTTCCAGCGTCCATTTCATCAAATAGGGAGATCCATGCACCAGGACTCGAAACCCAAGAATGAAACTCATTGTTCTTGACTGCAGCATCCGTACTTTGCTAGCCAATTTGGATAACAAGAAACGAGTTTGTTTTTTGACAGATGTAGACCTAAATCTTTTAGGCAGGTACTCTCGGGGGGAACTCACTGTCTCCGACAGTGAGCAAATGTTGCAGCAGCGTGACGATCAACAAGATGTGTTAGTCGCAGCGGGACAACATCTTGAGACGGGCGCTGCAGTTTTTTGGTTCCAATGGATGGCTTTCACATATTGAGACGGGGCGCTGCAGTTTTTTTTGTCGAAGGTAGTATCTAATAAATTTTATGCAAATCAGTATGGTCAGTGCTTTGATAGAAGAGTAATTTCAGTTCTAAGAGTCCCAATATATTCTCTAGCGACAAGGGATATGGAAGCTGTGCTGCGCCTGCAATTTCTGCCGGCGCAGCATCGGCACAAGCTGAGCCCGAATGATGGAGGGTGTCACGACACATGCTACAAGATCTCGCCACAAGAGATCTAAGGCAAAGCAAGCCCAGCCGAATAGATTTAATCAGTTCAACAATCGTTATCCAAGGCCCGAGTTGCCTCTGAGCGAGATGGAGCCATCGAACATTGACTTGTCGACATTGGATAGGTAAACTGGGGAGGACTTGTTCTGGTTCTTGCATGATGCAGTGCAGTAATAATAGCTTTAGGAACAGGCGAGTCGCCTACTCCGCCTGCTCTAGCCACTCACTTCTCTCCTGATGCATCCTATGCCCATAGGATCCTATTGTTGCTGCTAGCATGAATCTTCAACTGAGGACTTCGCTATGCTTGCTATCACAAATGCTCTATCTTGCGAGATGGACCCGTGAACCACTGGCTATATATCAAGTGCATTGTAGCATTTGAAGGACTGCAGAGGTGCTATTATTATTGTATGTAACTATTGACTCCACCATACTGCTAACCATCCTAAAACACCATGATTACAATAGAATATATATTTGGTTTTCAATTTATTGTATCAATAAATGTAAATAAGGGCAACAAATAAACAAGGTCTTGTACTAAAACATCACATTTCCAAAAAAAAATAGAGTCTACAACATATAACTAATTTCCACTCTAAGGTCAGTTTCAATGGGGTTTCATAGGCGTTTCATGCACATTAAATAGGGCGCCACATCAGTAAAAGTTCACTTTTTGCATTAAACTCTGAGGAGAGAGAATAAAAAAGTTTCGCCTTGGTGAAACTCTCTTGGCACAAATACCTACTATCTCTCGAGTCATGAAATTAAATGCATATGAAACCACAGAATGAAAACTAGGAATTGACCCTTGGCCAACGCCTATATTTGGTTGCAATATGGCAATTTTGGTTGCAAATGGAATCAATTGCAACTAAGTTTTTGGTCGAACAGATGGTTGCAATTGGAACAATGCAATAGCCTCGAGCAACCATTAGATGTGGCGTTGCAACAGATTTTGTTATTGCAACGAACAAAAAAGTCTATTGCAACTAATACTTGGTTGCAAGAACAAATATTGCAACGATTAGATTGGTTGCCTAAGATTCTATTGCGACGAAACACTTGGCTGCAATATTTCATGATTGCCATGAACGAATATGTTGCAATAGAAAAGTATTGCCACTCCAAAACTACATGGGCATATTGTCATATTACCCGGAGTGTTATCCATTGCATTACGGTGCTTTTTTGCAACATGTAAGATATGGTGGCAATAGATGATGTGCTAATGCAACGAACTAATCTTCGAGGTAATATGCGTAGGTTGCAACGATTTTGTGTTGGTGGTAATAGAGGTCACAAGTGCAACAAACAATTATTGGTGGCAATAGATGATATGATAATGTAACGAACTGGTCTTCGAGGTAATATATAGAAGTTGCAACAAATTTATATTGGTGGTAATAGAGGGCACTTGCAACAAACAATTGTTGGTGGCAATAGATGATATGGTAATGCAACGCATAAAGTTCGTCATAATAATGCATATTGCAACCAAAATCAATGGTTGCCTATTATTCTATCGCAACCACTACAAGAAACAATAATTATAAATCACAGAATCAATTATATTATTATAATGATCATACAAGAGTGCATGTCCCAGAATGCATGTTTTCATCATACAAAAGTACAACAAAACAAGAAAAGAAATGATCTAGCCAACTAGACAAGTTCCAATAGCATGTTTTCATCATACAAAAGTACAACAAAAGCGACAAAAGAAATGATCTAGTCAACTCTAATTTATTCACTCAAATCAGTCCTGCACTCAAACCAGTCCTGCTGCAATAAGATGGATGAAGCCACCAGACTTGATCTTGATGATCTCTTGGTAGGTGAAGTTCAACCCATTGGTGGACTTCAGCATCCAGCCTGGATACAAGATAGATTAATGAGTTGCATAGAAAACATTTTCTTTTACAATGAAATTTCAAAAAGATATGACCAAGGTCCATAGAACACATTCTTAATCAACATGTTTCAGCCATTCTCAATTAGCCATAGAACAGTCAATTCTATCACTTGTTAAGCTTCAAACATGTAGTTTACTAGGATAGCACGTTTCTTGTCTTCACATAACAGAAAGAGGTGATGAAGCTATATTTCACAACTATACAAAAGGCCTAATTTCTCATACCAATATAACATTTAGTTCAGTAAAACTTAGACGCACACTTAGACTGATACACCAACAATTATTCCAGACCATAAAAGAACTTGTGATAGAATTGACCAAGGAAGATTCCACTAAAAAGATTCCACAGCATAGCAAAGAAAGTGCAGCAGGCCCAAAACAGATCATCATGGACCCTAGTGTCAGTTTTAAAGATACATACCATTCTGGTAGATAATTGGAGCCATCAAGCGCTCTAGAGCACTGCTTTTTTTTTTTTTGTCCAGATTTAGAACGTCACTATAAATAGTAACACCAAATTATGTTTTTTATTTTCTCCATTTCATTATTAATGTACTACTAAAATTGGTTGTTTCATATAATTGGGTCTATTTATAGAGAGGCTTATGTACTTAACAGACTTGCAGTGGTGATGCAAGAGACTTTGTTGCAGTACTAAGCAGTAAGCACGAGTAAAAGAGTGTTGTAGATCATTTTGATGAATTGGTCTTCTAATGCTTGCCTATCCATGGATGTAGTTGTCTGTCTTTCTATGGTTGTTCTTTGCCGTGTGACAAAAGTCATGCCTATCCATGACTTTTTATGGTGGTTAATCTATCAGGCAGTTTATAGCTTGTAAACTTTTAATGTTTTTCTAGGAATTGATTATAGCTTTATACTCATTGGCCCAAATGGCCACTTGAAACTGCTAACTATACCTTACGATCTTTAATGCTTGATTTTTTTAAATATAAAACCTTCTATTTGGGTTCATGTCCCCATTTAGTTTCTATAGAAGCAATGTGTTTTCATTTAATTGAAGCCACATCTTGTGGTATTATTAAATTCCTTTATCTGAAGAAGCAATGTAAGCTTGGATTTTTTTTATTGTGCAGTTAACATAGCTTCCAGACTGCAAGTACTAGCTCTGCCATCTCATTCATGTTACCCCTGAAAACACTAAACGAACAGCTCTCTGGATTTCTTGTCGACAACAGCAGCATATTTGGTGTTGAGTTCATCAAAGTTGCCACTGTCAAAGCCAACACGACGTTAGAAACACGACGGAAAGGACTGGAAATCAACAGGTTCACATTTTAGCAGAAATTTGCTTGATGGACTGGTTAGTCCGATGCCAAATTATCTTCACATATTCTTAACTTATTTTTGTTGGGAAATGCAGGTATTGTCCAGTTCTCAAGCATTAAGTCGGGTTGGGGATGCTGTAAGTTCATTTCGCTGGAGGATTTCAAGGATGCAACAAAAGGTTATCTCATCAAAGGCAAATGTTGCATTGAGGCTGAAGTTGCAATCAACGGCTCTTCCAGACAGTACTCTCAGTAATTTGTTGTTTATCCTAGCTAGAACTAGCTATATTTAACGTTCCCTATCACCATGGCATTGGGACTCTTTGTTTGCTTGGAACTATAGACATCGCAACATACCAGCTCTTTATTGTACCGATTTAATTATCATCTTCAGGCTTTATTGTTGTTTGATTTGAAATATACTATAAAATGTCAGGAGTATAAAGAGAGACAAGATTCACCTCATAGTGCCCCAAAAAGAGATAATCACAAAGATCGAAGAAGCTGCGAAAAGCTGTTTTGCTCTTATCCAAGAGTTTATGTGAAAATATTTGAAATTTTTTGTTCTTCTGAATCAAAAAGTACAGAATTGATTCAGAAGATTTTAGTGTTTACCAAATAAGTTATTTTCTATAAATCCTTTGATGGTAAATGAGGCCTGGTATTTTGAGAAAAGTGTTCGAGAATTTAGACAGTGCTTAGAACAACCGATTGGGAACCAGAATTTAGCAACCCTTGATCATAACTTAGTAGAATGGTATTGTTATGGAACTTGAGCATACTTGACATATAGCTTGATAGGAGTGACATGACTACCGAGAATACCAAGCTTTATACTCTCTTTGCAGACAATGAGACAATGATAGTGGAGTATACTGCTGAACAGACTGACATCAAAGTGATCACCATAGACTAATTTGATCATCGTCTCACAGTTTATTTAGTTTCATGGTTTGTTGTCTAATCGTGTGATCTGTGTTTATTTTACAAAAGTAAGTTGTCCCGTAGCAACGCACGGGTACTATACTAGAATATAATAGAATGATAGAAAATATACCATAGTGTTTGGTTGTGTGTAATGTAGGGGCTCATAGTATAAGAGCTGTCATATGTTGTATTCCTAGGGTCACATCTTTTTTTTTTTTTCCTAATTTTTTTTTCATGCGTTGGTGGGCTAGGCCTTCTGGTGGGATGGGGCTTTTCTTTTTGTCCTGTTTTCTTCAAATGCGAGGTGGGCTTAATTAAGTCTTCAGTTTTTTTCTAGCGCAACCAAAAATAGTCTAATGAATTCACACAATTCATTGGTGGCAATAGAAGCTCATTGATACAATGAATTGTTTTTCTGGATGTAACAGGCATATGAGCTATCGCAACAAAGGTTAAGTTTTAGACAACGACATTTCATCGTGGCCAAGCATGCATAATTGCAACCAATTAAATATTCGTGGCAACAAACATAGTTCTATCACAACAAATTATTTTCTCGGATGCAACAGGGCACATGAGTTATTGCAACAAAAAGTTAGGTTTTAGACAACGTTATTTCATCATTGGCCACAAGCATGCATAATCGCAACCAACTAAATATTCGTGGCAACAAGCACACTTCTATTGCAACGAATTGTTTTTGGATGCAACAGGGCACATGAGCTATCGCAACAAAGATTAAATTTAGACAACGTAATTTTATCGCGGCCAAAGGCATGCCTATTTGCAACCAAATAAATATTCGTGGCAACAAAGGTACATCTATCGCAACACTAAATCGATACTATCGCAATGCTCAAATAGTTGTGGTAATAGGTACCCATAAAAGCAACCACCTTTTTTTCACCGTGGCATTAACACTAACCTGTTGCAACGAAGGTTTCAACACACGCAACCTGAATTTTTGGTGGCCATAAGATCTAGATATCGCAACCCATAAAAATGTTGGTTGCTATAAAACTAAATATTGCAACCAAATATTTGGTGTTGCGAAAAAAAATGGTGCTCTAAGGGTCGATTCCTAGTAGTGTCTCCATTGTGAGTAGGGGTTTCATCCAAGTTTCATTTGATTTCATATGACATGATAGTTTTGGAAACCGTGCTATGAAAACTTCGCCAATGAGACTGGCCTAAGGACTTGTTTGGTACAGCTCACAACAACTTCACCCATGAATCTGATTTTTCTTCCCTCTCACAAAGACAATAGTTGTGATGAAGCTGAAAAAATAGCTTATCTCAGCACTCTCCCTCGTCTCTCTCTCTCTCTCTCTCTCATGCATGCATGAACTATTGAAAAAGAGTTTCTCATGAATCTGTTTTCCAAAATAACAACTTCACAAGTAAAGCTAAGCTCTGCGAAACGGGACATAATTTATTAGGAGAAACGTCGCAGACCACTAGTTTGTCCATGGTGCATTTGCTGATGACTGATTTTGAGCTTATCTGGTTGTTTGTTGCAATAACTTAATGTTGCGTGACAAGTACTAGGTGCCACTTTACAAGTGCACACACCCACCATTTTAGATATATAGCAACTTTATCATTTTGTTGACCGGCGAGAAACATCTGATTATGTAGCTCGCTACTCTGATTTTGTTGGCTGGAGACTTGGGAAGCTGAGGGAGGGTGCACGGTGTGCTGCAGCACTCCATGGGCAGTGCCATGCATGGTGTGCGTCATGGCCAAGTGTGCCGTCGGTTATTTCCTGTAGGGCAAAGGGGCTGGGCTGTGCAGCGTGACTGCTCAGCCAGGCCGTGGCATCCTTGCACGAGGCCAAGACGAGGGACGCGCTCGCATCCTGACATCACAAGACACACGTCCTGTGTACCCGGAGGCGTCCAAAGACAGCGATCCTAGATATCATGGTTGTGGGGCACGTCGGTCGTCATTCCAAGCGGTGCCCGGAACAAGATGGATGGGGTCTCTGGCCTCAAGGTGTGGGGCAAGACTTGAATGCTGCTCATAATCAGATGATGGAGATTGATCTGAATAACCCTGGACAGGTGATGGAGGATGATCTGCAGGAGGTCATTATAAATCCTGTTGAGCCTATTCAGGGAGACTTCTTAGAGCTGAATGATCTGCTTGAGGGCAATAATGTTGTTCAGAACCTGATTGCCAACGAGTTACCTGAACTGCTTCCTGAGGAGCATTCCTTATTTAATCTTGCAAATGATGACATGCAAGTTCCTCTGCTCCCTGTCAATATGCCAAATGTCCTTGTTGATGAAATTGACCCTGCTGATCTTATGGCTGCTAATGAGGAGCTAGATGGGAACATAGATGAGTTCTTTGCTCAGATTGAAAATGAGAATGCTGATAATGATATGGATGATGAGGGTAACAATGACAATGGTGGCCCTTTGATGCCTGATGATAATGTTGTCCTGAATGTGGGGATGGTGCTGCTCCCGGCATTTGGACATGATCCTGCTTTTCTAGATTGGCAAAGGAGGAAGAATGCAGAGGCAACAAGACTTTGGGCTGCTCATTTCAGCTCAGGTAAGCCCAACGCTCCTCAGGTTTGTATATCGCGGAATGGGCCAATTTTTTTCACTTTCATGCTTATGATGCCAGAAAGATTTGAGTGGGCCAAGGAGTTTTTGACTTCAAAAGCTGTGACGTGTCTAGATGGAGGCAAGGGTGTTGTGGATTTCTCAGTTCCATTCTCATGTCCTGTGGGTAAGAGCAGTCCTACCTCTTTGACCTCTATTGCATTTGAAAAAGTTAGCTCCTCTTCTGTTGTCATTTCTAAAAAAGTTGAACAGTCTGTAACTGTTGATGATGGTGTTTCTGATCTAGCTGACCCTGTTTTTGAGGCAGTTCATAAACTGGGGGGCGGCTCAAGTGCTGATATAGCTAGCAATGCCTCAATCACAGTTACCAGAGACACTTGTTATCCACTCCACTCGGGTCTCCTATACGGTCTCCACTCTGGTATCCTATATGATCGTTGGCAAAGTAGTTTTGTGTCAGCTTTTTTAAAACTCACACAAAAACGCACACACATAAAATGCACAAAAAAAACTAATCACGCATAGAAAAATAGAACAAGCGCCCTCATAGTAAATTCATAAAAAAAGTGCAGTTTTTCTTTTTAATCTCTCTCTAAAACTTGTAACTAGTCTTTTTGCCCTCATACTAACTTCAAATTTGATGATTCACCCCCACCCCTAAAAGAAATTCTAAAATCATGCTCTATCAGTTTATTGTGTTCTTACGGCTATTATTTTTTGTCATCTTTTCATGTGACTTTGTTTTATCAATTCAAAGTTTAAAATTCTAAGAATAACAACTCAAACAACATTTTGAAACAATAAATGATTTCAAACATTATGAACATAAAAGTTGTTCAACTCATCAATCTACAAGTTTTATTTTTGGGCATTACTTCAATCCTGCAAAGTGGTAGTAACATTATTCACAAATTCACATCTTTCATATAGTTCAATAAAATATGTGAGGGATATATAGATCTACGAACGATGTATACTGCCATATGAAGAAATGTTTTAGAACTTTGTGAGAGATTTAATAAACTGTGTGAGAGATTTAATAAAAGTTGTAGATCTTGATGAGTCATACAACTTCTTTGGTGATGACTTTTTAGCTGAAACCATATGCTATTTCAAAAATCTTGTTTGAAATTGTTATTTTTCTAAAAAACATTTTTAATTGTTTGAAAAAAGTCCGATGGAGAAATGATGAAAATACAAGTTGTAGAGCTTGACCATTTGTGGTTTATCAATTTTTCCTTTAAAGTCATTTGCTATCCAAAAATTTTATCATAGTTCTCATGCTAAATTCAAATTTTGAATTGTTCAAAAAAAACTCATATGGAAAAGGACCAATACCAAAGTTGTAGATATTGGTGAGTTCTACTACTTTGTTGTTGACAACATTTTCTTTTGAATTTATTTTTTTTATGTTTTAAATTTAATATGTTTCGACCAGCAAAAGAAAAGAAAAAAAAGAGAAAAAAGTCTTGGGCCTTACAAGTCGCTCGTTAATCTCCGCCAAGACCCAACAAGCTTAGGCGAGCCACAATGTAACAGACTTAGGGTTTACAATGGCCACTATATCCCTATCTCAGCCAGCCCCCCTCATCTCTCTCTGTCTTTTCGACCAACCGTGCCACACGCTCCACATCCACATTGTGAGGTCCCTCACATTTTTTTAACAATATTCAGTCACATAAGCAAAAAAAGTTGCTTTTGGCAAGTAGCTTAATTTTTGACAACCCTTGCATATTTTTATTTGAACCGTAGAGACTCCCCATTCCCATGCACTGCACACGAAAATATGTTGGGCAAGAGGTTTGAACCCGGGTGGCCGAGATCTCTTGCATTGTTGAAAGAATTAAAGCACTTTAATGGCTTTGAACATATATATATAACCTACTTATTTACACAGTGGCAACATCACTTGGAGGCTCACCATGACGTCGTGGAGAAAACTGCAACGATACCGCCGTGGATTATCTTGTTCTCACTGCGGTGACAGGGTCACTTGCAACTCTGTTGTTAAAATTCACTCCACAGGATTGTTTTGAGAACCTGTGAACATGGACCGTAGTAAGTCCAATGTTGCACTAATTAATCTCTCGGCACATTTACCTCGTGCAAGTTTGGGTTTCCTGATGCATCCTAATCTCATGCTCTTGTATACTGTTGTATTACTATGAGACTTTCACTTTGCCTTAGCTTTATAGGTTTTTGTGTGATTGGGTCGTCTACAGTGTGGAGGTCGACAACACAAAGGATCAAGCAATGCAGGCAATAGAGGAGGATTCACCAATCTTATCCCTTGCTCGTCCACCAGCCAATGAGGCATGTGCATATTCACCCTAGGTTTCTGCCGAGCGTGCTCCTATTTATTTACCACACACGAATCCTCCAGGGTTCATATTCCACATGCTATGCCTGATTCTTATCAAAATAAATTACTACATTATTCATTGTGGGTACATACTGAATCCCGATGAATTAAATTGAAATTAACCAAAGGTATCCGAGGCCTGCTACCAGATTGACTCCAACTTTGTACGTTTGTTGGTATATGGACAGGTAATTCCAATAAACTTTTGGCCAGGGTTCAGCCAACCTCGCTATATAATAGTATATACGAACTTGAAGGCATGAACAACTCACGAACCTTACAAAAAGAGACTCAGTCCGCTAAACTGACACGAAAGGGGCCAGGACCGTCAGAAGCTGCCAGTTCCCTCTCACAAAATAGGTTCGCGCCCCTGGAAAACAAGTCTCGCGCGCTCCAGCCACATTATAGAATTGTATTTTTGTGGCTTTGAATATTTAACTAATTCTAAATACATATAGCTAGTAACTACTTCACACGAATTAGCTAGTCTTCTCTTTTCACCTAAGAACTGTTTATGTATTCAGCTTCTATACTCAATGTCGTGAATGAACCAATCTGTATGATTTGGTGACCATATTAAAGAAAGGCCAGAAAAGAGTCCGCAAACCATACACTCCCATATTCATGCATCTCCTTCCCGACTTCCAAGGAAATGAACATTTTGAGAAAGGTATCAGAGATTTCCTTGGGACACCTACAGTTGGCTTGTGAACACCAGAATCCTGCCAATACCGCCTCCTTCGCTCGCCTGTTCGGCTATAGTAACATTGCGATACGCGTGCTGCCGTGAGTCCGATCAGTTACCTTCTCCTTTGCTCGCCTGTTCGGCTATAGCGAGGGCTTACGAGGGCTCCATCCATGCTTGGAGAAGCCACCCTGATTCACTGCTCTGAAGTAAGGCCATTGCGCACCTGAATCCTGCCAATACCGCCTAGCAGCCTGGCACTAACTAAAATATCTATGATTCCTCCGTTCTCTTTTGAGCAACCGCAATGTTATGGTCATTGCGCCCCTCTGTGTCTCTGTTTAGTATGATGACGGGATCTCTGCTGGGTGATATCACTATGCAGGATTGATTAGATAACCTGAGAACACGGGCTGTAGTCAGTCTAATGGTGTACTAATCAGCCGACACGATCTGCCATCAGACCAAAGGATGTGAATGTGTTTCCTGATGCATCCCAATCTCATGCGCATGCTCTTGTAGTTGTACTATAATCTCTTGACATCGCCTCTAGTAAGAAATTCAGAAGGATTCTTCATCAGCACTCTTCTATATACATAACATCTCTCGCCTGTTTGCCAGCCCAGGAAGGCATGTGCATCACTGGAACTGAACATGTTTTAATTTTACTGCAGTATGGCACGATGCTCCTATTTACCTCAAACCTGCACGGAACTGAGAAAATATTATGACGAAGAGTTAGTAATATCTCCAGAATCATGATCCCAATGAACCTTTGGCTAGGGTACACCTAGCCCGCTATATAATACAAAACTCTGTGAAGCAGCCTCCACACTTGGTCGTAACCTCACCTAACCAGGTCTGTTACTGTGTTAGTTGGAACAAACATTTTCCCATGCAGGCTAGACAATAACCTCACCACAACAGACTTAGCTTAACCAAGAATTAGTCATCACATTTTTACTAATTAGAGGGGTCTAAATACGCAGTGTTAGTCGAGATGAAGACACATCAATTTACCGATTAGCGTCTAGACATTCTTGACAAAGATTATAAAAGTGTTTGCAGGAAAAAAAACAAAAATCTTTGATTCGACACAATATTTAGAGTTGTATTCAAAACAAGTCATGCATTCATATAACATGTAACAAGTACAACATTTGAACCGTCACACAACCACCAGGCCAACACCACTTTGTTGAAGGCGGTTCTCATTGTTGCAGTGCCTCAACCAGAGATAACATATGAATAACAAGATCGAGAAGCCGGTGCCCCTGATTATGTGCATATTGTGTATACTGTAGACCAACGACCTCCGCACATGCGACAATATATGGTAATTTTGGAAGTACAATGTTGAACTCCTCGTTGGACATGCACACACAACAAATAGTTGGATGCGCTTTAGGTACTCGCTACTCTCCTGATGCATCCTATGTCCATGGGATTCGATTGTTATTGCCACCAAGATCACCTAATTTGCTAGACTCTAGTTGAAGCGAATGTTCTGAGTTCGACTACCCGTCGAAGCGAATTTCAGGCTAGGGTTGATTATACTAGGGAGCTCTGCTCCACAATCTTTCTTTCAAAAAAAACTATTTTATAACCAAGTCATTAATTACTATGCTCGCCATCACACAAATGCTCTATATATCTTTAATCAAACTCGAATTGCCTTGAGGGCCAAAAACTGCCAAGGAAAGGGGTTAAACCTCCAAGGAAATGATCCTTGACCATAAACCGTCAAGCAAGCACACTCAAGAATAGAGGGTAAGAGAAATTAGTTTGCTTGGCAGTTTGGGCGCTCAAGTATGATTTTCTTGGAGGCTGACGGCCAATGAAACTATGACTAGACTTGCAAGGAAATGAACATTTTGAGATATCAGAGATTTCCTCGGGACACCTACAGTTGGCTTGTGAACACATGTTTCGGTCATGAATTTTTTTATTAAGCTTTGCGATATGCGTGCTACCGTGAGTTCGATCAGTTACCTTCTCCATTGCTCGCCTGCTCGGCTATAGAGAGGGCTTACGAGGGCTCCATGCATGCTTGGAGAAGCCACCCTGATTCACTGCTCTGAAGTAAGGCCATTGCGCACCTGAATCCTGCCAATACCGCCTAGCAGCCTGGCAATAACTAAAATATCTATGATTCCTCCGTTCTCTTTCGAGCAACCGCAATGTTATGGTCGTTGCGCCCCTCTAGGTGTCTCTGTTCAGTATGATGACGGGATCTCTGCTGGGTGATATCACTATGCAGGATTGATTAGATAACCTGAGAACACGGGCTGTAGTCAGTCTAATGGTGTACTAATCAGCCGACACGATCTGCCATCAGACCAAAGGATGTGAATGTGTTTCCCTGATGCATCCCAATCTCATGCGCATGCTCTTGTAGTAGTACTAGTCTCTTAACATCGCCTCTTGTAAGAAATTCAGAAGGATTCTTCATCAGCACTCTTATATATACATGACATCTCTCGCTCGTTTGCCAGCCAAGGAAGGCATGTGCATCACTGGAACTGAACATGTTTAGTTTTACTACAGTATGGCACGATGCTCCTATTTACCACAAACCTGTGCAGAACTGAGAAAATATTATGACAGATAGTTAATAGTAATATCTCAAGAATCATGATCCCATTGTACTGGTGGCCAGGGTTCACCCTACCGCGCTATATAATACAAAACTCTGTGAAGCAACCTCCACAGTTGGCCATAACCTCACCCGACCTTTTGTGTTAACTGGAACAAACATTTTCCCAAGCATATGCATTAAGTGGTAAGCGACGTTCCCGTCGACAACGAGGCGCCTATGGTGACTTTTGAGAATCTCCAAATCTGCCGGCTCCTCAGTCCTTCGGAGGTGCTCATAAGGGTAGGGTTTGCGTACCTGTGTTCATAGGGGTGAGTGTGCGTGCATGTTGTAAGCGACTGCGTTGTATTGTCTAATTCTCAAAAAAATAACCACACCACAACAGACTTTGCTTAACCAAGAATTAGTCATCTCATTTTTACAAATTATTTTTTTTGTTGAAAAGAAAAATTTATTGATACTAAAGCAAATTACATCCTCTCATTACAAAAATAAACCAAACCACGGGCGCCAGCCAGCAAACACTCCTCGCTATTATCAAGAGTCGGGTTACAACGCCGATGTGGCGGCTCACAAGAGAATGAGACGATGGTGGAAACCCTAGCAGGGTATATGTACCGTACCACGGGGGGGCTCCACCCCCGCACCCCCAAAGCATCCTCAAGGCTTGCGCCAAGGCCTCCGCTTCTCTACAGAGCCTGGCCTCCATTATGGACTGAATTTGGAACATACTCAATAGCGAGCCGCCACGAGCATGCGTGGTCGGCTTGCCAGGGAAGAAGACACGGCTGTCGGGAGGAAGAGGGAGAGAAATGGGTTTTTCTTCTGCTGCGTTTGCTGTTGGAGCGGCCGATGTTTTAGCTCCGCGATATTTTACTGTACACAATGCAAACCATTAATGGGTAGCTGTATTCTATTGGAGATAGCCTTAGCCACTGCACGCCTCCCACACTCCCAGTCACCACATCCTCCAACCCATCGCTGCCATCTGGAAGACCATCCTCCCCTAGCCCATCGTCCACCTGCCTTACTTACTAGGAAACCGGGATGTGAATGCCACGGACGCCAACTTCCTGCCTGCTACCGTGGTTCTGTGCCCTCCAGTACCTTGGTGAGGGGTAATTCAAAACCTGTCAGGCTCGCCTTGTGGTTTGTTTGGTCATGTTAGTTGGCTTGCATGCAGCGAAGACCGCGCGTGATAACGGCTGGGCATCAGTAAGCACAGCGATAAATTGTTTTGAGCACCTTTCGTGCGTGTTCTGCAATTGCTAGGTTTTTAGATTTACATCAAGACCATTTCATTTGATCCCACCAGGACGGTGTTTGGGGTGTTTTATCTGTTGCCATCAATGTATTGCCATCCGGTAGCTGAGGTTGGCGACATCGTGGAAGCCAAACGGGCTGGGAGATATCTTCATGATTCTAAAGGTTACCTCTCTGTGATGTCTTTGTTTTTGCTTTAGTTATTTTTCCCCGGCAAAACGAGCAGGGTAGCTGCATGTCATTTCATTAAGAATGAGCCACCAAAGTTGGCAAATCTACAAACACCACAAACGCAGATGCCACAGAAGAACGGCTTCCGTAAGCCCCCTGTCGCGCGGCCCATCCTGATCCACTGCGCTGAAATCCTACCAGTACCGCCTTCGGCAGTGACTAAAATCTCCAGAGATCAACAAGTCTCTTGCGAGGAACCTGTGACTTTACGGTCCTTACCGCCGCGGCGCCCCTCGAGGTGGCGGTGTCACTGCACGGAATTATTTCAATAACCCGAGAACACAGACTCTAGTTAGTCCAATAGTCTACTGATAACCGGTGTCCCAAACCCCGTGCAAGTTCAGGTTTCCTGATGCATCCTAGTCTCATGCTCTTGGGGTTGTACTCTTCTTGAACTTTGCCCTCTAGTTTTGTGCATGAACATAATGTCCGTGTGCGATTGTGTCTACGCTCAGAGGATCAATCAAGCAATTCACAAGGATTCTTCAGCACCTTTATATAGGACCCTCTCCCTCGTTTGCCAGCCAATGTTGATAAGAGGCATGTGCACCCCTGGAACAAGAACATGTTTTACTGTAGCACAAACCTGCACAGACCAGAGAAGATATTTCGATCGGGAGTTAATACTAATAACACCATAATATCTTCATTGAGGATTCGAGCTACCAGAATATTATGATGTACGTTAATATACCGAGAACTGCTGATGATCCCAATAAACTTTTGACAGGAGTTCACCCAAGCTAGCCCATTAGTATATTTAATAAGAAATGTTGTGAAGCACCATCCACACTTCGCCATATATCTTGCTTGAAGAAGGTTCAACTTGCAAACTTTGCTTGTTTTTGTGTTAGTTGAGGCAAACGTCCAAACAAGCAAGACAGTAAAGTAGTTAACTAATAACATCACAGCAAGATACTTAGCTTACCAAGAACTCGGCATCTCATTATTAGGACTATTTAAAGGGTCCAGATAATCAGTATTAGCCTAGACCAATATTATTATACATGTGTCTGCAGTAAAAAGAGAGAGAGAGAGAGAGAGAGAGAGAGAGAGGCAAAAAATCTTTTATTCAGGACAATATTTTAAGAGTTGTATTCAGAAAAAGTCATGTACATATGTAAGATCCAAATACAATATCCGAACTGTTATACACTCACCAGACGCCTTCTAGAGACAGGAAATATCCTGAGCATAGTAGTGCGCTTTCTAGAATTTGATCCATTGGGGAGGCCTGATCCTGTCGCATTAGGTCAGTGAAAGCTCTGGCGATCCATAATCTTCAGTAAGCTGTCCCAGGAGACTAGTCGAGGCTCTAGCAAAGGCTAATTTTAGCACCAGAGTGGTAGTTTTTCTAACATGTTAGCATTGAACAAGTTCAGTAGCATATTTTTTCTGCAAATCGACTAGGCCTTCAGGAAAACCCATTAGGTCAATCGACTAGACATGTTTCTACTGTTGTACACAAGCTAGGACCCGGCTGTAAGCTCCAGTCTGAAGCTATCCCGATGCACTTCTCTATGGAGTTAGGGCACACTTAAATCCTGCCAATAATGCTTCTTCCACGGCCTGAAATCTACAGGATTTCTTGCTTCTCTTGGGAGCAACATGTAACATTTATGCCACGAAGACCCTCAAGGTTGCACCACAGTTCACAGTACCTTGACGTCGCTTGCAACTATGTAGCACGAGTTTACTGTCCAGGATTATAGTGAGAACCCAAGAACACAGAGTGTAGTGAACCCAATGATGTGCTAATCACCCAACACGCTGACCCCATGCAACAAGTTTGGGTTTCCCCATGCATCCCAATCTCATGCTCTTTTATACTACAACTGCTAGTACATGATTCACTTTGCCTGAATAGTTTTGTGCATGGATGTTCTTGTGCCATTGGGTCTATAAAAACTTTGGACGACAACACAGGATCAAGCAATGCAAGCAATCGGAGAAGGATTCAACGCTCTTATATATAAGATGACACGATACCTTGAAAGTTCTCTGGCCAACGAAGCATGTGCATCTCTGGAACAGGTTTTTACTGCAACATGGTGCTCCTATTTACCACAAATATGCGCAGAACCGCAGACAAAAGATCAAAAATATTAATAAGAAGACACGAGAGTTAAAAAGAATTTCATTTGAGCACCGTGTTTCACCATTCTTTTTATTCAAATTACTTCAGCAAATCATAAAATAAATAAATTATAATGAAAGTATCTCTAATGATTAAAAATAAGTTAAAACATGATGTGCAGTCTTGTTGGATATTCAACGATGATGTGCATCACTCTAGTCCCGTCACTTTTGACAAGTCGCTTTTTTATGTCTCCTGAGAAACCACATTATATCATTTTAGTGGCTTTGAGTATTCAACTTCAAAGATATACAAAGTGACCACTTCACAAAAATTAATTAGTTAGTCTTCTCTTTTCACCCAAGAACTGATTATGTTTCCTGCTTCTATACACAACTAGTATCGTGAACGAACGAAGAATCTGTACGATTCAGTGCCCATGCATAACATAGAATGGAAAAGAGTATGCAGACCTTACACCCCCTGCAGATTCACGCATCTCCTTCCAAACATGCAAAGAGATGAGAATCTTAATACAGCTATCGGAGATTTCTTCGGGACCCCTATAGTTGTCTTGTGATCGAAAAGGTATAGCTAGTACTCTCTTGTACGGATACATGATCTGCACCATGCTCACAATGTGGAGGCCCTTGAAGGCTACATCTCGATCCATAGCACAGACAAAAGCTTTTACGAGCCGACCAGCCCGGCCAGCTGACCACGGTGATTAGGCGGTGGCTCCACCACTGGGTTCGGATCATCTATAGGAGTGCTAGAGTGGATTCGAACAGCTATGGTAACTGAACCGCAAAATAGATGCAAACTCATGTTTCCCGATGCTTCACAATTTCATTCATGCCTCTCTAGTTTTGTACAGGATCGTAGCATTTTCTCCATTGAGTGGACAGAGGATGAACCGCGCAATACACGATGGTGCACTATTTAAGTACCTTACACAACTTTTTACGAAATTATATGATGAAAATACATCCATTCAATGGCAAAAAAAAAAAAATTACCCTGGTGCCTGTGCACTAGGTAACTCTAACGTGGTGTCGCCCATGGCCAAGGAGATATTGCAGCCGCCAAAGAAAGGGGTTTACTTGAGCGTCCTTGACATGCAAGGACATTAGTTTTCTTGAGGGTGAGTAAACGCAGAAGTAACACATATTTTCTTGGTGGTTACAAACCATCAAGGAAAACACCATTTCCTGCGGGCGGCGACCTGATAGGTTAATTCATATTCTTGAGGTTATGGCTTCCAATCCTAGGCTGCAAGAACCGCCAAGTAAATTTTTATTTCCTTGACTGCATAAGACTCTCAATGTAATCATTGTTATCATTGGCTATCATAGAAACCAAGTTAACTCTTTCAGTACATACATATATAACTAGCATGGTAATTACAATTCAATTACATCATTTGCCTATTACAAAAATGTCCCTATGAAAAACAAGGCATACTCCTATGTCCTATAACTATGCTTCTGGTGCTTCTTAGTCTTTCTTTGCAACAGCCCATGTTCGTGGGCCGCAATTGACTTTGGGCCTCTAGCCCATTATTCGTCACATCACGACCTCTAATCATTTCGCATACAGCCTCAGCCTTTGATTTCTTATCATGGCCTATATCTCTTAAACACAACTTCCAACTTAGTGCTTCGGACCTCCAATCTTTACATCACGACCTCTGGCATGTTTGCCCACTTAGTGGTTCGGCCTTCGATCTTTTCACCATAGCGCTGACACTTTTTCATATATTCCAACTTAGTGGTTCGGACTCCGATCTTTTCATCATAACCTCTAACACTCACACATAGGCCCTAGTCGGCTGTCTTGGCGCCATCAACCTTCGAGGCATCTTCAATCCCATGAACCTCAGCCATGATTCCTTCCACTAGGCCTCCACGATCTTTCACCATGTCCTTTGACTTATCTTCATGGAGCCGTTTCATATGGAGTTGGCCCAAATATATTTCATGTGGGCTCCACCAACAAAATCGTAGATTCAAGACAATATTTTAGGACATGCAAGTACAAAATTTGAACAATTTTTCAAAAGACATTCAAACCACACAACACCCAGCCAATATAGCATCTAGGAAAGAAGAGACTACCGCCTAGGAGGGCGTGATGAACCAAGATGACTCGACATCCACTTTGTTCCCCCTCGTGCCCCTCTCGCACTTTTTCAACGCCACAGCCTCCTCAGCCACTACACCCTTCCCACACACCCCACCGCATCATCAAACCCACCGCCGCCATCCACAAGACCATCGTCCCCTAGCCCACCATCCTCGCCTTACTTACTAGGACATCCGGACGCAAATGCCACGAGACGTCGCCCTATTGCCCCCATGGTTTTATGCCCTCAATTCTTTGGTGAGGGGTGATTCAGAACTTGTTAGGATGGTTTTCCTCCACATTTCGTGGTGAGCTTCTCACCTTGTAATTTGTTTGTCCATGTTAGTTAGCTTGCATCTAGCGAAGATCGTGTGTCACTATACCACAACCTATCTATAGCATTCTACGGTCAGTCGCTATAAACATACAACGTCCGATTTGGTTGGTCGCCTAAAGTGGCGTCGCTATAACTTATATCGTTCGACCTTACTTATAGCAACCGATCGTTCACCGGTACGTTAAAGATATAGCGACCGACCGTTCAACGTGAGTTATAAACTAATAGCGACCAGTGGTTTGACGCTATATATTATATAGCGACCAAGTGTCAGACGCTATGCTTACAATTAAATTACAGCATAATATTATTTCTTTATACATTAATCTCAGGACCAGTACTAATCATACAATCAATGAAACATACAATTAACATTTCGACCAATACACAGTCATGACACAAAAGCTCATGATAGCTAACACTTGTATTATAGCCATAAGCATTTGTCATACAAAACTGATTACGTTAGACATGCACCGATTCATCTATCAAACAAGTGCATCCACTTGACATGGGACTAGTCCTTGTTCAAAAGTGATTACATTAGACATACACGCGTGTTAACGGCTGGGCATCAGTAAGCACAGTGAGAAATTGTTTCGAGCACCTTTGGTGCGTGTTCTGCAACTGCCAAGCTTTTTAGTTTTTCAAGGCCATTTCATCTGATCCCACCGGACGGGGATATTTTGGGGGTTATCTGTTGACATTAGTGTATTTCCATCAATTGGCTGAGATGGGCGACATATATCGTGCCAGCCGAATGGGCTGGGAGATATCTTCTTGATTCTAAAGGTTAGCTCTATGTGTTGTCTTAGTTTTCATTTTAGTTATTTTTTACCTAGCAAAATGAGCTTGGTAGTTGCAAGTCATTTCATTAAGATTGAGCCACCCAAATGCCAAATGTGCAAAACCACTCATGCAAATACCACCGAACAATCGGCTTACGTAAACCCCTATCCGCGGCCCATTCTGATCCACTGCACAGAAATCCCACCAGAACCGCCTTGGGCACTGACTAAAATCTTTAGAAGTCCCATAAGATCTTACGAGCAACCTGCAACTTTACCGCCGCCGGCACCCCTCGAGGTGCCATCTCTGTTCACTTGAAACTGAATTTTCCATTGTCACTGAACCGAACTGTTCCAATAACCCAAGAACAGGGACTCTACTTAGTCCAATAGTCTACTGATAACAGGTGCCCCAAACCCCGTGCAAGTTCAGGTTTCCTGATGCATCCTAGTCTCATGCTCTTGTAGTTGTAATAGTCTTGAACTTTGCCCTTTAGTTTTGCGCAGGAACATAATGTTCGTGTGTGATTGTGTTTACGCACAGAGGATCAAGCAAGCAATTCACAAGGATTCTTCAGCACCTTTATATAGGACCCTCTCCCTCGTTTGCCAGCCAATGTTGATAAGAGGCATGTGCACCCCTGGAACAAGAACATGTTTTACTGTAGCACAAACCTGCACAGACCAGAGAAGATATTTCGATCGGGAGTTAATACTAATAACACCATAATATCTTCATTGAGGATTCGGAGCTACCAGAATATTATGATGTACGTTAATATACCGAGAACTGCTGATGATCCCAATAAACTTTTGACAGGAGTTCACCCTAGCTAGCCCACTAGTATATATAATAAGACATGTTGTGAAGCACCATCCACACTTCGCCATCACTTACAAACCTTGCTTGTTTCACATAGTGACTTTTCTTGTGTTAGTTGCGGCAAAAGTTTTATTCGGGACATGTGTCTACAGTAAAAGTCATAAATCTTTTATTCCGGACAATATTTTTAAGAGTTGTATATTCAGAAAAAGTTGTGTATATATTTAAGATGGAAGTACAATATCCGAACTGTCATACACCCACCAGGTCGCCACAACCCGGGACAGCTAGCAGCCGCCTTCTAGAGACAGGAAATATCCTGATCGTAGTAATGCCTTCTTGAACTTGATCCATTGGAGAGGGCTGATCCAGTCGCATTAGGTCAGTGAAAGCTCTGGCTATCCATAATCTAAGCTGTCCCGCGAGACTAATTAAGTCGAGGCTCTAGAAAAGGCTAATTTTAGCAACAGAGCGGTAGGTTTTGTAACATGTTAGCACTGAAAAAGTTCAGTCATACACAAATTTTGCTGAAACAAATTTTGCTGAAATCGACTAGGCTTTCAGCAAAGCCCATTAGGTCAATGTCAATAATCTTTTGAATCTGTCATCAGATGTGTGTCCCTAAAAAACCTGATCGTAGACATGTTTCTACAGTTGAACACATTATATATCTAGGGTTTTCACTTGGAGACCATTATCTTGTAAGCCGCCACACGGTGTTGTAACCCGACTCTTGATATAGTTAGGTTGTTGCTGGTTGGTGCCTGTGGTTTTTCTCCCTTCCACATCGGGAGGGTTTTCCACGTTAAAATCTTGTGTCTCTGCTGTGATTGATCTTGTTTTCTTCATTGTTTATTTTAGTCTACAACATCAACTTATGAACACATTTTCAATGGTGATTTTTCATGTGTCTGTTGCGGAAACACTTTCCTCAAGCAAGCAAGGCAATAGGCCCACCAAGAGAGTTAGTTTAACAAGAACTAAACATCACTCTTACTCATTTTGAGCGCCCAAATAAAATTGTCATTAATTCTAATGAGCACGCTAAGAGAATATCGATGTAACAACTTATTCAAATTGCCATAAGGAACAAAACCATTAAGAATGAGCCACCCAAATGTACACCACCACTCACGCAAACACCAATTTAAAAATCATAGGCATGCCACCGAACAATCGGCTTACGTAAGCCTCGGTCCGCAGCCCATCTTGAGCCACTGCCCCTGGAGGTGTCATCTCTGTACACTTTGCAACTCTTTTGCGTGACCTAAAACTGCACAAAATTGCTTCAATAACCCAAGAACACGCACTGTAGTTAGTCCAATAGTCTATTGATCACCGGTGCCACACACCCTGTGTATGTTCGGGTTTCCAGATGCATCCTACTCCCTCTGTCCCACTAAGCCTAGGCTGTGTTTTGTTCGTCACTCTCTGTGTGGCCCCGCCTGCTCTCTCTCTCGGTTGTCTCCCTGCATGCATGCGGTGACGCCCAGGCATGAGAGAGCGCTTGAGGAAGGGGATGAGAGAGAAAGTCAATGGGGGTGACAGGATTCGTAGGGACCTATGCTGTCTAAAACGACACACTCTGTGGGACAACACTTCGAGCGTAGAACGACATACTCTCTGGGACAGAGGGAGTAGTCTCGTGCGCTCTTGTAGTTGTACTAGTCTTTTAACTTTGCCCTCTAGTTTTGTGTAGGAACATAATGTTCGTGTGCGATTGAATCTGCACACAGAGGATCAAACAAGCAATTCAGAAGGATTCCTCAGCACTCTAATATATATATGGCCCCATCGCTCGTTTGCCAGCCAATGTTAATAAGAGACATGTGCATCTCTGGAACTAGAACTGGTTTTTACTATAGCACGGTGCTCCTATATATTAGAGAGAAGTATATGGCCTTCAAAAAAAAGTTGTCTTAGGTATGTGGCCTCTTTTTTTCTTGAATTTGGGAATATGGCCTTCAATCCAATTTTCTTTAGGTATATGGCCTTCCATCCATTTTGAGGGGTAACGGTGTTAACTTTGAGGGTAAAAAGACCATTTTACCCCTAAGTAAAAAAAACATATTTTTATTCATTTGTTGTATATTTTGAGTATATAATCACATTCAATCATGCATATATAATCAAAATATATTATTGCTTGGGTCATCCCATTGACACAAGCCTGCGCGACATTGGCAACAACGGCATCCCGCCGAAAACAGCAACGTCCCACGGCAGGTAGAGCTGGAGTTCCTGCAGCGACGTCGCGAGGGCTGGAGAGCGGCAGCAACATCGTGTGGGCTGAGCAGCGGTGGACGGCAGGCTGTGGAAGAGATATGCTTCAATGTTTCTCCCTCCTTTATTTAACCGTGCTGTCTCGTATATGGATGAAATTGAGTATACGACGATGGCGAGGCTCCACCGGACATGGCACGCGGTAGCGGTTCCCATGAACGTCGCGAGGCTGTTTTATTGCAGATGCATTAGGCGTCAATGGCCGGCGACGTCGGAGTGCCTGGCCAGCTGGGACGTTCCGTTTCCGGTCACGCCGGAGCACGGTCCTCGCCAGCAGAACCTTGGTGCCGAGATCTGCTTGTCGTTGCAGTATTATCGAATTAAAAATTTGGCACACATCCACGTCAGACTTGCATGCAGGTTTTGATTGCCGTGCAATCAATGCTGTCATACCAGCCATGGATGCAGTCATCCGTACGGCTTGTGTCAATGGGATAGCCCAAACGATAATATATTTTGATTATATATGAATGTGATTATATACTCAAAATATACAACAAATGAATAAAACTATGTTTTTTTTTTTTTTTACTCAGGGGTAAAATGGTCTTTTTTACCCTCATAGTTAACACTTGTTACCCCTCAAAATGGACAGAAGGCCATATACCTAAAGAAATTTGGATTGAAGGTCATATTCCCAAATTCAAGAAAAAAAAGAGGCCACATACCTAAGACAACTTTTTTTTTTTAAGGTCATATACCTAATTCTCTCTATATATTATTACCAGTAACCTGCACAGACCGGAGAAAAATATTTTGATCGGGAGTTAATACTAATAGCACCATAATTTCTTCATGGAGAGTTCGGAGCTACCAGAATATTATGATGTACATTAATATACGGAGAACTGCGGATGATCCCAATAAACTTGTGACAGGATCAATTCACCCTAGCTACCCCACTAGTAAATTTAATAAATGCTGTGAAGCACCATCCACACTTCACCATGTATCTTGCTTGAAGGCTTCAATTTACAAACCTTGCTTGTTTCACATAATGATTTTTCTTGTGTTAGTTGGGGCAAACGTTCAGCAAGCAAGATAGTAAAGTGGTAAACTAATAACCAAGAACTCAGCATCTCATTATTAGGACTATTTAAAGGGTCCACATAATCAGTGTTAGCCTAGACCAAGATTATTATACATGTGTCTGCAGTAAAAAAAAATCAAAAATCTTTTTATTTGGGACAATATTTTAAGAGGCAAGTACAATATCCGAACATTCATACACCCACCAGGCAACCACAACCGGACACGGCTATAGGCAGAGACGCCTTCTAGAGACAGGAAATATCCTGAGCATAGTAGTGCCTTCTTGAATTTGATCCATTGGGGAGGGATGATCCAGTCGCATTAGGTCAGTGAAAGCTCTGGATATCCATAAGTCGAGGCTCTAGCAAAGGCTAATTTTAGCACCAGAGTGGTAGTTTTTCTAACATATGTTAGCATTGAACAAGTTCAGTCGCATACACGTACAGATTTTGCTGAAATCCACTAGGCTTTCGTGAAAGCCCATCAGGTCAATGTCAATAATCTTTTGAATCTTTCGTCGGATGCATGTCCTATGAACTTGATCGTAGACATGTTTCTACAGTTGAACACAGTGACCCGGCTGTAACTCCAGTCTGTGGCTATCCCGATGCACTTCTCTATGGAGTTAGGGCACACTTAAATCCTGCCAATAATGCTTCTGCCACGGCCTGAAATCTACAGGATTTCTTGCTTCTCTTGGGAGCAACCTGTAACATTTAGGCCACGACGCCCCTCAAGGTTGCACCACAGTTCACAGTACGGTCCCGTCCCTTGCAACTATGTCGCACAAGTTTACTGTAAAGGATTATTACGAGAACCCAAGAACACGGAGTGTAGTCAACCCAATGATGTGCAAATCACCCAACACGCTGACCCCATGCAACAAGTTTGGCTTTCCCCATGCATCCCAATCTCAGGCTCTTTTTATACTACAACTGCTCTAGCTAGTCATTCATTTTGCCTGAATAGTTTTGTGCATGGATGTTCTTGTGCCATTGGGTCTACTACAAAACAATACAAGCAATCGAGAAGGATTCAACACTCTTATATATATAAGATCATATGGGCCCTCGAAAGTTCTCCAGCCAATGAAGCATGTGTGCATCTCTGGAACAGTTTTTACTGCAACATGGTGCTCCTATTTACGATTAAGACGGGGAGTTAAGACCAGAATTTCTTTTTCGTATTCTTCCATGCTGATGGCATTATTGACGATTCCTATAAAATACTATTCTCCCATGTTGATAATATTATTCCTGGTAATTATCTTCATTGAAGGTAGACACTGAAATCCAATGAAATAAAAGCAAAGATAGGCCCCATGTGGATTTTAGCTATTTGATCTTTTTTTCTGTGAAAATAATGTAGGTTTACAAAAAAAAGTAGAGCTGCTACTGTGACCAAGATCTAGTAAATGAAGCACTACAGGCTAATAATGCATACTCCCTCCGAGCAACCGTACCGCCCAGCAGGCCGCCCAGGGTAGCCAGGAGGTGGCTCCACCACTAACCCTTCGATCCCGCCCTGCCGCTGGGTATATAATCTTGGTCTCCCCTTACTTTGAAGCCTACAACTCCACAATTTGTTTTCCTGTAATGAATGGCAGTAATCAAAAGATATTGTTTTTTTTTCTTTTTATTGTTGTCCTTTTTCTGCTTTTGTTTGTGGAACAGGAGGGCCGCCCGACTGGGATTTTATTAATTAATAATTTAAAGGTTATATACAAAGGCAACATCAAAACTGCAGGAAACATAAAAGGAAACAAAGAAAATCAAGAAAATTACATGAAGGTTTCTAGCCATAAGTCAATATTTGGATGAAATCTTGCTTTTGCCCAAAGAATGACCACAGCAAACTCTTTCTTAAAGATTTGGCGGCAGTGATTCACTGAATGGGGTATGAGCATAGCTGAAGATGACATCGTTTCAGCTCATCCAAATTGACCAGCGCATGGTTATAATAATTTCCATAAAGAAGGGGAGACCGAGCTGTGACTTGAAGCTTTCAAAAATCAACATAATATCCATGGAAGCAGGAACTTGAAGCTGAATTAATACTATCCCAACATACCACAGCAAAGGGACAATGAAAGAGCAGGTGTTCAGTGGTTTCATCAACAATTAAGTTGCAAAGCACACTACTGTATGCTTGTTTCTTCAACCTTTTTCTGCTTTTCATGGCATCAGAGCTACGCGACGGAAAGCGATGCCGCCAGTTTCAATTATCTATAGTAGGAGTAGTAGAGATGGAAGCAAGCGTTTCCTGATGCATCCCAATCTCATACATGCCTCTCTAGTTTTGTACAGGAACGTATAATGTTCTCTGCCATTGAGTGGGCAAAGGATGAAGAGCGGGCAATACACAAGGATTCTTCACCACTCTTATATAATGATGACCCCTCGCTCATTCCCCAGCCAACGTTAACGAGAGAGGCATGTGCCCGAACTGGATCTAGTTTTTACTGCAGAGCACGGTGCTCCAATTTACCACAAACCTGCGCCAAACAGAGAAGTTATTAATACAAATACGGCGCAAAACTTTTGCGTGGTTGAAAAAAATGTTACGTGCGGAAAAAGTTCATGTTTAACCAAATTTTAAGTGAATAATATTTATATTTATGACTCCAAAATTAATTTATTATGAAAATACATTTCCATAATTAATCTAAGGATATTTATTTGATATCATAATATTGATAATTTTTATCTATAATAATTGGCCAAACTTATAAGATGATAAAACATGACAATGTGTTTGAATTGCATGTTTCTAGGACGGAGAGGGTTCTGAAACCATATGTTAAGCAGCATCCAAAGGCTTCAACTTCCAAACCTACTAGTTTCACTTAATGATTTTTCTTGTGTTAGTTATGGTCAACATTGTCAAAAGTTTTCAAATTTTGATCAAATTTCAAAAAAAAAAAAGTGGAAACTTACATTCATTTGGGGGAGGGGGTTGGGGGGGGCAGGACCATACCTGGCCCTTGTCTCCGCCCCTAGTTGTGACTAACATTTTTCCTCAAACAGGTGAGACAATAACCTGACGACAAGAGACTTGAGTTAAACAAGAACTAGGCATCACACGATTATTATGTAGAGGGTCCAAAATAAGCAATATTTCTTATACTGATGATAGTAGATGTAAGATGGTCTTCAATCTTACTATTAATATTTAGAGGGTCAAAAATAAGCAATTTTATCTTATATACATGATAGTAGATCGATGTAAGATGGTCTTCAATCTTCTGACTAGTAGACCAACATTACGTTTTTTATGTCTCCCGAGAAAACGTACCACATTATCATTTTAGTAGCTTTGAGTATTCAACTTGAAATATATACATAGTGACCACTTCACATAAATTAGCTAGCTAGTCCTCTGTTTTCACCCGAGAACTGATTAAGTTTCCTGCTTCTGTACACTAGTTTCCTTGACAAACGAATATGTACGATTCAGTGCCCATGCACTGCATAGAATGGAAAATAGTCTGCAAACCCTACACTACCTGTAGATTCATGCATTTCCTTACAAACATGCAAAGGAAATGACGAGCTTTGCAGCCGTCCATGGTGGCCAGGCGGTGGGTGGCTCCGCCACTAAGTTTGGATCATCTATAGTAGGAGTACTGAGATCCAAGCTCGAGTTTCCTAGTGCATCCCAAACTCATACATGCCCTCTCTAGTTTTGTACAGGAACGTAACATTTTCTCCATTGAGCGAGTGGACAGAGGATGAATCGCGCAATACACAAGGATTTCTTCACCACTCTTATATAATGACCCCTCGCTCATTCGCTCGTTGTCAACCAACGTCAAGAGAGGCATGTGCATCCCTGGCCGGAACGGGAGCAGGTTTTTACTGCAGCACCGTGCTCCAATTTACCACAAATCTGCACAAAACTGAGAAAATATTATGACGTACACTTAATATTAATAACTCTAGAATATTTCCGTTTCATATTCTATTTTAACACTGAGCTAGGGTGGATACTAAAACCAGATGAATCAAAAGCAAATTAAGGCCAAAATTCATTCCTAGAACAAGTAGTTCACGTTTGACCAAATTCCGACCGGCACACATCCTAACAACTAGATACAAAGCGTGTGATTACATTGCGAAAACATTTTGCGACCACAGGGGGAGCAGGAAAGATCATTAGGCGGCGCTAACATGCTGTGCAGCCCGTTGCTTCCAGTCTCTGAACATGTAGCCCTTCATGGCTTCTCTGGGGAATGATGAAAGTTGTCTGTAGCTCGTCAAAGGACGCCTCGTCCGGATGCTCGGTTTCCACCTCAATGCCCATTTTCTTCATCATCACCTTCCTTGCTTGGGCTTTGGGCTTCGGGCTTCGCCTCTCTATGTTTGCTCTTGGCAGCAAGGCGTGCACTATGCTTCAGAACCAGCTGCTCGTCGGTCGGTTCTGCCGCAACTTGTGAGTTGAAAGCAGCGGCTGCTCCAGTGGAACCACAGTATATCATTGTAGTGGCTTTGAGTATTCAACTTCAAAGATATACATAGTGACCACTTCACATAAATTAGCTAGTCTTCTCTTTTCACCCAAGAACTGATTATGTTTCCTGCTTCTGTACACAACTAGTATCATGATTCATGAACGATCGAAAAATCTGTATGATTCGGTGTCCATGCATAGCATAGAACGGAAAAGAGTCTGCAAACCTTACACTCCCTGCAGATTCACGCATCTCATTCCAAACATGCAAGGAAATGAGAATCTTAATACAGCTACCGGAGATTTCTTCAGGACGCCTACAGTTGGCTTGTGATCAGGTATAGCTACTCTTGTTCGGATACATTATCTGCACCATGCTCACAATGTGGAGGCTCTTGAAGGCCATATCTCGATCCTTAGCAGAGACAGAAGCTTTGCGGGGTGGCTAGGCGGTGGCTTACCACTTTGAATCATCTATAGTAGGAGTACTAGCTAGAGTAGATTCTCAACGGCCTGAAACTGGAAATAGGTGCAAACTCATGTTTCCCGATGCATCACAATCTCATACATGCCTCTCTAGTTTTGTACACGAACGTAACATTTTCTCCATTGAGTGGACAGAGTTTGAACCGCACAATACACAAAGGATTTCTTCACCACTCTTATATAATGACCCCTCGCTCATTCATCAGCCAACGTTAAGAGAGGCATGCATGTGCATCCCCTGGCCGGAACTGGAGTAGGTTTTACTGCAGCACGGTGCTCTAATTTACCCCAAATCTACACAAAACTGCGAAAATATTATGACGTACACTTAATATTAATAACTCTAGAATATTCCGTTTCATATTCTTCCATTGTAACACTGAGCTAGGGTGGATACTAAAACCAGATGAATCAAAAGCAAAGGCCAAAATTCATTCCTAGAACAAGTAGTTCACGTTTGACCAAATTTCTAGTGAATATTATGAATATTTATGTCTTCAAAATTAATTTATTATGAAAATGCATTTCATAACTAATCTAGGGATGTTTATTTGATATTATAAATATTGATAATTTTTATATATAATAATTGGCGAAACATAAGATTATAAAACTGTGACACTTTGTGTTTGAATTGCAAGTTTTCTAGACGGAGAGAGTTATGAAAACATATGTAAAGCAGCATCCAAAGGCTTCAACTTACAAACCTGGTTTCACTTAGTAAATTTTGTTGTGTTAGTTTTGCCCAAGGGTAGAGCCAGGTTTCAACTTACAAACCTGGTTTCATATTAAGGGGGCAGGCCATGCCCGGGCCTTGTCTCTGGCAAACATTTTCCCTCAAGTGAGTGAGACAATAACCTCATGAGTCATGACAAGTGACTTAACTTAAACAAGAACTAGGCGTCTCACTATTATTATTTAGGGTTCAAAATAAGCAATTTTTATCTTGTATAGATGATGGTAGATGTAAGATGGTCTTCAATCTCTGATTAGTGTCTAGACATTCTTGATCAATATTATACATACAAGTGTCTACAAAGGAAGATGAAAGAAACATAAATCATAGATTCAACAATATTTTAGGATTTGTATGCAAGTCAAGTATTCATATACCATGCAAGTACAACATTTTTAAAAAAAGTTGATGGTCATCAATTAAAATTCGAAATGTTTGAGTTAGAACATAGACAAATACAATATATACAAAGAATGGGCCTGTGCAGTGCTTCCAGCCCAGGCCCATGGCCATCTGCGAGACAACCGAAAATGTGGCCCAGCTCAACGAAAGCACCACATCAGCAGTTGCCGCCTCCTTTCCTTCCCCTCTCATGGCGCAACTCCCAGGCCCCGCCGCCGCCGCCGCCGCCGCCGCCGTCAATGCAGCGGCCGGGAAGAAGTGACTGCCGCCTGGCAGGGAAGAGCTGGACCTGGATGACTCCGACATCCGCTCCGTTCCCCACCCCTCGCCCGCTCCTTCCACGCCACCGCCACCCAATCCCAGCCCCAGCAGGACAAACCCCGCACCCCTCCCACCACCACCCCAGCCACCGCGTCCCCGGGCCCGCCGCTGCCGCCGTCCAGGACACGGTCCTCCCCGGCTCCGCCACCCGCCCGCCTCTCCCATCGGGAAGCGGGGTCGGGCGCGCCACGGACGCCGACTTCCTGCGGCCCCCGTGGCTCTGCGCCCTCCAGTTCCTTGGTGAGGGGTGGTAATCCAGTGAAGGCCTTCCTTTGCGTTTCGTGGCGAGGTTGTCTCCGTGTGATGTGTTTGTCCGTTTTGTTGGCTTGGATTGCAGCGAAGGCGCGCCCGTCGGAGCGGCTGGGGATCAAGGCCATTAAGGGCGATAAGGACTTGCGTCGAACACCTTTGGTGCGTGTCCCGCACCTGCCAAGCTTTTTATTAGTTTTTCATTTCATTCATGATGATCATTTCGCCCGATCCTAGTGCTAGCGGGGATATTTTGGGGGTTCTGTGTTTACATTGCATCACTGTGTTGTCATCAGGTGGCTGCGGTCGTGACGTCGTGCAAGCCAAACGGGCTGGGAGATCTCTTCTTGGTTCTCAAGGTTAGCGCTGAGCAGTTACTTAGCTAGATCTCAGCTCTGTCTTAGTTTTAGTTCCAGTTATTTTTTTCTTCCAGCGCAAAATGCAGTGGAGGTGCTTGCCATTTCATTAAGAATGAGCTACCCTAATGTACAACACCACTCATGCAAACACCAACTAATATCATGAGTTCTTAGAAATGGTTTGTGAGATCTTAGCCCCAGCTGCACACCACAAGGCACTCTCCTCCACTGCCCTCACAACCAAGTTTGTGCTTGGAAAAGCTCCATGGAACATGGAAGCTTTGCAATGTTTCCACAACTGTCATGCCACCAGGATAATCTAAGTATTCAAGCCTTCTCTATGCTCCTTGTTCACACCCTTTTGATTGCACAGCACCACCATGTAGAAAGACCACCCAAGCCTTTGTCAGGAACTAGAGCCTGTAAACCACGCTTCTGTGACATGACGAGCCACACTTCCTTTGCAACTACACAGGAAACCAAAATGTCATTGATGTTCTCATCTGCTTGACTGCACAAAAGGCAAGAAGCAGGGTGAGGCTACCATACAAGAAGAACTAACCCCTCAATGGGGCTCGAGACTTCCAGATTTACTTCCAAGGTGTAAATCTGGTGGATTCCACAAACTAAGAGTTGCAAGCTGATTTGCTTGAATGTAATCTTGACCCTGTCAATTTCCAATGGTGCTGGCTTTGAAATCCATCCAGGAGGGTGACATTTCGTACCAAGCCACATAGTTGGAGATATTCCACTGTTGCCTTTAAAGTGAAAGCACCACTGATATCTTTAACGCATCCCCTATTTTCATCAGCCTCCTTTTAAATGCTTGCCAGGGACAAGGATAATATGGTTGGTAGTAACTTCTGATATGGTCTTTCCTTGCAGCTATAGATTAGTTTAGAATTAACAGACCCATCCGCTACATATGGTTATCATATCGATATAAAAAACAGCTCTCACTGTTAGATGCACTCGGATTTATGTCCCTGTCCATGGTTGACCAGAGTCTATTTTCTCAAAGCCATATCCATCTTACTTATGTACCAAATCAAGAAGGGTCACATAATGAATACCAAGCCCACAAAATTGAAGTGGCTGCGAATTAACAAGACAATAACCACCATTGTCCTCTTGACCTTTAAGAAACAACAACAACAACAACAACAACAACATAGCCTTTAGTCCCAAGCTAGTTGGGGTAGGCTAGAGATGAAACCCATATGAAACAGTACAAAAGAATGTAGAAAGGCACAAGACAAAAGGATAAAGATAGGGTAGATAGAAAAGGAAACAAAGTCATGGTTCGAGCACGTTAATAGCTAGCCTCAAGCGCTCCTATCCAAAGCTAAATCCTTGGAGATATTCCACTCCTTAAGGTCTCTTAACCGCCTCGTCCCAAGTCCGGTCTAGGTCGCCCTCTACCTCTCTTTACATTATCTACCCGCTCTAAAAACTCCACTACGCCTTTGGTGCCTCGGGAGGCCTCCGTTGAATATGTCCAAACCATCTCAACCGATGTTGAATCAATTTCTCCTCGATAGGAGCCACCCGGACCCTATCCCGAATATCTTCATTCGAACTCTATCCCTTCTAGTATGCCCCTTAAAACCAACGCGCAACATACGCATCTCGGTCACACTTATTTGTTGGACATGTCGCCTTTTTGTAGGCCAACATTCAAGACCATACTGACATCGCCGGGCGAATCATTTTGTCCTATAGAACTTCCCTTTTTAGCTTACGTGGTACCCTCTTGTCACATAGGATGCGAGAAGCTTGGCGCCACTTTTAGCCAACCTGCTTTGCGATTCTATGTCTAACATCTTCATCAATGTCGCCATCCTTACGTAGCATAGATCCTAAATACCGAAAAGTATCCTTCTTGGCCACCACTTGTCCATCGGGGTGACATCCCCATCCTCGTGCCTAGTCGGGCTAAACTTCGCACATCATATACTTTCGGTCTTGGTCCTACTCAATCGAACCCTTTCGACTCTAGTGTGTGCCTCCACGGCTCCAACTTCCTATTTACCCCTGCTCTACTCTCATCCACTAGCACCACATCATCGGAAAAGAGCATACACCAGGGGATATCACCAGTATATCCCTTGTGACCTCATCCATCACCGAGTAAATAAATAAGGGCTCGATCTTGACCCTTGATGTAGTCCTATGTTAATTGGAAAATCACTAGTATCGCCATCACATGTTCGAACACATGTCGTCGCATCCTTGTACATATCCTTGATGAGGTAATGTACTTAGTTGGGACTTTTGTTTTTCTAAGGCCCACCACATGGCGTTTCTCGGTACTTTGTCATACGCCTTCTCGAGGTCAATAAAGACCATGTGCAAGTCCTTCTTACGCTCCCTAAATCTCTCCATCAAGCGTCGTACTAAGAAAATCGCCTCCATGGTCGACCTCAGGGCATGAACCCAAATTGGTTTTGGGTCACACTTGTCGACCGCCGTAGGCGATGCTTTCGATAACCCTCTCCCCGGCTTCATCGTATGGCTCATCGGCTTAATCCCCGTAGTTAGTACAACTTTGAACATCTCCCTTATTCTTGAAGATTGGTACTAATATACCGCCTCCATTCTTCGGGCATCTTGTTCGTAGAAAAATGAGGTTAAAAAGCTTAGTCGACCATACTACCGCTCTCGCTCCCGGACATCTCCACACCTCAATGGGGATGCCATCGGGCCCATCGCTTTACCTCCCTTCATCCTCTTCAAAGTCTCCACGATCTACGCCTCCACGAATCCTCCTCACAAAGCGTCTACAAGTATCGTCAAATGAGTCGTCCAACTCAAAGGTAGGACTATCATTCTCCTCATTGAAACGACTTATCGAAGTACTCTCGCCATCGTCCTTGATCTCCTCGTCGCCGGCGGCCAGTTGATCTGTCCCATCCTTAATGCATTTGATTTGGTTTATGTCCCTTGTCTTCCTCTCACGTATCCTAGCTATCTTGTAAATGTCCTTCTCCCCTTCCTTCGTGCCTAGCCGTTGGTAAAGGTCATCAAAAAGCGACCCTTTGCTACACTCACGGCTCGCTTTGCAGACCCTCTTCGCTATCCTATAGCCCTCGATGTTGTTTTGCACTCTTGTCGAATGGAGGCGCTTGAAGCACTCCTTCTTCTCCTTAATAGCCCTTTGTACCTCGTCGTTCCACCACCGGGTGTCCTTCGCTTCCTTCTTGCCTCCCCTACTCACCCAACACTTCTCGAGGCCACCTTACCGTACACATGTTGCCATCTTCGGTCACATATCGTGCGCATCTTCTCCTTCTTCCCAAGGCCCCTCGCCTAGCATCCTCTCCTTAAACGATTGTGCCGCTTCCCCTCTAAGTTTTCACCGCCGTCCTCGTAATCTTGACACGTTTGTCGGTGGGCACGAAAAACGAAAGTCCGCCACTACAAGCTTGTGTTGAGGGACCGCACACTCCCCAGGTATCACCTTACAATCTAGGCAAGCAGTCCTATCCTCCCTTCTTGCAAGGATAAAGTCGATCGGCTCAGTGTTGTCCACTATGGAAGGTCACTAAATGGGATTCCCTCTTTTTAAAGAGGGTATTCGCTAACAACAAGTCGTAGGCCAAAGCAAAATTCAAAACATCCTCCCCTCTTCGTTCCTACTACCGCACCCGAAACCCCGTGTACTCGCTCAAACCCTACATTTGTTGCACCCACATGGCCATTGAGGTCTCCTCCTATGAAGAGTTTCTCAGCGATAGGCACAGTACTAACCATGCGTCTATCGGTGAAACTCTTCATAGGAAGGAGACCTCTTGACCTTTAAGAAAGCCCTATTTTTTTATCAATTGCCTTGATCATCAATTTTGGAAGGCTCATAACAACCACAAGATATGTCAGAAACACTGTAATTGCCACTCGTACGAAATTGATTTACCAGCTTCTGCTCATCAAAGGGGTGCTCCAGCTTTTCAAATAATCAGCCACCTTATCAACAAATGGCTACAATTCAGTTTTGGTGAGCTTCCTCATGGAAAGTTCTTGATTTCACATGTGAGATGATCATGTAAATTTTGAGCCCTTTGCACTGGATTAGTGTGACGGAGGCCTTACAATTTACAAATATTGGCTTTGAGGCCTGAAGCTTTTCCAGAAATGTGTAATACTTGCCTGATCAGTTTCCGTATCCTTCACAACTGGTTGTATCAATCAATAAAACAGCGTCGTCAGCATATAAGGATAGCTGGTGCGGATGTTATAGACCATGGAATAAGAGTAGCTTTAAAATCCTTGTGATGCTCTACAGACTAAAGAATTCAGAACGTCCATTAACAAAACAAATAGCATGGGTGATAGTGGATCGCCTTGTCAGAGACCATGACAATGAATCTCTCCCTGTTCACCGTCACCAAACCACGGGTTGAGAAAAGGTGGGCAGCGAAGTACATAGCAGTATAGCACCATTGCGTCACCAATGACAATGTCTTTTGTATGTCTAACTTAAATAGGGTATGGGGATCCTTTTTTTCTATGTATGATTCTTGTTGTCCGTTGGAATAGGAAGAAATTATGAATGCATCTTCCCGAATAAAAATAATTTGATTATCTGATACCATGGAACTAGTTTGGTGCAAGTTTGGTGGCCAAGAGTTTTGTAATCATTTTTTAGAAAAATTGTGTACCCACTACCCAATTTATAGATCTGAAGTCTTTCACTTGAATAGCATCAACTTTGTTTTTGATCAAAGTGATAATATTGTTTGGCAGTCCAAGCTTTGCCATCAGACATAGCAGCTGCCTTCATCTAATCTTGCTTAATGATCAAGAAAGAAGAACTATATCAAATGTCCTGTAAACCCATCCAAACCCAGTTCCTTATCTTGAGGAATGTCCTTTATGGCCCAAACCTTCTCTCCAGTAGATATGTTATCTAAATTTCCTAAATTATGGTGCTGCAGGTTAAGCTCATTGAGATCAACAGTGAAATTTCTGTGTCGAACAGTCCCCAGGAAATTTGAATTCCATCTTCATTAGTGACAATCTGATCCTCCACTGCTAGTGAAAAAAGGAATTACCTGCATCACCCTCTTTTATATAAAGAATATAGAGGGAGTTGAGGCTACCTTAGTTATTTGATGGTGTGGATGTACACCTGGACACTCAGGATGCAAATTTGGGTGCCTATTTTTTCTTCTTGATATATAAAAGCTGACTAATTCCACCTATGTTGGTCTAGGTTTTAGTAACTCAGCCTAGGTTCGATGGTCAAATGTCACACTAACCAAGTCCTTGCTGTGGAAAAATTGGGTGTCTAATTCTTACTAACAAGCCACATAGGCCCAGGGTTTTCAAGTTTTTGGGCCAAACAGGCTATCAGGTGCCTTCACTCAACCTTTCAATCAATAAGCTCAGGATGTTTCTCCCCTTGGATCTAGTTTTATATAAAGAATACAGAACATAGCTTTTTGCGATTGTGGGCTTCAAAGAGGCTAAGCCAAGACAAAGCATTAGCGCTTTTTGCGTAACCAATCCTCCATTGATATGTTGAGCTAAATATCAACTGCTTACTCTTAATAGGATCCAACCCGACTCAATCGGTGCTTCAGTTCACAAGAAAGTTATTTTGGAGGAGAATAATGGCCATGATATCTCAATTGGGTGTGCTGTTGTTTTAAGTAAGGTGAGTACATAAGTTGTGACTTATTTTGTTGTGAAGCTAGTCTACTGTGGTGGCTGGTGGCAAGTGATTGGTTCAACTGTTGAATATGCTGATTTCAAATCCAGGTAGCTATTTTCCGTCCGCCTCGCAGCAAGTTGTGCTACCTCAATGTTACCAAAGGAAAAGTGATCAAGGTATTATTCATAGTTTGATATTAATTTAGATTGCTACTAATTACTGTAATCTTTTCTTGTATAGACAATGATGCTTTCCCGGTTTAATTGTTGTTGAAGTCAAAATTATTGAATATAATTTAGTAATTTGCTGCTGAAGTAAAAAGAAATAAATCAAAGTAAACTACTCTGGTATTTGTACAAAAAATATTCTTGTTCTGCTTAGCCATTTTTGGAATTTGATTATACCAGTCAACTGCAACTTTGTGCATTGAATCTGCATTTAGTGAGAGGTACAAACTATTATCTGAAGGCAACATATCAAATACAATCACATTTTCAGGTACAATTTTGCAGTCAACTATCGGTTAGGGATTTGACTCAACGTATGGCATATAAAATCATGAAATTTTAATTATTCCCCTGAAATTCAATTGTCTTCCAAATCTTAGGAGTCAGGACTTGGAACCCAAAATTCATAACCATCTTTCCTTAGCAGTTTCACGATGGCCTTTTTGTCAATATTGGAACACTATTACAATGCAAATATCATATAACAATTTTGTACAGAAATCTGAGTATAACGATGCCAATGTTTTCAGGTTTTTAGTAAGGATTGTGCTGCCCCAGCTAAGCAAGTGATTTCATCTAGTACTACTGAAAGAAGTCAAGGTGGAGATCCTACCAGAAATATAATGAGGAAACTTTTAGGTCGTGAAGACATGATGCCCAGTAAAAACGAGATGCCAGTTAATGAGGTTTCTCATGAACACAGTGCAACACTTGATTCAACTAAAAGCACTTCAACATGGGATATTCATGGTGGGTTTAGTTTAGGAAGTGACCAGGAAGGTAAATTGCTGGTAGATCCACACAACAAGCATAAGTCAAGCTGTAGTACTGAGGGGCATCCCCAGCAAAATTTGAGCATTCCAAACACTTGCTTCTCAACCCCAAAAAAGAAAATGTCGATACCAGCAGTGGATCACTTCTGAAACGCAAAATGCCAGAATGGACGGAGGAGCAGGCTTCTCAACTTTCTCAATTGTTTGCTGACTACTAGAATTTTATTATATATATGATATAAATAAACGAGGAGTTGTATTCTCAACTTTCTGTTTGCTGACTACTAATTTTGTACGGTGGCATTTCTAGCATCTAGAGTTGTATGTTTTTTTTTTTTTTTGTACAGGAGCTCACTTTTCTGAACAGTTGTCATGTCAGTATTTATGTTTCTGCATTCTAATAATTAAAAATTGTGTGGTAACAGAGGCTCCTCTATAGTCAGTACCCCTTTTCAAAAGATACACTTCAATTTCAGCCTTCTTTACAGAATGTTGGATTGTCTTGCGAAATTATGAATTAACCTGGACATATTACCCTGGTATTATCTTTAATTTCAAGAATAGGTGGTAGGTGGTTAAAAGGCATAAAAACATATGTTTCGGGTACAATAATATGCACATTAAATTTACACTTCGTTTAATCTCTATATAAAATATGTGCATAATAGATTGGTTTGTTGTAATATGATATGTGCAACATTTCTTGCATAAACAAATGTTCACAAGATAAAAAAGATAGAACAACAAGGCGGGGGGAACCAATGCGCCGCCCTAGGTTTTGCTCTCGCGAGAAAAAAGAAAGGGCGGCTTATTACCGCCGCCGCCGGGTACGGCCCCCTCTCCCTCACCTCCAGCCTCATTGCCGGTGGTGACAAGGAGCCGAGGGTGCGTCTCTTCTTGACCTATCTTCGTAGGGATCTTGGTGAGTCCCTAGGTCTAGGGTTTGCTCGCCGTCGATGTTTGGCGGTGGAGTTAGGTTTTCTTGGAGGAGCGTGGCTCCTCTGCGGTTTGTTTTTCCTAGCGACACCGGCGATGCGAAGCGACGACGGCGTGGCGGAATAAATTCTTCCGGCTTTTTCCGTTCTCCGATGGCGATCTTCTCCGGCGTCAGCGGAGAAATTTGGGGAGATCCGTCCCAGAGTCGAGGGGCGGCGCATCGTCGTCTTCTTCGAGGGTGATGATGTTGTTGACCTGTTAATCTCAAGGAGGATGTTCTTTGATGAAAATCGAGCTTTGCTCGGGTTGCGGCGGTGGAATCGAAAGATGCGTCGTGGGTGCGGGAGTTGACGGTGTACTCGGGTGATTAAGCCTAAAAGTAAGCCCTCCTCTATGGCCTCCACCTTGTGGAGTTTAGCTCTAGTGCCCGACGATGATTGGAAAGCGGCTTCGGCGGCGGTGACGAAACAGATCTATGAAGGCTACTAGGAAGATGAACAGGAGTTTGTACTTCTCGTAATTTTTCTTATGGATCCTGTTTGTAAAAGAGCCGGTTTAATACGTTAAGATCAATACATTTTCCTTAAAAAAAAGATAAAAAAGATAGAAGATCATGAAACCTAATGACATTGGTGTGAGCTAATTACAATACTATTGCCAGGAAAAAAAAACATAACAAAGCCTTAATTAAAGGTCAAGTTTAAACCAATCCAAAGACAAGTTCACTTCGATTATGAAGACTAACCCATCACATGATCTGCCTATACATATCGTCACCATAGCTTCCTTAAAGATTAAGGTCTATCATGATATTCACACTAGGTTACAATATTACATGAAGATATTAACACTAGGTTACATGAAGAATTGAAATCATCACATCACATTTCAATATAGACAGCAATGGCACCCTATCGGACATAAAGATGACATTACTCCCTTCGTCTTAAAATAAGGTATGCTAACATTTTTATTACAGATCACGGGGTAAAACAAATTACAAATGTAACCACAGAGAGATCTTGTTCTTATCATATTTTTAAACCAAGTGATGGGCACTAATGGTAGGCACATATGTATTTCATTCTTGAGGTTGAGTTATTAATTCATCTAGAAAGCTTATAGTTTAGGACAAATTTTAATTATCCCAGCACCTTCTATTCAAGGACTGAGGGGGAACACCCTGTCAAACATGGAGATGCCACTATATCCCGTTTCATTATCAACAGCAGGTCAAACCTGTTTCCAGCAGCACCGCCTAATTGATTATCCTCCAAAAAGAATTAGCAGTTTGCATCTAAACAGCATGAGAATATGATGTTCAAACCTTGCTTACATGAATGCACAAACGCATAGTTAGAATACTACTACTGCACGAGTTCTGATCGTAATGCCACTAATTGATTATCACTTCCTGCTGCTACAATCTGTGTCCTTCCCAGCTGCAGTGTTGACTTGCCGGTTGAGATATGCTTCATAGATCTCCACAACAAGCCTTGGGTCCTTCTCAACAAGCTCCTTGTATTCTTCACGATCCGCTAGAGTAGACATGCTGTCCATGAGCACAGAAAGCGAGGCCTCCAGTAGCTGTTTTGCACTGTGACGGTGCGCAAAAAGGCATAGTGGGTAATAGCATTATCGTTATTCACTTTGGAGGTTATGAACTTCTCACAGTATGCCTTCAGGTGCTTTACTTCATATTTCTCAGCCAACACCAAGAGGTCGGATGCCATCTGCTCATCTAGAAGAGCTTCTGCAGTGTACATATAATGGACAAAAGCACGAAGGATGTCATAAGACACATCATAGATTTTGATGACACCACTCCTACTCTCTTCCATCTCATTCTCGAGCATCGCTCTGAAAACAGGAGATCTGCTGGCCTGTTTGGAAGAAAAGTCAGGTTAACATATAATGCAGTTCCACTGCAACAAAAACACACAACTAAGACATGTAAAATTAAAACACAAATGAAAAATATCTTGTGCAACTACAAAACTAACAGAGGTGAGAATGCTGGCATGACTATAAATCTGCAAAAATTAAAGCAGCCAACTGAAATGAGCACAAATTAGCCTATGAATTAGGCGTTGCATACTGAAAAGTGATAAAGAATCAAGCACTTTAACCAAATAGTCGATAGATCAAAGATCAATGCAAAAAATGTGTGGCCACGTAAGAATGAATGTATTTTTATCATGTGAAAATAAATCCCACCCTTGAGCAATACTATAAATCTGTGTGTGATTATGTATTTAGCACAACTAATCCATGATATAAGCAAGACTAAAATTTTATGTATGTGTGTAACTATGGATTTTGTATCAGCACAACTAAACATCATCTCTCAAGAAAGAAAGTAGGATCTATTACTTGCTTTCTATCTAATCTACAAGTGTCTGATTCAGCACAACCGATTCACATGAAGATTGCAAAACCTTATGCATGAATCATTTGCTACATACAGAATAATTGCTACTAACCAAAACTACAAATTTACATTTATAAACCTTGATTGCAAACATCAAATAGTGAGGCACAAGAAATGATAAGAGATTTGCTGGAATGTGTAAGCTTATATTTACGTCAAACATATACGTGATAACCTATTTAACCATGGCCTATGCTAATTATTTTACCTCACAAATGAAAAATATTATGTGGACATATGTATGGAGATTAGTAAAAAAGTAATGCCTACAGTAAACATTAAATGTCAGCTCTGAAGCTGTGCAGAATTGTTAAAAACTACAAAACCAGGATGATCAATTTAATTTTATTTGTACTCAGTGTTTCAATTGTGTGCAAAATTATTAATATACTCTAGAATTCTCTTCATAAATGTAGCATATTTCTACATTTACGAGTTTAGAACAGTTTTCTTTTATTTTTTCGTATGTTGAATCCAATCTGCGAGAGAAATGGGCAGAGAGAAATTCATGAATGATAGCAGCATGCAGAGAATGCTTGTGTGTCAGGAAACTCAATATAGCTCTATCAAAGATTTAGAATCAGCACAATTAAGCACTGGCATAAGCAAAATTTAAATTTTATATATGCATGTGATTATGCCATGTAGTTAATCAGCACTAACATGTTCCAGTAGGTAGTGATGCTTATTCGTGGCATCTCTTATCACATTGTATCTTATGTTATACTCGAGGGAAGAAGATGCACATGAAAAAAAAAGCAAAAGTTCAGCTAGGCGCTAGGCAGCTTCTAGGCGGCGACCCATAGCCTGCCTAGGCTAGCCTAGGCATTCCTAGGCGTTTTAATTTTTATACACATATAGTATTTTCTTAAATTATCTTAAATAAAAAAAAAATAAAGAGATCTATGGACCTAAAGTTAAAGAAAGGCCCATCAAAAAGCCCAGCAGCCCACCTTATCCACCCCTCGCACCTTATCCATCCAGCCATCCTCCTCCACCCATCGCAGGATGAGTTCCTCCCTCCCCTGTTTCTCCGACGCCGCCCCTTCCGCTCTCCTCGCAGATGTGCCCGCCGCACTGCTTCCAGCCGCGAGCAGCAGACCGCCAGCCTCCTCGCTGCTGCCTCCACCACCACCCGCCAGATCGACAACCGTCGGCCTCCTCGCTACCGCCCCCCCCCCTGCGCGGCAGATCGACCACCGCTGGTCTCGTTGCTGCCGCATCCACCACCGCCCATCTCTTCCTAGCCTCGCCTGCCACCATCTCCTCCGCTGCTGCTAGGCGCTCCTCCACCCCACCAGCGCCGCCGATGAGCGGCCTTGCGCCTAGATGACCAGCTACCCCCCTAGGCCAGGCGACGGGCTTCGCCTAGCGATTAAGCGCGCCTAGTCGCTGCCTAGGCACCGCCTAGCGGAACTTTGAAAAAAAGAAGCTAAGAGAGAATGCTCCACCATACTCATAGATACTAGTACTTGAAGCATCAACATATAAGTTAGTTTTAACACATCAGGAAAGCTTTAATTAGTGCAGGCCTGCAGGCATATCTGAACTGTACCTCTAATGCTGATTCAAGCCATAAATAAGCTCCATCCTTCATTGTGTGTGTGTGACCGGGGTGTTGGGTGGTGGGGTCACCTCATCATGTCTCAGGAAGCATTTAGTTATGGTTGTTGCCATGTAGCTTCTGAATTTCCTTCAAGCATTTTGACATTTTACATTGACCACCATATCATGTCTCAATAAAGAAGTAAGATCTATTACCCACTGCCTATCTATTCTACAAGCATCTGGTTCCAGCACAATGCTCATGGGTCAGGCAACTCAACATTGCTCCATCAGGAACGTCGACGAGTAGGATTGGTCAGTAGGACAGTAAGCTACTAGTATAACTGTTCAATCCACTGCTAGGAATCAGGTCTATGCATGGAATGGGAAAAAAACCCAAAGGCATCAAGACACCTCATCACAAAACTGACGACCTTCCTTTCCACATTCTAGGATTCACAAATTGACTGCATTCAGGATTAGGTTTAGTTACAAGACTAGTCGATCTAGAGGTCTGTAAAGAACTAAACCATCAAGAAGGACACAAACTAAGTAACCAAACCTGAATCGCACAAAGGAATCATGTAAACAGCGCAAGGAGAGAAGCTGAGAAGGAAAAGAGGACCCACGAGGATGACGCGGTGGGCGGGGACGGCAGGCGTGTCGGGGGTGCGCGCAGCATCGCCTTCGCCTCCCGCGCCACCGGAGGAGGGGATGGCGTGCGTGGAGGAGGAGGTCGCAGTTGGGGGCGGATGCGGCGTCGAGGGTCGGGGAGGGAGGCGGAGGAAGTGGAGGCGGGAGCGGAGCTCGTCGATCTCGCGCTTGAGCTCCTCCTCCGTCTCGCTGGCCTCCTCGTAGCACTCCTTGCAGGTCCCGGCGTCCTCCTCGTCGTACCCTTCCTTGCACGATTGGCACCACATCTGCGGAGCGGAGCGGAGCTCCTCAAACGCCGGCAGACCTCGCCGCCGCGCTTCGAGTGAGAGCGGTGATGGTGGCGGCGGAAAGCGGACGGGTGGTGGTGGCGAGGGTTCACGTGGGCTTGTCTGGCGGATCTTGGCGAGTTAGTATGTGGGCCTGAACTCACTGTTCCCATGGTAGCCCGGCCCACTGACGAACATCATTTCTCACATTTTCATGAGAAATTTGTAAATTGAAAATCCCCTTAAAAAATATCTATATACAGAACATAAAAATCTGGTCAAACTTATATGACATAATCTGGTCACGAGCAGGATTGCGTTTTCGAGACCCTGTGGTAGGAGTGGCACAGAGATGTTGCCTCAGACCTTTATAGCATCCTACCATCTCTCGGATGGTTTATATTTGTGACATCATCTGGTCACGAGCAAGATTGCGTTTTTAGAGCTTGTGGACCTAAGTGTTGGAAATAACAGCAATTCAGTAACATAATAATTAATTCCGACGATAAGAAAAGATCTAGAACATGTATCGAAATATATGATTCATCACTAGCACTACTTAAACTAGACAAAATTTGGTAATCTAGTGCTAGCAAAAAGAAGAACAAGAGGGCGAATAGAAGGGAGAGGATCGACATTCTTATGTTGGGGTTGTCGGCGCTAGCAGCGCAGAAAAGTAGACGAAGCAGACCGGTGATGGAGGCGACAAAGAGGAAGAAGGCGCCCGCCGCGGCGGTCGCGACGGCGCTTCCCAAAAACCTTATATCGTCCCCTACCCCGTGCGGGGACACGAGGAGGCGTGGGCCGGAACTGCTCTCCCGACGGCGATGGCACGCGTCGGCGACGGATGGGGAAGACGGCGGCAGCTCGGGACGTGGCCTTTGGAAGAGAATGATTTCTCTCGTGGTTAGGGACGACGTCTCGCCCCTCTATTTATACACGCTAGCGTAGCTAAGGCAAGTAATTGGCGCGTCAATCATAGCATTAAGGCAATAGAGCACCGTTAGGGTGCCATATCGAGAAAAAATTGCTTTCCTAAATGGATCTTCCAAATAGGACAACGCAATTTTCTCCATGCATGCAAAAATTTCGAGTAGCAAAAGGAAGCCGCGCACCGCAACCATTCACGCGCATGATAATCGCGGCGCGCGCTTTCGCCCCGCCCGCGGCGAGCGGCCTTGGCGCGTGTGTTGCTTCCTTTTCCCCCTCACACCATAGCTACATCTAGTTGGAGATGGCTCACATATTTAAATTAGCCTTACTCCTTCTAGACTAGCAATGTGGGACTAAAGTCCCCACCATATCATGCATGTGTGAGTGGGCCTTTGGAATTTATATTTGGGAATATTTGGGCCAAAAAGCCCAAATCTTCTAACAATCCCCACCATATCCCAAAGGCACGCGTGTCATCCTCCCCCTGTACCGCATTACTGTTAATATACCGTTATTCGGTGGAGACCGGTTAAGGTTGAACATCCACCTAGAACGACAGGGGTAGGCCCATCCACAAGCGCACAATGGACTAGGCCTTGAATTGGCAGTTTGGTGCGAATGGGCTTCACCTGAAGTCTTCACTGATACTAGGCTGCCATAGCCAACCCCGCGAGTGGAGCGTATAAGTCATACTCCTAACTCACTTCATGAGCCTCTTAAAGAGTTCCCAATTCTTATAAACTACGACTAACAGTTGGGGCTCACATAGGTATGTTCTTACAAGAATACTCTGTAGGACAGTACCTTGTTGTAAAGCCTCAGAACACATTAAGACAAAGTCAGCCTACCTTACAGAAATGAGAGTCTTTGCATCTCCGCGGAGTGGGTTTACGAAAAGTTGTACTCTCCCATCAACCAACGGCTTGTTCTTCCCAGGTCCTAATTCACGGGATCTCCGATCACATAGGTTGGGTTACTACCGAGGTTGACTCAATAGGTCTCAGTCCCATCTCCTTCGATGCATTATCAATCACGGTGCGTGCTAGTCCCTTGGTAAAGGGATCTGCCAGGTTCTTAGCTGTATTGATATAATCCAACTATTACTCGGAGCTCCTTAACTTCCCCGACAGTCTTCGTCTACGCTTAACATGTTTGCTTTGGATTTAGCGTTATCGACTACTCTTCACCTTCGTGAGCACCGTTTGGTTATCACAATTTATGAGAATAGCGAGGAATTGGTTTTTCAACCACAGGTAAATCCATCAACAGTTCTCTCAACCATTAACCCGAAGAAGAATTTGTTTCGAGCCGTGAGCTCTACCTCCATTGTAGATTTCGTAAGTATTGTCTGCGCTTACAAGATCTCCAAGAGACAGTCCCGCCACCTAAAGTGAATATGTATCCACTAGTGGCCTTTAACTCATCAACCCGATATCAGTTTGAATCACTATATCCTTCAAGTACCCTTGGGTACCCTAAATAGTGAATTGCATAACTCATAGTGCCTTTTAGGTAGCGCATTACTCGATCAATGCCTTTCCAATGATCTTCTCCTGGATTAGAGGAGAATCTACTCAACTTGCTTACAACAAATAAGATGTCGAGGCCGAGTTGCGCTAGCTAATGTAACACCCGTGTTTTTGCATCATTTTAAAAATCACTAAAAAATTTGAACTTTTTGAATTACAACTAAAAGCTGGATTTATTTTTCCGCTAAAACCGAAACCCTGTTTTTCGAAAACACGCATTCAAACTCTCACCATCTAGAAAATAGGAACCCTTGCTTGTTGCTTGTTGAACTTTATGATGGCCAAGGATGCAAGGTAAGTTCTAGATTTTAATTATGGAAGTATAACATCGCATGAGAAATGAATTACAATTTATTTCGGGAACAACACCTACCAAGGCACGTGTGTACCATATATATATATATATATATGAATATTTTAATGAGCACAATAAATAATTATTCTCGACAATAAAGTCACGAGAATATAGGTGTGCTTGTATAAATATTCATAATATATATATTACACATGAAATGATAATCTCCGGAAAAAACGTGTGTACACATATATGTTATTATTTATACAAGTACAATTAAATAATATTTTCATGAATGGAAGTCATGAGAATAAATGAGTGCTTGTATGAATATTTATAATACATAGATGTGAATTTACACACATGAAATAAGAGAAGGAATTAAGAAATGAAGGGAAATAGAAAAGAAAAAAGGGAAAGGAATGGAAATGAGCTCACGGGCTCATTCTCTCCTCTTCCACTCGGCCCGACCCGGCTCTCTCCCTCTCCTTCTCATTTCCACGAACGGGCGGCCCGGCACCTAAGCCCGAACCGAGCCCGGCTCCACCTCTCTTCCTCGGCGGCGGCCGGGTCCGCCACGTTGTCGTCTTCCTCCGGCCGGACACGGCGCGATGCGGAAACACCATGGCCCGCCCGGCCGCTGCGTCGGCGACCAGCACCATCGGGACCATCGGCTGGCGCCCGGCTCAAGGCCACGCGCGCCGTGACGCGAGGCCGGGGCGAGCAGGGGGCAACATTCAACAGCGCCGCAGTAGCGGCAGGCGCCATGCGGCCGTGCGCGCCGCAAGGGACAACCGTCGGCGCCACGCCCGCCTGCCATCGCTCTTAATCTGCGCACGGCGGCGTGGCCGCGCAACACGTGATGAGGAGGCGACCGCCTGGCCGTCACATCGATGCGAGCCGACTCACCACCCCATTGCCATACCCGGCGAGGCGCGACCGGCCGCTTGCCCGACCACCGCGGGCGCAACACGACACCACGGCTGCCAACCCTAGGCGGCTAGCCTACCGGCGCCGGGGAGCGACGCGAGGACGGACGGCGGCGGCGCACGGAGGTCCACGAGCACAAAGACCGCCCAGGGAAAGATCGGGCGGAGGCGAAATATCTCGCCGGCGACACCCGCACCCCGACGCACTATAAATACCCCCCCTACGGTGAGCAATCGGACTCGCCCCTCACCTGCGAGCTCCGCCACCATCGGGAACATACGGTGCTTTCGCGCTCCCTCCTTCTCTCTCCCTCTCCTCCGCTCGCCAAGGGAATTTCCCCCAAATCTACCTCCACCGGCGTCGCCCGGCTAGGGATCGAGCTCGTCGCCATCGTGGACATCTCGATGGCAATTGGAAGTGTGGTGCGCCTTACCAACTCGCCCTCTTTCGTTTTCCCCTACTTTCCTCGCTATTGTGCAGCTTAGCACCACGGCGAAGCGGGCCGCCACCCGTTCCGCCGGTATTTTCGCCGCCATCGTAGAAGAAGCATTTCCCCGCGCCACCATCTACACCGGCCATTTCGGGTCAGCGAGAGTCACGGGGACCCTCCACAACGAGCTTTGAGCAAGGGAAAGCGTCGTACCGGCGGATTCCGGCGACCCTCCCTCCGCCGGGCGGCGTCGGCGGGGCCCGGATTCCCTCACCGTCGTTGGCCGTCCACCTCAACGATACTTGGCGTCAAGGGAGGACCAACTAGACGGCGACACGTCGCCATTCCGTCCCGAACCGTTAAGGTGACCCGTCACCAACGTGGCGTCCACAGTGGTGTCAGCTGGACCCACGTGGCACCCACGTCTTAAAAACTTTTTCGTGTACACTAGTGTAATTGCTAGATCCACGACTATTGTACACGAGTTATAAAAGTATACTGATCCCATGTCGAAAAATTCTCAAAAAAATTTGTAAATTCATTATTTGATTTATAGAATTTTATCATGTAATTAGTTCCAATTTTATTACATGATAAAATTATATTATAGTATTACCCTAATGATTTAATTAGGGATTAATATTATAAAATCCATATCTCATGCAATTTAACTCCGTTTCGCGTGAAAGCGACTTCCATAATTCATCTAAAATCTAGCTCTATGCATCTAACCCATTGCCACCATAATGTTCTATGTTTGTTTTACATGTTATAGTTCAAGCTAGGGTTTACCATCGGACATAAAGTAGATTCGACGACCCGATTAGGAGCTTCCGTCAAATGCGCTAGGAGACGTTCGACGTCGTCCGATTCGTAAGAACCTCCCAGAGCAAGTCCTTACCCCCCTTAACCTGACCTAATTCCTATGATAATTAATAAGATGTTAAGATAAGTATAACCGAGGGGCAAGCCGTGTGCGGAGTACTCATGGGCTATGTGCGTGAGGCTTCGCTAGGTTTTGTCGATAATATAACTTAAGTAATAATGTGAACCTTCCCAACAAAAATGTGAGTGGTGATAGTCTACATGGAGGTGGACTAATCACAATCGGGGATGAATCCGCGGAGAGATGCTCGCCTCCCTAAGGACCAGGTTCATAGACCTTCTACGGTGCAATTATACGTCTGACCCACACGCCGAGATGGGACGGCTTGATTCCACACCCGTTGGGTTGAGGTATAGTTTCGATCCAAGGTGGCGGTGTAGGCAAGCGACCGTCGGGAGCGGACATGGGGAGAGTGGCCCCATGGTCCGGTTGGCGTGGATGCTGAGTGATCTTCCACGTAAGGTGTTTGGGCGCAGTGGCGCAGTTGCTAGGAGCACATATTAATGATTGGGTTTGGTGTTTGACAAGTATAGGTTGGGTAATAAGGTATTACTGTAAAGTCGGGTGATTTGGTATCACCATATTGTCTAGGATGATGCGTCATCCTTCCAACCCCGAGAAGTCGTGGTGAGGATTATACCAATATACCTAGGAGGCATCCAAGCGGGGTACGGGATCTTGTTGGACCACCTTTGACCACCGTACATGGGAGAAGATGGCCCATCGTGTGGGGAAAGTGTACAACCTCTGCAGAGTTATATAAATCTATTGAATAGCCATGTCCCTTGAATAGGCAAGTGCTAGGCCTGAACATCTATGATTAGATTACACTTTGATGATGACTAACTTTGTGGTGTCATGACAGTTGATGATGACATGAGATAACAGGGAACTAGCGAGAGCGATTTTAGAGACTCTGCTAGGGCCCAAACCCTTAATAATTACAACCCCCTGGTTGGGACTTCCGAGCACGTTTGTACTCACCCTTCTATTTTACGGATATCGGCACATGTGAAGGTAAGATCGACGACAAGGTAGAAGACCCGCGTATCGTAGGGGTTCGCTTAGGAGAAGGACGTTGAAGCCCATATTTCATCCATGCACAATGCGCACGTAGATGCGGGGCGGTGTCATAGTTAATCCACCGCTTCTCGGTTGGCCAACTCGATATTGTAACCCGACTTGGTGACCCTTAAATCGCCACTCGTAAGCCCCTTTCCATCCTATATTTTTATAGCTCGGTTTACTATTAATTTCGCTTACCATCATCATTTACTAATAGGCGTGTTTGTTGATCCTGGCGCAAACACGTGTGATTAACGACCCATTAAAAGTGGGGCATGAATGACTAAGTACATCAGTGAGCCAATAATTTGAGAGTATCTCAATGTGTCCACTCCTAGCTTCCTTTTCTTATTCTTTCGAAGTATTAAGCTAGGATCGTAGGGTGTTGGAGAAGGTTTGCTATCCATGTAACCAAAGCGGTTCAAAATCTTCTCCACATAATGGGACTGCAAAAGAGTAATCCCATCCTTACCCTTATTTAGCTTGATATTAAGGATCACATCTGCTTCTCCCAAATCTTTCATGTCAAAGTTTTGGGATAAGAATGATTTTACATCATTAATCTCATCGAGACTTGTCCCAAAGATTAGTATGTCGTCAACATACAAGCATAGGATTACTCCTTTGCCCCACCATAGCGATAGTACACGCAAGTGTCGCCTTCATTAACTACAAACCCAGCGAGAGGTTAAAGTCTTATCGAACTTCTCATGCCCTTTGCTTGGGTGCTTGCTTTAATCCATACAAGGATTTCAGCAAACCGCACACCTTGCCCTCTTGTCCACGGTGCTATAAATCCATCGGGGTGATTCATGTAAATTTCTTCCTCTAGCTCACCATTAAGGTAATTGTCTTTACATCCATCCGATGGACAAGAAGACCATTGGAAGCGACCAAGGATAATAGCACTTTCGGATTGTAGTTAATCGGCAACGGGTGAGTAGGTATCAAAGTAGTCTTCGCCTTCCTTTTTTGTGTATAACCTTTAGCTACAAGCCTTGCCTTGTACTTTTCAATAGTACCATATGGCCTAAGCTTCTTCTTAAATACCCATTTACAGCCAACTGGTTTACAACCCTTTGGTTTTATACATTTACTTCCCATGTGCCATTTGTAGTGATGGAGTCCATCTCGCTACGGACCGCATCCTTCAATACTCGCATACGGTGATGCGTATGCTGTGCAATGGTCGTGGGAGTATCATCTATGAGATACCACGAGAAAAGTCATCACCAAAGGATTTTGCAACCTTTGTGGGGGATCGATATTTGGGACACCCGTACACGAGCTCCCGAACCATCCACGACGAGCAAACGGGACCGAGATCTCGGACCGTGGACGAGCTCCTCATGGGCATAAGGGAATGCTCTGGCTCGAGCTCTCCCATGAGCTCCCAGATGAAGGCCCGCCTCCCGCCTCACTCGAGCTCCCATTCCTCTCACCAATGAGCTCCCGCACCCGCACCCCGAAAGATCTCGTGCGGAGACCTCTCTCTCGTCTCGAGCGAGCTCCCTTTGGGACGAGCTCCTGAGGCACGAGCTCGAACTTCGCCCGACGCCCATCCTCCGCCTCGAATGAGCTCTCACGAGTCTGAGGAAGGACATGCGAGCTCGAGCTCGGCCGGACGAACTCCCTTTACGTCTCGGGACGAGCTCTGGGTAGCACCAATTCCCGGCTAGTGCGAGGCTCGGGACACGGCGCCCGGCCGACGGACGCCGTGGCTACTTGTCGGGCGCCGCGACCTATGGCGGGATATCGTCGGGAGAGCGAGATCCCGGCACGCGCGGCATGGCCCGTCGGATCACGCCACGCCGCGCCAAGCACTACGGACAACCGCTACCGGACAAAGATGACCTCGGCAATGGAAGCCGAGCTCCCCGTCGAGCTCTCTCGTCCCACACGTTTTCTGCGACGCCAAGTACACGCATTTATGGCCGAGCGGCGCCGCCGCAGGTCCGGCCGTGGGACAGCGGCGCATGCCCGATGGACGGAGGGGCGCATAGACAACAGCGGCGGCGCTTTGAGCTCACTGTTCCCTCGCCCGCCCCGACCGACGAGCTCCGAGCTCGGCGGTCGTGCGTCACTGGACATCGGGAAAATGGAGCCGCCCCTACACGGCTCTCTACGACGACTTTGTGGATAGCCATGGCGCAGGCGGCGGCAGCAGCTGCGCCCGGGAGGTCCGGCGTGCCCAACCGAACGGTCCCATTTTCCTCTTCTACCCCCCCAAATTTGTATCTCTTCTCCTCCTAAGTCCCTCCCTCGATGGCTACCTGTACATCTCCCTTGTGGCTATAAAAGGGAGGCCCGGCCATTGGAGAAGGGCAAGTTCTCGACTCACAAGCATTCCGGCTTCCAACACTCCGATCACCCACTTTCCACGAGACACGGGAGCTCATCTCCCTCTCTCACCCGCTTGTATTCGCCCGATCACGAGCCTTTGAGCTCGGATAGTGGCCTCACTGGATTAGGGGGAGCGATTTGCCCCGAACCGGTATAAATTTCGTGTCACTGTCTCTAGAGCTAGGCCATTGGAGCACGCACTAGCCGGACATTCTTGTGGCGGTGGTATTAGACCCACGGCAGTTGGCGCGCCGGGTAGGGGCAGCGCTAGTGCGGCGTTTCTCCGCCGATGGCTTCTTCCACTCGGCCGACGGCGCAGCGCCCGGCGATGCGCGCCGGCGCGATCGACTTCTCGGCACCGAGCGAAGCGATCCATCACGAACCGTCTTCCGCCCAATGCGGCGTGAGGACATCCCGGCCGCCTCGGCGCCACCGACTCCGTCCCGGCGAGCATGGGGCGGAACTCCACCTGCGCCCGGTCAGCCCCATCCACACCGCCCAGCGGACGCTTCTTCGACCTCATCAGGACCTGCTTCACGACATCACGGGGGCGAGCCTACGCGAGGGCTGTTCAGCGATGTGACCTTCTCCACCGCCAATGTCGTCCCCTACAGCTCGCCGGCGGCGGCATTTGTCGGTCGGCGTGTTCCACGGCGGCCCTACGCCCGGGGCGTACCCGATGGGCAGCGGGGCCTCCCACTCTACTGGGGCGACAAAGCCGGCGGGTCGGCGTCCACGAGCTCGAGCTCGCCCTCCGATGGGATGAGCCTCATGGATTGCGACCCCGACCGCGTCGGTGCTATATGTGTCACACCCCAGGGCGCGGTAAGAGGAAGTCCACTCGGCGGCGCCTCCCAACACACGCCCGCGAGACTCCGCCCGGCGCGGCGGCGCGAGCCGCTGTTGACCGCGTCAAGGCCGGCTGGAAGAGCTCGAGGAGCTGCAGCGCAGCAGCCAAGGCGCGAAACCCTCCTCGCCGAGCAATCACGAGCATCTAGTATAATGCCCGTGCTAGCATCTACGATAACATTTTAGGGATGCACATATGGAAACAACAAGCGACGAAATTTCAAGAAGTGGTAATTCCAACTTTTAGAATTGTGGCTTACAATAAAATTCCGTGAATTTTGAAGTGGTAATTCTATTTTACTGGTGCAAAATTGGCAACCAAATCCATCTCCCATGCTAACGCTATAGCAACATATAAAATGCAAAGCAAATAACCAAAAGGCGTATAAAAACCAAGTTAAGCACCACTGAGATTTATTTATGATTCATGCAAAATAATAAGATATATTTATGATTCACAAAAAAAGAAGAAATAAAAAGGTCCATCTTAACTTGATAAAAATATGTATAGTAACATTGTTCAACATTAGTGGTCAAATCTACAACCCATCAAGCTTATTGCAACCTCTTCAACATCCTTTGGCTTCCTCTTCAATAGGGGCCTCAACCCCTCCTGGCTCATCAAAAAGAAAGAAAGAAAAAGAAAGGTATGAACCAACTATATGTATCCCTTCTCATTAAAGTATATGTGTAGCTTAGAATTATTGTGAATTAACTACTACAATCGCATAATCAAACATATCTATACAGAGTAGTTTTGGTTAAAAAAAATACAGAGTAGCTTAAGGAGGTTTTTAACCCCGTTCACATCGCAGAATGTGGCGGGGCGTCGGAAACGCACGGCTTCACCTCCTCAGAAGCTCAGCTCACCTCAGGGCCGGGGTTTCACAGCCGGCTCAATCAGCTCGGTCCAGAACAATGCTTTTGTAGAGCATGTCCCAGATATTTTCTAGTATAGTGCCCATGCTAACGCTATGGTAATATGATGTAATACAAATCAAGCTACTAAAAGGTGCTATATATAAGCTAAAAAAAGATATAAAGACCAAAAAAAAAAGTCACAGTTTTTTTGTTTCTTACTTTCTTTATTGCTAACGAAACACAGCTTGGAAAACAGGACGACCATGCTGTTAATTGAGAATCTCATGGACAGGCAATTAAGTTGCCTCACTCGCAGTCACACATTTGACGTTACCACTGAGTGTAATGCTCAAGCTCTTGAATGTACCTCATCTTGTGTTCCTTTGACGTTACCACTGAATGCCAATGTGCAAGATATCCTGAGAAAAAAACACAAATCAGAATACTTAGTGCAAGTTAATAAGAAAAACGATAGTTGAAGTTCTAAAAGTAAAACCTCGCTAGTTGGTCGGTCAGACAAGAAACTAATTGTTCATTTCATTTTAGCTACATCTAAGTCAAAAGGCCAACAGTTCATATAACGTTGTTGTGAGTGTTTACACATAAAAGAATCATGCCATGGGAACTCAAAATTTGTAGTGGACAGAGAAAATGTGCCTGCCACTTCTTTCAGAGTACCATCGTTGTGCTCAACTGTATCCGTGTTCAGAAACCTGAAATGCCTCTTAGATGAACTCGTGCACCTCCTGCACCAAAACAATTACATCAGACCAGGTGGCACACATACAATCCACATCTAGGCATCCAATGAAACCACGTCCGGGATAACCAAACTCACAAATCAATGAGCCTTTTTTGTGTCTGTTTCAGAATGTTTGGAGACAAATCACCATCGCCTCCCTCTGGAACCCTCTCCACCTGCACTATCGAAACCCTGAACATTCAGATCGGCAGTCAACCATCAAAACAATTCGGATCCAAAATAAATATATAAAACACACAGAAGCAGAATGCGGTATGGCTGCCTGTGTGCTGCCACCGCTTGGCCCCGACCCCAATCGTACGTACATCGATTCGGTGAGTTGGGCACATGATCACCGGATGAACCCAATTCCGAGATGAGATCGATTGCCTCGAGAAGGAGTTGGAGCCGTTTGCACTCGGCTGATCCGGCGGCATGGATGCGATCGCCGCCAGGCCCGATTGCGAGCACGAGGATCGCCACCAGTCAGATCGCGTCGCCAAACAGGTCGCGGCGCTGGTGGCTCTCCTCGCCGGGCTGGATCGCCACGACCAGGATGATGGCCACCAGGAGGATCTCCGCCGGGAGGTTCGCGGCAAGCAGGAGGAGCACCGTGATCGCCGCGTTGAAGGGAGTTACCGGGAGGAGCGCCGCACTCAAGGGCGTTCGAATGTTTTTTTAGTTCTCTTCCGTGCTTTTTCCGTGGTTCGAACCGTGGTCGTAAGGTTATTTCGCGGTGACAGGGTGGACAGCGGGGGGAATGCGAGGGTGTAAGACCCTTACACAAACTTTTGATCTCGGCCCTCGGTTCGTGGATCACGTTGGTTGGTGATCATCGGTCAAAAAATAGAAAGAAGTGAGGAAGACAGCAATCACGAGCACGAGCTCGAGCCCGCGAGGTCCACGACCGCATCAAGCGGGACGAGGGGCCGGAACAGCTCCGCCGGTGTTCGGAGAGCATCCAGAACCTGGCGGCCGCGCGCTCTCCTCGTCGTTGCCGGCCCCGGGCCCGAGCACGCGGGGGCCACGAGCAGCTCAAGAGACTCTGGCGGGCGGCGGTCAGCGGCGGCAAGCTCTGCGTCTCATCGGCGGCGCTGGAAGAGCCGCGAGGCTTCCTCCTACCCCGAGGTCCGCGCCGCGCGGCGAGTGGCGAGAACCATCAACGCCCGGTAGCGGAGGCTCGGCGAGAAGAGCGTCCCGGGGCGGCGGCCCGATACCACGCGACGACGCCCGTGAGCGCCCATGCGGCTACGATAAGCGGCGCGGTGGCGCCCTGACTGTGGCGAAGACAAGAGCCGCCCACGCGGTGCGCCGCCCGCGGAGCCCGTCTCCCAAAGCGGGGCCGCCGCCCCTCGAGCTCGAGCTCGAGGAGGCCTAAAAGCAACCGGCTCACGCATCCATGACGCCCGTTCCTCTCGCTTCCGAGCTCCGACCTCGGTGCGGAGTACAGCGGGGAGACCGACCCGCCACGTGGCTCGAGGACTACCGTCTTGGGTGTCGAGGCGGAGGTGCCGGCGGCGACTATTTCATCATCCGCAACCTCCCACTCTACCTTCTGCGGATTCGGCGCGATCATGGCTCGAGCACCTCCCGAGGGCACCATCTAACCAGGAGGGACTAGCGGCGTCTTCGTCGGCAACTTCCGGGGCACCTACGCCCGGCCAAGCACGGCCGTGGGACTGCGAGGCTGCAGCGAAGAAGGGGAGAGCTGCGACTACATCGGCGCTTCTCCAAGCTGCGCAACAACCTCTCGGAGGCCTCGACTCGAGATCATCCTTACCTTCACCTTCGGCACTACTTGTGAGACCACGATCCACGAGCTCGGCGTCCCGAAGCCCGAACCGTGAAGGGCTCCTCGACCTCGCCACGCGCCACGCCGAGGGAGAGGGCGCCCCGTCTCCGCCGATCACGGGCAAGGGCAAGATGAAGGCGACGACGAAGCCGAGGATCGAACTCCAGCGAAGGAAGAACAAAAGAAGAACAAAGCGCCCCGCGGCGACAGCGATGACAACCGTAGCCGTTGCGGACAAGTGCAAGGCCGGCGGCAAGGGTGGCAAGCCTTTCATCCCCAAAGAGCACTTCGACAAGATGCTCGAGCCGTGCCCCACCATGAGGGGGCGGTCAAGCACAAGATGAAGGACTGCCGTCTCATGAAGAAGCGCGTGATGGGCGCGCTGCGTGGTGGCGGCGAGGCGACAGCGACAAGGGCGCGAAGCCGGCTCCCGGCGAGTTCGGCGCCGACATCTACATCGAGGGCGGCGCCGTCAGCGTCGTCTTCGGCGGGGCCACCCGGCTACGAGTCAAGCGCCGGCAAGCTCGCGGCGCCCGCGGTCCTCTTCACCGAGCGGCTACCCCCGAGTACCTCAAGTGGTCGAGCTCGGCGATCACCTTCGACAAGGCCGACCATCCGCGACACATCCGTACCCAGGGAAGGTACCCGCTCGTCGTCGATCCCATCGCCGGCACCATGCGCCTCGGGAAGGTGTTGATGGATGGCGGCGGCAACCTCAACCTCCTCTACATCCCGCGCGCTCCAAGCCCTTGGCATCCCCAAAGGCACGTCTCCGCCGTCGCGGAGCCAATCCACGGTGTGGTGCGGGGAAGCGGATGCTCCCGCTCGGGCGGATTGACCTCCCGTCACCTTCGGCACCCCGGACAGCTTCCCGCCCAAGGAGGTCCTCACATTCGAGGTGCTCCGTTCAAGAACGCCTACCACGCCCTGTTGGGCGGCGGGTGCTATCGCGGATTCATGGCCGTCCCCAGCTACACCTACCTCAAGCTCAAGATCCCGGTCAGGGGGGGTCATCACCATCGACTCCACCTTCGAGCACGCGTCGGCTGCGAGGCGCCGCCCGAATCCGATGCAGGAGCACCGCTGTCGAAATCGGCGAGATCTTTGCCCGGGATGGTGGCTGGGCGGCGCCGACCCCCCAGAGCTCAAAGAAGGCGAGCACGAGCTCAGCCGTCGGAGCTCGAGGAAGGTGGCAAGCACGAGGCTCGTCCGCCGAGCTCGAAGGTAACAGGCACGTTCGAGGCCGAAAAAGGACGCCAAGGAGGTCACGGTCGACAAGGATGGGCGCACCCTCTGCGTGGGCCGAGCTCACCCCAAATAGGAAGCGAGCTCGTCGGCTTCCTCGCGCGAACCTCGATGTATTCGGCGTGGAGGGCCTCGGATATGCGGGCATCGAGGGAAGTCGCCGAGCACTCCTTGAACATCAAACCCGGCTCTCGGCCGGTGAAGCGAAAGGCTGAGGCGTTTCGACGACGATCGGCGCCGGGCAATCGCCCGAGGAGATAGATAAGCTCTTAGCGCCCGGGTTCATCAAGGAGGTGTATCATCGAGTGGATAGCCAACCCTGTACTAGTTAAGAAGAAGAATGGAAAATGGAGAATGTGTGTTGATTACGGGTCTCAACAAGGCATGCCCAAAGGATCCGTTTCCTTTGCGGCGCATTGACCAAATTGTTGACTCCACCTCCGGGTGTGAAGCGCTGTTTTCTCAACGCCTACTCCGGCTACCACGGTCGCAATGAACGAGCTCGATCGACTTGCCACCTCCTTCATCACTCCGTTTGGCGCATTACATTGCGTAACAATGCCCTTCGGGTTTGAAAAAGCGCCGGCGCCACCTTCGAGGTGCATGCGAAAGTCTTCAAGAGCTCCTCGAGCTCGTTGAAGCATCGTCGGCGACATCGTTTGTCAAGACGAAGCGCTTTCGAAAAAGAGCTCATCCCGGACCTTGAAAAGGTCTTTGCTAAGCTTCAGAGTTTGAGTCAAGCTCAACCCGAAGTGTGTCTTGCCGGGGTCCCTCAAGGGAAGCTGCTTGGCTTCATCGTTTCGAGCGTGGCATCGAGGCCAATCCAGAAAATCGCGCCATAACGAATATGGGGCCGATCAAAAAGCGTCAAGTGCGTGCAGCGGCTCACGGGATGTCTAGCGGCGCTAAGTCGTTTTCATAGCCCAACTTCGGGCGGGCGGAGCCTCCCACTCTACAGGTTCTTTGAAGAAGTCGAGGGCGCTTTACGGACCGACGAAGCCCGGCAAGCTCTCGACTCGGTGAGAGCAACTCCTTGCTAATCCACGTGCTGCGTCGCTCCACCCAACGAACCGATCCTCCTTTACATCTCGGCCACCTCGAAGGTGGTGAGCACCGCTCGTCGTTGAGAGGGAGGAGGAAGGGCATGCGCTCAAGGTACGGCGTCAGGTGTGCCGTCGGCGAAGTCCTCGCCGACACAAGACCGCTACACACGGCTCGAAAGCTCGTGTAATGCGGCTGCCGATCACCCGCAAGCTCGGGCATTACCGACTCCCATCGGTCAAGGTCGTCTCCAAATTCCCCTTGGCGAGGTCATCCGTAGCCCCGGGCTACGAGGCCGCATGGCCAAGTGGGCTATTGAGCTCATGGGACCCGACATCACCTACGCCCCCCGAGGAGACGCCATAAAATCCCAGGCTCTAGCGGACTTCATCGCGAGGAATGGACCGGGTCGAGCGCCGCCCGGGCCCGGCGATGTGTCGAATGCGGGCCCTGCATAGGCGTCGGATCCGCCGCAAAGAAACGGCGGCCGGCGTCGGGCTCGTCTTCATCTCTCAAGCGGGGTGCACATGAAGTACTCATCCGCCTACACTTCCCCACGTCCAACAGCGTGGCGAGTGCGAGCTCGGTGAGCGGCTGCGCATCGCCCGCGAGCTTCGGCGTCCGGCACCTCGAGGTCGGGGTGACTCGAACTCGTCAAGAACCAAGTCATGAAGGAAGTCGATTGCGTCAACCCGAAGATGATCGCCTACCACGAGAAGATCCGAGAGCTCGAGGAGCACTTCCACGGGCTCGAGGTCAACCACATTCACCGCCACCTCAACAACGGCAGCGGATGTTCTTCTCGCTCGCGTCGAGATCGCTGCCCGGTCCGCCCGAGCTTCTTCATGCACGAGCAACGCAAGCCATCGTCACGACTCAAAGAGGACCTGCTGACGGCAGGCGCGAACTTCGACCCGCCGCCCCGAGCTCGGACCCTATGGAGGTAGACGCTCTCGCAAGCCCGAGGCTCCCCCAGCGCGAGGCTTGTCAGCCACGAGCTCACACCCAACCCGGCTCGGGGGGTCCTCTGGATCGGGCTTCGATCGCGATAGCTCAGAGGCCGCCGGGTGGATCACTGCCCGGTGGTTCCGGGAGGCAGCTCCCCCGGGGCAAGAGGAATCCGGGCGCTTTGGCGCGAAGGGGCCAAGTCGTTCGTCCTTGTCGGACAAAAGCTCTACCGTGGCGGAGCCTCCGGCGTCCTTGCGTCACTGCGACAGGGGGCTCATCGAGGAGATCCACCCGGTCGGCCACCATCTCTGCGCCAGCGAGCTCGTTGGGAAGTCGTTCGGCCTGGCCCGCCGTTGCGGCCGCCATCGATCGTCGGAACAGCTGCGAAGGATGCCGGTTCTTCGCCAAGCGGGCCACACCTCGGCTCGGTCCCTCCAGGACGATCCGCTCACTGGCCGTTCGCGATGCAGGGGGGCCTCGACATGGTGGGACCTTTCAAGACGGCCAGGGGCTGCACCTCCTCGTCGCCATCGACAAATTCTCAAAGTGGATCGAGGTTATGCCCATCGCGCGGTGCCGAGCCGAGGAAACCGTCAAATTCTTCAGGCATCATCCACCGCCCGGGGTCCCGAACTCCATCATCACCGACAGCGGCACGAACCGTGGGAGAGGTCTTCATCGGGTGCAGCGATCCGCGGCATCAGCGTCAACTGCGTCCTCGGTCGATCACCCAGGGACCAGCGGCCGGTAGAAAGAGCTAGCGGCATGATCACGCGGGCGTGAAGTCTCGCATTTTCAAGAGGCTCAAAAAATACGCCCGCCGGTGGCTCGCCCGAAACTCCCGTCGGTCGTATGGAGTCTCCAAGACAACGCCAGCGGGGCCCGCGGGGACGGGACGCCGTTCTTCCTCGTCTTCGGATCGAGGTGTGCTCCCCACCGACCTAGAGTGCGGTTCGCCCGCGTCAAGCCATCAACGAGCACAATAATCAGCGCTGCTCGAAGGCGCCACCCGAAAGCTCGACGGCTCGGGACATCGCCCTCATCCACTCCGCCAAAGTACTGCGGTCCATGAGGCGCTACCACGCGACCGCCACGTTAGAGGCGAGCTTTCGGCGTCGGCGACTTCGTCTTCGGCGAGTCCGAGCTCGAAAGACAAGCACAAGCTCGCGCCGTGGGAAGGGCCCTTCACCATCGCTCAAGTCTTTGAGACCGGGCATTACAAGCTCAAGGACCATCAAGGAGGAGTCCTCACCAACGCATGGAACATCGAGCGACTACGTCGCTTCTACCCCTAAATGTATTTGAAATGTTGTAGCTACAAGAGCTCAAAAAAAAAAGCACAAATTCGATGCAAAAATATGTGCAAGCATTTCGAATTTTTCCTTAAGCGCATCCGAGCAGCGGCGGCCTCGCCCCGCGAGACCCGCCCTTGCTCGGGGGCTACAAGGAGGCGGGGTGCACACCACGTTTTTAACGCACCGATTTTTCGCCAAAACTTACAAGTTGAGCTCGACGAGCTCAAACTTACGAACATACGCTCCTTCCTCTTAGCTCGGACAATGTTCGAAGCGACTAAGTCGCGGGCTCATCACTTTAGAGCATGGCGCGGCGCCCTGCGACCTCCAGCCCTGCCCGGCGGAGAATGGCCCGCCATCCAGCTCTCGAATCATGAGCTCACCAAAAGTCAAAGTAGAAACGAGAACACGATATAAGAGGAAAGGCGCCTTCCGTTAACACATGAGCTGCCATAAGTTTTTTTACAATTTGCCTCGACTACGAGGACTTAATGAGCTTGCAACTAAAGAGGCCGAGCCTCGAGTTCCTATCCTTGCCTTGGGCGGGTCTTGATCCATCGGCGACGGGCGGGGGCGTCTGCGCGGACTTCCTCCTCCTCGGCGGGCTCTTGGCTGCCCGGCGGCGGGGGCTCGAACACCTCGAGCTCCTCGGCGGCAAGCTTGAAGAGCTCGGCGAGACGGCTCAGCGGTGGCGACCTCGGCGGCCGGCGACCGCCGTCCGGTATCGGCATCATCAACACCGGCGCCCACCCGTCTCCGCGATGTCGACCTCGAATTTGGGGGTAGTGGGTGAAGGCAGCGCCGATGGCCTTGTGCACCGCGCGACCCCGGCGTCCTCGTCACTACGCGGGATCGCCCGACACCAGCTGGGCCGGGTCCTCCGTCTTCCACCCGAGGACATCGCGGACGTCCTCGGCCGGACACAAGGCCCTCGTGGGCGGCGTTCGAGGACTCTCGGCCTCCTCCCACGGCCTTAGCGGCACACTCTTGGAAGCTCGGGCTCTTTCCTCGCGGCGGTCGGTGGTCTTGTTGTGGTCGCCTCCTTCTCTCTGCGCCCTTGGCTGCGTGTGCTCGAGGGAGGCCGGAGGCGGCGAGCTCCGCCTCTGTCCTCGGCCTCTGCGTCGCCTTGGGGGAGATTTGCTTCTTAGCTGCAAACAAAGGCAGCAGTTAGGCGAGCCACAAGGCCTTTGGGATGCAAAGAAGAAGCGACCGAAACACTCCACGGCTCGTCGTAGAGCTCTTGCTCGTTGTGCCCGGAGCTCATTATTCTCGGCTTCAAACCCGAAGACCCGCTCCGCCTCCGGCGCGGAGATTGCACCACAACTCAGAAGTTTGGCGGTCGTAGGTGAAGTCCCGCCCGGAGGGCGGGTCGGCCTCGAGCGCCAAACAAGCAAAACAAGAAAGACAGGGGCGTGAGCACTCACCCTCGGCTTCCGGCGTCATGGTGGTGGGGTTGCTCATAGCTCGTCCTTGTCCTTCCTTGGAGGACTCGCGCTCGGCTCAGCGCCCGGCGCTCGCTCAGCTCCTTGTTGTCGAGCTTGAGGGCCGAGAGGGGAGTCGAGCTCCTCCTGCATCTTCTCGCGGCTGCCGCTTATGGCGAGCTCGACCTCCTCCTCCCAGCCGGGTCCGCCTCCTGCGGCGCGGCCTCCCACCCTCGCACGGGCCTCTGGGCCGGCACTGCTCCCTCCAGCTCCACGAATGAGGTTGGCCGCCTCCTCACCAGGGCCTCCAGGGCCGTCTTTGGGGGCGGAGAGCCAAGCTGTCGCACATCTCAGCGCCTGGCGTCGTCGGCCGTCCAGCGAAACCGCCGGCCCTCGGGGAGGTCTTTTGTCGGCGGTTGTACCCCACGATGGCCTCCCTTCGCCTTGCAAGCCACCGCGATTAAACAAAAGAAGACGAAGCGAAGCCCGGCTGCGGCAACGGCGACAAACCTCGGAAGAGCGGCGGGCGCACTTCTCGCCCGACTCCGATGGTCGGCGACTCGCCTCCTCCCCAGCAGCGGCGGCGGCCGCGGGGCGACCCGGCGTGGCGGGGGACAAGCGATATCGCGCCCATTTGGAGGGACGCTCGTCGCGCGGCGGCACGTGGATACCTTGGCCCGTCGACCCCGATCGCCCCCACGGCAAAGAGCGGCACCTGGGCGCGGCGGCGTTGGGAGGTGGCGGCGCCCGGCGGCCTCGTCTTAAGCCCTCATCGCTGGTCACGCCGACCTTCCGCGCGGCGGCGACCGTCGTCGTCGTCGGAGATCTCGGCGACCTCCTCGACTTTGACGTTGGGCCACGACCTGGCGGGGGTCTCCTCGACAGCGCTCTCGGTAGCGGGACCTCCTCGGAACCACCTTCTCCATCTCCGTCGCGCCGAGCGAGCTCCGGCGACGCAGTGCCGGGGCGCCCTCGAGGCCATCTCTGAAGCTCCTCGATCGAAGCTCGGCCGACGGTCCTCAACGCTGCGCCGCGGGGGCGGTCGGCGTCGAGGAGGAGTCTAGAGCACGAGAGGCCCCGAAACCCGGCGCGGCGCGGTCGACAATGCCCCGCTTTGAAGGGGAACAGCGTCATCATCTTCGAGCTCGTCCCGCTGCGCCCGTCACTATCCCGCTCCGGCGTCGAGGCTGCGTCCACCACCGATCTCCCGAGCTCGCCCGGCGCCGTGATCGCACCGACCGGCGTCGAGCTCATGAGTCCACGGCGCCATCGAGCTGCGTCATCTCAAGCTCGAGCCCGTCCCGGCCGAGGCTCGGCATCTCCGTCTTCGGCGACTTGTCGGGAATCGCCGTCGCGCCGCGCGGCAGTCGGCACACCTGTGATCAATCACTACAATGAGAGCCCCGATGACACGAAGCGGAGAGCTTACGTGACCACCCTCTTCTGTCTCTTCTTCTTGCCTCGGCCGGCCCGGAGCCAGGGACGCCCCAGGCCAGCTTACCCAGACCCTGGCGTCGGGGGCTTAAGCAGCTGGCGGTGAGCTGCCGACTGGCGCCGCCTTCGCCCAAGGCCACCACCGGTTGTGGCGGCTCGCGGGCCGACGAGATCCGACCTCGCCCGGAGGCGCCGTCGGCGTCGAAGGCTCACCACCACTGCGGCTCGGCGTAGGGCTCCATCTCCTCGGCGGCCTGCTTTCGCCGCCGCCTTTGGGCGACCCAGCCTCCCGTACGGACGAGGGGCCCGAGCGCCCGGCGGGAGCTTGCGTCGACTCCCAGCGGGAAGAGGAGGTTGGGAAGCGAGAAGGGCGCACAGCGCCGACCTATAGAGCTCGAGCTCGTTAGAGGGGTTCGAGGCTAAGAGAACGAGCTAAGGCGAGGCGGCGGCGCTTACCGACCTGAGAGGTCGAGATCGGGGGAGGATCGGGGGAGCTCTGGCGCCCTCACTCCCGTCCTCGCCACCTGCTTCATCCAAAATTCCACTCGGGTCGACGGTGAGACCGGGCGTTCGCCGTCCCCCACGAGCGGCGCCTTCTCCTCCTCCATCTCCACATTCGGAGAACTTCGGCTGGAGGGGCACCACCGCCTTGCGAGCCAAGCTGATGATGATATGGTTCACCGTCGGCCCGGGCGTCCGGAGCGCCTTGATCTTGCCCACGGCCGCCTCCACGTCCCGGCCGCCGTGTTGTCGTGCGGGCCCTCGCGCCACGGCTGGCTCCCCCTCGAATGTGCGGCCGTGTGTGCCGCGGAAGAGGGTAGGAGAGGTCGATTCTTGAGGGTAGAAACCACTCCTCCCTCCATCCGGGGTTGGCCGATGGGAAGTCGCCCTCCGGGAAGGACTCCGGACCTTCCCCAGCCAGACTGCATCGGGCGCGCCGCGCAATCGGGGCGGACCGCCCCACTGCCGGCAGCGGCCGGTTTTTGGCGAGCGTAGTGTGAAGAGCTCCGGTTGGGAGGGATCCCCAACCACCCCTCGCAGAGCATCGTGAAGCGGAGGGAGAAGCACACCGTTCGGCGTGGAGGTGCCGGAGCTCGATGCGGTCTGCGATAAGCCCGCTGAAGAAGTCGTCCGCAGGCATTCCGAGCCAGCGCTCGTGGAAGGCGACGAAAGGAGACGATGTACCCCTCCGGCGGAGGTCGCAGCGCCGTGGGATGCCGCCGGGATAATCCACTCCTCGCCGCCGTCCTTGGTACGGCAGCCCACCGGCGGTGCTGCATCGCTCGATCTTCGCCACCGTCGCCGTCGAACGCGACCACGAGCCCATCTCTCAATCGCGGAATGAGTCGGCGGCGAGGGGAGGTGGAAGATCGGATCTACGAGTGGGCGGCGGCGATTGAACTCTCTCTCTCAGTGGAGGGAGGAAGGCAAGAGATGGGAAGGTAAAACCGCTCCCCGATCTCCTATTTATAGAGCTCAAATGCTGGCGGAGGCGACGAGAAGAAACCGCCGGGGGGACCCATTGCGCAAGTCCGCACAAGCGACGCCCAGCGAGATCGCCGCAGCGCGACACTTGGCTGCGGAAGCCGAGCGGCGCGGCATTAATGGGGCAACCCCCACCAACGGTAAAAATCCCAACGGTAAGATCTCAGCGGTTATTTTTACAACGGGTAAAAAAACCCAAGAGCTCGGCGCAGCGGTCGAGTTACCGAGCTCGGGAGAACGAGCTGCGGCTCAGCTCATCACCTAGGGGTTCGAAGGCCGGCTCAGCTCGAGAGCTTCGGAGGCCGCCGGGGGACATCACGAGCGAGGAGCGCCATGAGAGCGGCGCCGACGGCCCATGCCTCGAGCTCCCGAAGGGCTCGGGGCTTTCGCTTGTGTGCGTCCGGTCGGCGAGGCCAACGATCGACTCCGAGTATCCCCGTCGATGAGAAGCGTCTCGCCCCCGGACCTCGCTCGGGGGGCTCGAGACACGGAAGTTGAATCCTCAGAACTTGAGGTTGATCCACTGCTGGTCAAACGAAGCGAGTGACGAGCTCGAAGCCTCGCCTGGACTATCCAGATGGCGGCTCCCCGAGCACTTTCGATCTCGGCCAACGTGGCAAGATTGAGCTCAAGCTCATCACCCCTGCGAGCAATCGCGAGGGGAATGGGTAGGCGAGCCCACGAAAATTCTAAAAAGCCTCCGCGAGAATATACTATTCTCACGGAACCTCGGGGGTTGCCACCCGCGGGTGCTTCATGGCGCCACCACAAACCAAACACCAATCCCATAACGAGGAATTACCTCATGACGAGAGCATCAAGACGGACAACATCGGGAGAGACCTCATCTCTCCCAAATGCTCGGGGGCTACGTGAGGGGATCGATATTTGGGACACCATTACCACGAGCTCCCGAACCATCCCACGACGAGCAAAGCGGGACCCGAGATCTCGACCGTGGACAAGCTCCTCATGGGCATAAGGGAATGCTCTGGCTCGAGCTCTCTCCCACGAAGCTCCCGATGTGAAGGCCCGCCTCCCCGCCTCACTCGAGGCTCCCATTCCCTCTCACCAATGAGCTCCCGCACCCCGCACCCCGAAAGATCTTGCCTGGAGACCTCTCCGTCTCGAACGAGCTCCCTTTGGGACGAAGCTCCCGGGCACGAGGCTCGAACTCAGCCGACGCCCATCCTCGCCTCGAATGAGCTCTCACGAGTACGAAGGACATGCCGAGCTCGAGCTCGGCCGATTTAACTCTTTTCTGCTCGGACGGCTCTGGGTAGCACAATTCCCGGCTAGTAACGGGCTTGGGACACGACGCCGACCAGGCGACACGTGGCTGCTTGCCGGGCGCCGCGGCCTATGGCGGGATATCGTCGGGGAGAGCGAGATCCCCGGCGGCCGCCAGCGGCATGGCCCGTCGGATCACGCCACCTGCCGCGCCGAGCACTACGGACAACCGCTACCAGACAAAGATGACCTCGGCAATGGAAGCCGAGCTCCCCGTCGAGCTCTCTGTCCCCTGCGTTTTCTGCGGCGCCAAGTACACGCATTTTATGGCGGCGGCGCCGCGTAGGTCGGCCGTGAACAGCGGCGTGCTGATGGACGGAGGGAGCGCGCATAGGACGGCGGCGGCGCTTTGAAGGCTCACTGTTCCCTCCGCCGCCGGCCGACGAGCTCCAGCTCGGCGGTCGTGCGTCTGGGACATCGAGAAAATGGAGCCGCCCCTACCACGACTCGGCGGCGACGTGGATAGGCCATGGCGCGGGGGCGGCGGCGACGGCGCAGCGGGAGGGTCGGCGTGCCCAACCAGGCGGTCCCATTTTTCCTCTTCTACCCCCCAAATTTGTATCTCTTCTCCTCCTAAGTCCCTCCCTCGATGGCTACGTACATCTCCCTTGCGGCTATAAAGGGAGGCCCGGCCATTGGAGAAGGGCAAGTTCTCCAGCTCACAAGCATTCCGGCTTCCAACACTCCGATCACCCACTTTCACGGAGACACAGGGCTCATCTCCCTCTCTCACCCCGCTTGTATTCGCCCCGATACGAGCCTTTGAGCTCGGATAGTGGCCTCAACTTTGGATTAGGGGGCGCGATTTGCCCCGAACCGGTATAAATTTCGTATCCTTGTCTCTAGAGCTAGGCCATTGGGCATGCACTAGCCCGGACATTCTTGTGACGGTGGTATTAGGCCACGACACAACCCTTTGTCTCTTACTCCTCCTAGGAGCTTCAATTCTGTCATTCTCGTTATCGGCGGGGAGGGTCTATAATGGGCTCAAGAGGCGGTGTGGGTTCAGGGAGCAATTTCATTTGACGAACTTGGTAAATCATATGCAACTTTCATTGGGAATATAAGCTCAAAGAAAGTAACATCCCGTGACTCTAAAAGTGAATCAAGCGCTATATCGGGCGTTTCGATTTTACAACTAAGAACTTATATGCGGTCTTTGTGGTATGCATATCCTAAAATATACAATCAACCGTCTTAGGCCCAAGCTTACGCTTCTTGTTAATAGGTACACTGACCATGGCCAAACAGCCCCAAGTGCGCAAGTAATGGAGAGATGGTTTTCTTCCTTTCCATCCTTCGTACGGAGTCACATCACTATTTTTAGTAGGAACTCTATTTAGAACATGACATCTTTGTCAACACAGCCTCCCCATCATGCCTTAGCCATACAGGACGTTCCTAACATGGCATTCACCAAGTCTATTAGCGCTCGGTACTTTCTTTTCGGCAACCCCATTAGATTGAGGTGAATGTGGGGCGTCCGTTCATGAATTATTCCATTCTCCGCACAGAAAAGATCAAACTCATTTGAAAAGTACTCCCCACCACGATCGGACCTAACTCGTTTTATTTTCTTCTCTAGTTGATTCTCCACCTCGGCTTTATAAGTCTTAAAACATTCAAACGCCTCATCTTTAGTTTTTAGCGAGAAACACATAGCAATATTTAGTTGCATCATCAATAAAAGTCATAAAGTATCTTTTTCCTCCTTTTGTCAATACACCATTCATTTCACAAATATCGAGAATGTATGAGCTCTAATAACGTCGTGCGCCTCCGTCTACAGCCTTGTGTGGCTTACGAGGTTGCTTTGCTTGCACACACGCTTGACATTTAGAGCATTTGATATTAGGAAAATTCGAACTAAATTCATACTAGATAAAGCGAGTCATACAACCAAAATTAACGTGACACAAAGCGTGAATGCCATATATTAGCCACAGAATCGTTTGAATCACACACATGGTTCCGCGACTTTATTACGTAAATCGGAGAGTGAAAAGCGGAACAAGCCTCATTTGTCATAGCCTTTGCCAATGAATTGGCCATACCTCGAAATGACTACTTTATTGGACTCAAATACCGGCTTGAACCCATCTTGACACAAGAGGGATCCACTAATGAGGTTCTTCTTTATTGAGGGCGCATCTTTGAGCGTTCTTGAGCCGCCGCGATCTTCCCGAAGTGAACCGGATCGACCAGAACCAACACCAAGAACGAAGCATACGAGCCGTTCCCCCATCATGACGGATGAACCTCCGGCTGCTGGTAAGATGAAAACATAGAGATATCGGTACAAACATGAATATTGGCTTTTGTATCTATCCACTAATCATTAGATTGACATCTGAAAATACACTAGGTAAGGGATTACCGTACCCGGATCCGCTAGGATCACCAATAATCACGTTGGTAGATTTACGCCCTGGCGATTCTTCTTTCCCTTGCGGTTCTTGCACTTCTTGGCGATGTGCCCATTCTCACATAAGCGAAGCACACAACTTCATCCGTGTTCATCTTCTTCTTTTTGAACCGAGTAGTGCGATTAGGCTTACGCTTGTTCTTGCCGGCATGCTGCATCACGTTGGCTTTGGATCTGTTCAGGGAGCTTTTGGTGGAGCATCCTTTGCCCGAGCTTTCTCTTCAACTTCAAGAGTAGCCAACAAATCGTCAAGCGAGAATTCTTTGTCTCTTATGTTTTGAGGAGATGTGGCAAAATTCCTCCAAGATGGAGGTAATTTGGCAATGATGCCACCGACCACAAACTTGTCGGGCAAAACATGTCCAATTAAGCTGTTCGAGTTCCCTCACAATAAGTTGGAACTCATGAGCCTGTTCCACGACGGGGACGGTTATCAACCATCTTGAAGTCGTGGTACTGCTCCATCACATACAACTCATGCTTGCCGCCCGACCGTATTTGGGATCGAGGGCCTCCCACGAGTTCAGTGACACTTTTGATGTTCATATAAACATCACACACGGTGGTCGAGAGAACGCTAAGGGCGCATCCGACGAAAATTGTCGTAGCCGCAGATGAAACTCCTGCACCTCTTTCTCAGATCCAGAGGTAGTGCGGGAGGATTCGACGACCAAAAACTGCGCCCATAGCCGAGAGCCACAAGCTGCGCCCTCGTCTACCATCTCTTAAAATTCACCCCCAGTGAACTTCTCGGGTTTCATCGCATCGGTATAACTCTTCATTGCGACTGATTGCATTCTATAAGGTTTTTGGATTGTTGAAAATAACAACAATTCAGTAGCATAATAATTAATTCCGACAATAAGAAAAAGATCTAGAACATGTATCGAAATATATGATTCATCACTAGCACTCTGAAACTAGACAAACGTTGGTAATCTAGTGCTAGCAACAGCAAGAACAAGAGGGCGAGCAGAAGGGAGAGGATCGACATTCTTACGTTGGGGTTGTCGGCGCTTAGCATAAAAGAAAGTAGAAGAAGGACCCGGTGATGGAGGCGACAAAGAGGAAGAAGGCGTCCAATGGCGGTCGCGGCGGCGCCGAAGAAAAACCTTATCGTCCCCTACCCCCGTGCGGGGACACGAGGAGGCGTGGGCTTTCGGGGCTGCTCTCCCGACGGCGATGGCACGTCGGCGACGGGATGGGGAAGACGGCGGTAGCTCGGGACGATGGCACTTTGGAAGAGAATGATTTCTCTCTCGTGGTTAGGGGCGACGTCTCGCCCCTCTATTTATACACGCAACGCGGCTAAGGCAAGTAATTGGCGCGTCAATCACCAGCATTAAGGCAATAGAGCACCGTTAGGGTAATTGCCATAATACGAGAATAATTGCTTTCCTAAATGGACCTTCCAAATAGGACAGCGCAATTTTCTCCATGCATGCAAAAATTTTGAGTAGTAAAAGGAAGCTGCGCACCCGCAAGCACGAGGGCAAAGAATGGCCGGACCATTCACGAGCATGTCGTGCGCCTGCGCCTTTCGCCACGCCACGCCCGGCGGGGTGGGGCGGCGGCGTGTTGCTTCCTTTTCCCTCTCACACCATAGCTACATCTAGTTGGAGATGGCTCACATATTTAAGCACACAGATTGTTGCCTCAAACCTTTATAGCATCTTTCCATCTCGTCTCGGATAATTTCTATTTGTATTGTGTTGTCTTCTTTTTTTAATGAAATACACGGTATAGACGTGTTCTAGAAAAAAAAAAGTGGCATATATAGAGCCATAAATTTAAGGGTCACTAATTTCTTTTAAGAAGGGGAGCATCCAGATTTTGAGCCTATATATGCGTGTAGGGCGAGGTAGGCAGCTCATTGCGATGGATCCAGATGGTTTACTTCTTGCTTCTTGCTTCTGCATCATTCCGAGCATAGCAAAATTTTAATTACTAGTGAATACTCCCTCTAGTTTATAATATGTAACTTGGATGTTTCGAGGGTCATAATTTTTGCTATGTATAGACATGTAAATCCAGGTCATAATTTTTGCTATGTATAGACATGTAAATATCCCTCTAGTGTATATCCAGGTGTATTGTCAATCCAAGTTGTACTATTCCTTCTAATCATTATAAATATAGTGTAAACAACATGTAAAAGTGTGTTTAATACTTTAGTAATTTTAATGTATGTAACATTTTTTTTTTAACATGGTTAAGAGGATGGAAAACCATTGTGTACTAAAAAAAGACACACACCTACACTACTGGACTTTTAAAAAACGGTGAAAAAAGCACCGCCTGCAGCAAGATATGTTAAAAATTGTGACTTTGGTGAAATAGAGGGTCAAGATATGTAAAAATTGGTGGTATGCGTAAGAAAAAATTGGTGGTATGCGTAAGAAAAAATTGGTGAGAGAATATTGGTTGTCTAGACTTGATTTATGCTTGAATCTATTCTAAAGCTGCTCCTGAAGTACAATGTGTCATCTCTGTTTCTGTATATGGCCCGAGCAACCATATATATCAATATCATATAATCATTTGAGAAAGCATGACTGCAAACATGGGGAGTAAACAAGCTGATCTTTTTTCCTTTCTTTTTTTTGTTCCCAAATGAACAACAAAAGCTCTGATTCTCGAATAGAACCAGGCCAAGAAAAACCACACGACTAGTATGGACAACTACCAAACAAGTCCAGTACTAAGAACTACCCACTAAAACTAAACACAACTTCTATCGGCAACCAGAAACAAAACAGTTGCAAAACACTGATCTGAGGAAATTACGCCTAGCACAACGTAGAGACCAACCACCACAACTAGGTAAGCACCAACTTGCTCAACAAACTATTATGCCTAAACTACATTGTTAAAAATTATGCCTAAACTACACACCAGACAAAAAAGCGTGAAAACGGATTGCAAGGACGGATATCACACATCCGAATCAGTTCTAGGTAAGCAACATCTTGATTCTGTGATAGAGTCGACCTCCACCTTGAACAGTGCCAAGCTAGATGCCATTGTAGGATACATTGAACAGTGCCAAGCTAGATGCCTAGGATCTTTTCCTCGTTGTTGCTATCATCAGCAACCTTTGATTTGTCGGTCTCAATGGCTTGCAGCTCACCGCAAGACACGAACTTCATGGTCTCCTTCCTTAGAGTGAGGTAGATCACAGCACAAATGTAGAGCAGCATAAGAGGGGACACGATGATGCCAATGAGAATGTTAGCATAAATTGGCAGTGAGTTGTGGAGGATCCATCCAATAAATTTTGAGCTGAGGAAGTAGATGTTTATTCCAATGATAACAAACCCGAGCATCCACGAGAATCCAATAATCTGTATGTGATCAATATATGCATCATTAGTTAAGGAAGGAAACTAATTTGTGCATGCTTTCAAACAGAAAAACTGTTAGTTGCAACTGACTTTCGTACTTACATAGATAGAGTTTTTATGTTGGCCCATCGTGTTGCTACTACTGCTGAACTTGAGAAGTGGGATGAGAGAAAATGGTAGCTCAAAACAGTATCATCTGCACCAAATTTACAGAAAGTCAACCAAACCAATCATCAGAAGATTTTCCTTTGTAAAATCAGAAATTTAAGTCAATGGAATTGTTATTTATCCATACAATTAAACTACTGATAAGTTGTATTTACAGATCTGTAAATGGTGACTATGTAGACAGACAGTCCATGCGCCATATGGTGGAAACAACTGTACCGATGCAATGATGATGAGACGGCCAGCACTGCTGGACCCACCAATGATGGAAACGATTAAACTTGGTACAATGGCAATACTGCGAGTCATCAGGTTTCTCAGCCACTGTCTCATCTTGATGTCCAAGAAACCCTGAGCAAAGAGCCAAAGACATGCAAAACATGCTTCAAGTACATGCATGATTAATTGTAGGTTTAACACTTGAAATGATGCCTAAGCCCTAAGTATAACAAATTTTGTACAAGTATGTAAATGCTGGAAAGAATATGATATTATAATCCATCAGTTTAACAATGATAACTGAAACAAGGCTAATTATCAGTAAATCGAGGTGAAGAAGATACTATTCAAGTTCAACCAAGCACTGAGACAGCTCTGAACCAGTTTGATTGCTGGTTAAGACAAATACAGATCCTCTATACATCTTCAACCGTCATGTTTTCCAACCACATATATATCAATAATAAAAAAAATATGTGTAGATGAGGAATTTACAAATACCATTCTCACATGATAAAACTGAATATTACATATATAATTGAAATTGTTGTTAAACTTTTAGTGGTTTGATTGCAAACATTCTGTGATGACATACATTCACACCAGAAGTGGTACCTGCATGATGTACTGCCCAGCATAAGTACCAGTGATGGAAGAGCTTATTCCACAAGCCAAGAGTGCCACACCATACACAACCGCACTGTTATTTCCTAGCACATTCTGAAATAAAAAAAATAAGCACTCAATTAAAAATCTCTATTAATCAAGAGAGCCCAAAATATCTAGCACATTCTGAGTAGTGACCAGGCAGTAATCCGTAATACCCTGAGGAGGAAGGATGAGGAGTCCAAGGTGATATCACTGCATTTTGCAGAGTCATCTGGTGAGAGGTTGCTCGAGTTACAGACAGTTCCAGAGACAGAGATGATACATATGTTGATCAGAAGTGCCACGAACATAGCTACACCACTTTCAAAAAGGAAGAACCTGCAAGCATCCTGAAATGCAAACAAGCGAATAGATAAGTCGATTGATTGTAGCCATTTCTATTAACTAACTATGGTTGTTTCTGAATTCTGAACCCAGAATATAAGCTGAATTGTTTCTGAATTCTGAAATTCTGAACTTCCCTCTGTTCCAAATTATAAGCGTTTGAATTTTTCTAGATGCATTTCTTTTGTATGCATCTAGACATTAACTAGGTGAACCAATGTATCTAGAAAAGTTGACTATAATTTAAATCTATTTACCTTTATTCCTCTTACTGATGAGGGAGTGTTCCTTGACAGTACCAGGGCAGAGTGCAAGAACAGATTGTGCCTGTAATTAATTTAATAAAAGGATTATTATTTATACTGAAAATAAGCTACACTATTTGAAAAAAAAATACCTAGACTATAAAATAGTGATATGACAAGAACTACAATCATAGAGGAATGGAGTTCTAGAGCATAAACTTTAACACCAAGTGTAGCTATAAAAAGAATTCAAGCTGCTTCTGTCCAAAACAAAATCTCTTATATAGAAAAGTAAAAAAAAGATACACCACATATACACAGATCCAACACTTTTATTATGTATCTAGAGATATTTTTAATGCTAAAATTAATGTATCTAGAAAAGCCAAATGAACACAATTTGGAGCCCCGATGAACACAAGGGCTAAAATTCTTAGTATCTCCAGGGCTATAGTATCCCCGCGCCCACCCAGTCTGGGGATGAATAGCCCATGGATGACCTCTTTCGCAGGAGGCTTCACTATGCTCATCTCTATGAAGAAGCATGCTGCCATAATGAACACCAATAGTCCAACCAAAAGTTCCAGCTTCCTAACCTAGGTGAATGTACAAAACAGGCTATTTGTCAGGCTATAAGCATAAAAAAATTTCTTATCAAAATTGTGAATATTAGTACTAGACAGAGTTAATGTTGGAAGTAGTTTTTGATGAATTTGGTTTAATGAGTGAAATGGTACATCATCTGACTCCTAATTTTCTTGTTTGGTCTGAGGAATTGGATACATTGATCCATCACTACTTCATTCCTCATAAGCACTTCTAGTGTAAACATGAAGGATAGTCATCATCCCAGTATCCCACAAAATTCTCATTATGGATCATTTCAGCTAGGCCAACTCCTCAAACCAAACACCATTAGAGAATACTTCTGTAGATGAGTGTTTGTGAGAACTTCAGTAAAACATTTTTGATATGCAGAGTCTGTCAATAAAATGATTACCCCATATTTTTGCATTCCAAGGAGGAGAAGTGTGCTTGAGCCAGTGATGAGAACTCCCACCCACAATGGTATGTGGAACAAGAGGTTGAAAGCAAAAGCTGTCCCTATAACTGAAAAATAATAACATTTGTAAAAAGCAAACAGTCAGATGAATATGAAAACCAATTGAGTACTCTAAATTGATAAAAATAAATATTGATTAATTTGCATTTCTTAGTTTTAATGGAATAAACAGTGGACCGAAATTAGCAAGAAGAATAAAATAAATCTTTCATTTTAGTGTAGAACAACAAGGAATCCTCTTTGATTGTATCCATCTATGTTCAGTAATATAATACACGATGAGCAGAAAATCAAACATAGCAGTTGAAGGATAATTGTTTTATGTAAGATTATCAAGAGGACAAGATATGATCTTAACCTTCTGGGATATCTGCAGCAATCACAGCTAACTCTGCTAGCAGCCATAAGCAGATTCTCATCCATACTGGATATTCCGTCTTGCATAGCTCAGCAAGATGCCGCCCTGAGTCAGTGAACAGCCATCAATTCCAATTGACATAAGAGAGTGTACTTCTAAGCATGATATACTATATACTAGTTGTCTATAAAATAGGTACCTGTCACTACTCCAAGATTAACAGATAGTGACTGAATAATTAGTGCGAAGATGAGGCCAATCAAGGTCACCCAGAGGAGCTATAAATGAGCGAATTAAAAAAAAAATGGAAAAAGCAGCAAAGTAGTTAGTTTCGGTTTGTAGTGTTTTGCAAGAATGTTGCTTGCTAGAGTGAATGGCGTGATTTAACAGAGATCTGAAAGTGTACCTCATATCTGTGATCTGCACCAGCTTGCAAATCTGTTCCCACTGTTCAAATTTGACAAGCATCAGTAGTGTGCGACATTTTCAGAGAAGAGATGGAGAAAGAATGGTGCAGGGCGTACAGTTTCCAGGATCAAGGTAGGCCAAACAGACCATAAAGCCTGGTCCAACGTGGTACAAGAACCTTTTCCATGCTGGATCCTGTGTTGCACAGCAGCACCATGGAATTAGCATGTATACTTATTTCCCAGTAATCAAAAGCATGAGGCAACCTAAAAGACAGAGGGTAGTACAATTTATTTATCTAACCAACAGGAGAGCAATGTATATAACCTTCATTAACAGTAGAACAGAAGATGAAAAGAAAAAAACACACACACACGAAAATAAAATGTTTATGATCTTGGACGTCTCTGTTGTCACCATGTAACCAATGCAGAAAGAATACAATTGAGATTTATCATATTTTGTTTTCAAGTCGAGCCACACCAAAAAGGCAAGAACTTTGACTGAAACAGGAACAGCGAAGCAGAAAAGGCCGAAAAGGTACGTAAGTGAGCAATCAGTCCAATCTGAAAAGGACTCTGCGGATAATCAGACAAAAACAAAGCTGCAGTTTAAACTGAGGATGGACAATAGCTTAATGGCAAAACGTCCACCTCTGCAGTACAAATGAGTAAATGACCCAGATGGAAACCAAAATTAATTACATGCACAAAGCATAACAAGAACAAATTAAAAAGAAAATCCTAAAACATGCACCTGCAATAGAATTCCTGCCACTATGCGCATTGCAAGTAGGCATTTCGACAAACACGCGGGGCGCACGTGAGAAGGTCCCGGTTTTGCTGAATGCCTGGGCTGGAACGAACGTATCAATGCACTGAACCTGACGGACTGACGCGTCGTCGGTTACCTTAGGCGGCGCAGCGGCGGGGGCCTCGCTCGCTATCGGTCCGGCTCCGGCGAGCGCCTCGACGTCGACCACCACTCCCACAGGCGCCTGCGCGGCGGCGTCCATGGATCGATCCACTCCGCTCGATCACGGCAGCCAGCAGGTGCGCAGGGAACGAAGAAGAGGGGAGGGCAATGGACGGAGCAGCCTCGATCGTACGTACGATCGGGCGTGGCCGGCGGCGGCCCGGGTGTGCTGCGACGGTGGTGAGAGATCGATGATGTCCTGCAACGACACTGCGCGGGGTCCATTTCCCTAGAGAATTCTTTGGCCAAGTAAATAGCCGAGTAGGTTCCCGCGGCCGCCTCCGACGGTGGCGGCGAGTGCGCAGAGAGCAGCGCGCGCCGCCGTGTGTGCCCCGAGGTGGGAGCACGCGTTGCCGCCGTGCCGTGGCTGATGTGGACAGGCGCGGTCAGTCGAGCATGCTGTGCTCCTCGTGCCGGCACGCAGGGGAAGCGACGCGCGCTGCGTGGCTCCTCGATGGGCTAAATGGGCCGTTCGCGGCTTTGTGTTCCACCGATGGATGCTGCACGGCCCGAGCAGCAGTCCACTTTGCTCAAAAAAAAAAAAAACACTAAAAAAAAAAAAAAAAGAAGAAGCTCCGCACAGGAGTCGGAGTCGGGGAGCAAAAAAAACGAGCATCTCCGGCTCTAGTTACAGGGCCGCGCGGAGTGAGGGAAAGAGAAAACCGGCTCCTCGCTACAATGAAGCTACGCTGGCTCTAAGGAGGAGCCAGAGCCAGCAAAAGTCAAGCCAAAGAGACCCTTTCTTTTTAACACGTGGGCAGTTTTCCTTCGAAATTCAAGTGCTTTTGACTAACACGTGGTGCAGTTTTCCTTCGAAATCCTAAGTGTGTCGTAAGCAGTTCTATATAACGGACCAAAATATATGCCAATAGTCCACATAAACAACGGATAAAATGCATATCTCAATTCTATGAATATTTGTATAACAAACATGATACAAAAGGATTATGTGGTACAATATAAGTATCTAATTATATATACATGATTATTTGGTTTCATCTATAAATGTACATTAGCAAGTGAACTATAAAAGTTTGAATATCCAAGATCAATAGGCGATGCAATATAAAAATTCAATTTTTTTGTGTACAAATTTATTTTTTGAATCAGTTGTACAAAATTTTATCGAAAAAAAGTCTACTTAACCCACTGAACTATTTGACTAGTCCTTTCCATCACTTTTAAAATCGTCTAACCAATAACCTAAACTTTGTAAAACCGTCTAAATCAAAGGGGGCGGTTTTGATTGGTGGTTTTGCCTACGTGGCAAGCCACGGTGGAGTGGTTTGCCCACGGCCCGGCTCTTGGTGCGCACCTCATCTCACCGCCATACGGGTCCCATAGCTTCACCTCCCTCCTCCGGACTACTGCGTAGAAGAGGGGACAACAACGCCGGGGAATTCAGCTGCGGCGTCGCGTGTCTTCTCTCTTTTCTCCGTCGTTTCTCCCTCCGCCTACGGGCCTCTCTGCGCCTCCGCTATTCCACACCACCCTTCCTCTCTCACCAGCCACCTCGCGAGGGAACCCCAGAGGATTTGTACGTGGGCGCAAAAAATTCTATAAAGGCCGTGAACAGCGCGGCACACCGCCGCCGGCGATGATGGAGGGGGGCGGAGGCGGAGCCTCACATGAGATGGATGGGGAAAAATGCGTCGGGAGAGCCCGCGCGCATCGGGGGCCTCGCGACGGTGGAGAGATGAGCGACACCGCCCGTCCCGGGCGGCGCCTAGTCTCTCAATCGGCTCACACGTTGTCGTCCTCGATCGATGCCCTGGGTCGTGGATGCATGCGATGAGAGGTTTCAGCCGTGTTTGGGCGGTTGATGCGGATCCCAACGACAAGGAGGTGGGTGGGCCGGCGGAGGAGACGGAACCTGGCGAATCGTCCCCATCCCCGGCGACGGAAGCATGGAAGAGTAAGCCTAAGCCCGGCGTCACGCCCTCTCCCGGACTCCGACCACTCCCGGGTTGCATCGAGTGACCGTCAAAGGCGATCCGGCGACCTCGTCGCCTCCTCGTGTGTCTAGTGCGGCGTCTAGCCGCTACCGGAGGCTGCAGCTCGTAGTTGATTGTGCTGCACGCTGGGCGCCGGCATCCGGCAAGCGGGCAAGATGCGTGCGGATCCGGTGAGCGAGGGAGGGTGAGGGGAACATTGCACTCGGCGATTGCTTCCTTCGGATTGTTTTCAATTAGCCGGCCAGACGGTCATGGCGTCCATGACATGAGCTGACCACCGGCGACGCGGCACCAAGATAGATGGATCCCTCATCCTCATCCCCTGATCCCTTCTAGAAGACACTCTCAGCGGCGGCAGCGGTAACTTCGCCCGTGGGGCTCGCGAACCTGCGAGCTGCTGGGCCGAGGGACATGAAGCTAACGTGCTCCATCTTGCGGTGTGCTCGTGTCGGCTTCTTTGTTTTTTTTCGCGCTAGGCCGCCTGGCCATCAGCATGTACATAAATGAACGCCTCGAGCGGCGAGTTGGGACCCCATGGTTTGGAATTGGCTAGACCTCCCCATCACGTGCTCTCATACGATGGAGGAAGAAGAAGGGCTCCGGATTAAAATAGAAACCCTTCTCGGGTCCAGATGTAAAAAAAGAGTTAGAGAGGGAGAACTTCGGATTCAGGCTCAATGGGTTTCAAAAAGGTGCGGGGTCTTAATAAAATTTGGAAAAAAGTCTAGTTAACCCCCGAGTCTAATTCAATTGCCACCGTGGCCAAACCACTCCACCGTTGAGGCAAAACCACCAAACAAAACCGCCCGGGGGTGATTTCGGTTTTGCAAAAAGTATTGGTTAGACGGTTTTAAAAGTGATGGAAAGAAGTAGTCACAGCTCCATAAGGGGTTAAGTAGACTTTTTCCAAATCTACCCTACTAATGCACCAACTTCGCTTTGGTTCAAATCTATTCAAATCTACGAACTTAATCTTTCTCTCATACTCAAACACCATAACAGGATTAAGTGTATGGGCCTTACTCATGACAAATCCCGTGCCGCGCTCTACCCAAAATTCATGCAGCCCTTCCTTACGGAGTGTACGTCGCGTAGGCTCCGGTGGCCTTGCTGAATCCGAGGTGGTAGTACCGCTGCGGTGGCAGCAACGGAGCATGCAAATCAATCATGCCAAAAATAGAGCTTGCAAATGCAAGCGTCTCCTTCTAGATGCTATCTTTACGTCAGAATAATGCACACAAAATTTATATATGTTTAGTTTTCCTTCCTTGTACTAACTACTATAAATATCAGTTTCTTTCTATTTTTTTCCTTTCTTCTTAGATGTTGACTTCCTATTTGATTTGATTTGAACACCGTCGGGGAGCTAGCCTGACTCGGCGAGATTTCATGAAATCCGCTTGTTACTATTTCTGTTATTTCCTTTCTTGTTTTGTTACCTTCCTTTCTTACCCGCGCATGATAAAAGGACTTCGTGACCACAGACACCAGGATGAGACGCCGCCCTTGTGTTGAGCCGTGGAGCCGTCGTCATCGTCAGATCAACGTCGACCATCCTCCATTGCTCTCCACCCAAGTTGAAGGTCGCCGCCGCCACCGACGTCGCTGCTCCATCACTCGCCGGGTACGTGCTCTTATCGCTTGCTGTTGTGTTGTTGTCCCGCCACCACCATGAGGTGCTGATCCACCGCCGGGTTCACAGGAACCAAGACGATGATGACCACCAACAATGCGGAGACAACCGCCGTGATGAATGACGTGATCGAGCAGCAGCCTGGAACAACATCGAACGGGCCGGAGCAATATGCACCTGATGAATTCGGTCCGAACTACGACATAATTGAGTACATGAAACAGTACATGAATTCGGTCCGAACTACGGTTCTTTTGGTGATTTACATGCGATTGAGTTATTTACATGTGTGCAAGGAAAAAAACTGTTGCGTTAGACGGGCATTATACTTAGTTTTATCAAAGGGAACACAACATCTGGATTTCAAAGGATTTCAAAGTCACTCTGGTGGCTTGGCCTGGATAGTCCCGGCGCTAGGGTTCGCGCGACGGCACTCCAGCTTCCGTGCCGTTGATGGGACGCCGACTGCTGGGCCCATGAGGATGGACGCCGTGCGTCCTTGATTTGTGGGCCTAGGCTGGCGGCGACTCCCGCGAGCGGCATCCAATCGAAACAGCTGCGTGGTGCGCACGTGAGAGGCAAGGGAGGGAAGCGGGCTCTCGCCTGGTGCTCACGATGGGCCGGCCAGAAGGGAAGGTGCTAGGAGGGGAGAGCTGCTGGACCGCTCGTTAGTTTTCCATGGGCAAAAACTATTAAACCATGGGGGCAATATATAAATGAAGTTGTGTTTTATTATAACCCAATCATCCAATATTGCTTGGGATATATTTTTATAGCCATAAATAATTAATATTTAACCAGGAGGATCAATTACGAATGTTCAACATTCACAGTTCATTGTATTTCATAACCAAAGTTTGAAGCCCAATGATCACCAAACGGTACGGTTGTTCTTCAACATAACATAAATTAATGCTCAAAATAAAATACTTGAATAAGATACTGTTGTTCACAAGGCAGAACGAAAACTACATAAAAGTGCCACACACTTCATATATGTTGCATTATAATCTCTTCTGATCACCGGAACCGTCATCGAAAAAGTCTTCATTATTATTCTCATAATTTTGGACATCCACTACTGCACAAAATCTTAACCGTGGAGGTTTTTACAACCGCAACCAACATAAGGCTACGGTTAATCGACCGATTTACCATGGCGGTTTTTGTAACAACCCAAAACCGCCACCGTTAATATTTAAAAACCGCCACGATTAACCCAAGAAAAACATAAAATGAGAAAAAAAAAAAAAAAAACATGAAAAAGACCAGCCCTAGACCTAGATGGGCTTGGATCTCGGAATGCTAGGATCGTCGCGCCGCCGGCTGCTTCACGGCCTCCGCACCGCTGGGATCCGCGAGGGAGCCGAGGCTCTAGGCGCCCGGGAGCACGAGGTCGGTTCTTTGTTGGATCCGTGACCTCCATGGTGCCGGGAGCCCGAGGCCCTTTGCCGCGAGCCCGTGGCCGGATGCGCGACCTTCATGGTGCCCTTGGTCATAGATGGAGAGAGTAGAGGGGGCGCCGACGGCCTCCACACCACCGAATCCGCGATGGGGAGGGGGCGCCGCCGGCCTACGGGGGATGGGGGAGCATTGTCGGCTTACTTGGAAGGGGATGCGCTGTAGGCTTGCTCGAGGAGGGGGTGTGCTAGCGGCCTGCTCAAGGATGGAGGGCGATGCCAGTCTTGTCCATTGCCTACCGGATCCGGCCACCACACGACTGGATCCAGCCTCCACACTGCCGGATCTGCGAGGCGAGATGAGAGAGTGAAGGGAGGGAGGGAGAGAGTGAGAGTGGAGGATGCGGTTTGGGTGGGAGGGAGCGCTCGACGCTTAGTGGAGAGAGGGAAAGGAGAGAGAGTAGAGGCGCCGGATGGAAAGGAGATGGGGTGGAGAGGAGTTAGGGTTTGTTCAGGCATATATACAAGGAACAAGTTAACGGGCTGGTTGGGCTTTTCCAATTTTTGGTAGGCTTGGCCCCCTTAACCATGGTGGGTTGTTTACAAAAACCGCCACAGTTAATAGCCTATAAACTATGTCCGGTTATTTTACAAAAATTATCACGGTTAATAGATTAACCATAGCGGTTTTTTCCTTGCCGGCTGGCTTGGTTGGCCTCCATTACTGTGGCGATTTTTTAAATAACTGTAACCGTTAATAAAAGCAAAGGTCTTGTAAAAGATTTTTTTTTTTGTAGTAGCGATCATCTTGGAAACCGTATCCTTCATCATCATAATTACAAATGCCGTCTTCATTTGGGCACCATTGTTCTCATACGAAATATAGTGACCGATGAAACTTATGGTGCGAGAATGCGAACTAGCCAGCAGTGCAATAACAAGATCGCGAAAGAGCCATCCTTTGGCCAGTGCACTTTAATACTATCGACCGTCGATATCAGTCATAGCAAGAAACGAGAGGTAGCTAGGTGGTATAGCAACAATTGATTCAAGTCCTGGTTAGATGCGTACGTATAGGTCTGTAGCACTGTAGGAATAAGCACAAGAATCACCAACAATTATTAAAACTGTCGGCCATTAATTTGTAGTGTACTGTCGGGAAGTGCAAATGCCGAGCGTAAACCGTCGGGAACCTCCCGGCGGGCGTCGACATTCCCACTTTTACCGACCCGTAGTTAGCTAGCTAGTCATCGTATGGTCGAGTAGATGTTTCTCATGGTTGACGCTCGGCAATTAGTTGTCAGCCCACCGGTGGTTTTTTGGGTCGACATGAATTGTTGAGGGTATCCTGGTTGGGGATCAATTGCTTTATAGTGGCAGTGCCTTTAAACCCATCGACAAACATATCTGGTCAGCGATTTGTTGCTTGATAGTTTTTAGCCCAATGGGAAAGGTATCCGGTTGGGGATTTTTTGGTCGATGATATTTTTCACCGGTCAGGAAACATATTAGCAGCGATGTTTGTTATCCGTTAAGAATTAAATACTCTCAGTAATCTGGTGAACTTTACTATATAACTACATGACATTCCCCTCACAATGTTACTGTACATTAACAGTAATCCTGCCAGGGCCGTCCGATCCTACCGCCTCCTCCCATCTCCACGCCAACCATCGTACACGCAAGTACCGTGAGTATATATGTATGTGTGTGTGTGTCGGCTAAAACCATCAAAAATATATAGATCATGCTATGTTTTATTATAATTCACCATCTGATATTGCTTGGGATATATTTTTATAGCCATGAATAATTAATATGTAACAAGAAGGATCAATTACAAATATTGAACATTCACTGCTCATGGCATTTCATAACCAAAGTTTGAAGACCAGTGATCACCAAAGAAAGGTACAGTCTAGACATTCTAATAGTTTCTAATGACATTCTTCAACATAACATAAATTAATGTTCAAATTAAAATACTTGACTAAGATATATTGTCCACAAGTGTAAGTGCATTCTCCCTCTATGTAGGTTTTGGCTAATTAATGACAATCAAATTAGGGACTAACATGCATGATCATCTAAGTGTATACACAGGTGTCAGTCCATTGAAAGATCAATTTCGATTTGTAAAAGTGTCACACGCTTCATATGTTGCATATAATCTCTTCTGGTCACTAAGAGGCATATCGTCATCCAAAAAGTCTTCACCATAGTTCTCATAATTTTGGCCATCATCATGGGAACAATATCCTTCATTGATCATCATAATTATACATGTCATGTTCATTTTGGGCACCCCTGTTCTCATTATGAAATATAGTGAATGGTGACTACCTTGGGTGCACAAGAAATGTGAATTAGTCAATTGTGCAATAAGATGATTGGGAAAAGAGCTATCCTTTGGGATGTGCACTTGCGATACTATCGAGATTCGACATCAGTGATAGGAATAAACAAGAGGTAGCTAGGTATGGCAGCAATTGATTCAAGTCTTGGTCAGATGCATACTTACAATATTACCAGCGTCACTGAATCATGCGGTGTATAGCACTGTAGCACTATAGGAATAAGCACGAGAATCGCCGACCGTTATTAAAACCATCGGCCATTAATTTGTACCATTGGGAAGTGCAATTGCCGAGCGTATGCTGTTGGGAACCTCCCATCGGGCATCCATGGTCGGGCATTCCCACTTTTATCGATCGATAGTCAGTTATCGTATGGCTGATTACATGTTTCCGATGGTTGACGCTCAACGGTGGTAAACCCGCCATTCGGTTTTTGGGACGGCTTGAATTGCCAAGGGTGTCATGTTCGGGATCTGTTGCTTTATATTGGTTTTAAACCCATCGAGGGGATTTGTTGCTTGATAGTTTTTTAGCCCACTGGGAAACATAACCGATCAAGGATTTGTTGGTTGACGGTATTTTTCACCCATCGGGAAACATATTAGAAATGATGATTGTTATCCATTAGGAATTAAATACTGTCGGTTTAATATATATGTCCCATCGGCTAAAACTATTAAGCCATCAAAATATATAGATGACGCTATGTTTTATTATAATTTATCATCCGATATTGTTTGGGATATATTTTATCAAAATATATAGATGACGTTATGTTTTATTATAATTTATCATCCGATATTGTTTTGGGATATATTTTTATAGCCATGAATAATTAATATGTAACAAGAAGAATCAATTACAAGTATTGAACATTCACGGTTCATGACATTTCATAACCAAAGTTTGAAGCCCAATGATCACCAAAGAAAGGTACGGTCTAGACATTCTGATAGTTTCTAGGGGACATTCCTCAACATAACTTAATTTAATGTTCAAATTAAAATACTTGACTAAGATAATATTGTTCACAAGGCATAAGTAAAACTACTTAAAAGTGTCACACACTTCATATGTTGCATCGATCGTCATCCAAAAAGTCTTCACCATAGTTCTCATAATTTTGGCCATCATCATGGGAACAGTATCCTTCACCATCGTATTTATACATGTCATCTTCATTTTGGGCACTCCTGTTCTCATTATGAAATATAGTGATTGGTGACACACCTTGGGTGCACAAGAAATGCGAACTAGTCAATTGTGCAATAAGATGATTGAGCTATCCTTTGGGATGTGCACTTGTGATACTATCGAGAGAATATCAGTGATAGGAATAAACGAGAGGTAGGAGCTATCCTTCGGGATGTGCACTTGTGATACTAGTGAGAGAATATCAGTGACAGGAATAAACGTGAGATAGCTAGGTTTAGCAGCAATTGATTCAGGTCTTGGCCGGTCAGATGCGTACGTACAATACTACCAACACCACTGAATCCTGCGGTGTATAGCTGCGTATAGGGAGTAGGGACTACGATCATTTGAATCGGACACATCATTATTGCTGGTGTAACTTTCAACGACTAATTCATTAGCAACTAATTCTTTTTGGAGAGTTTTTCTTTTATTTTTTTTATTTTTAATGGATGGCTGCTTGCTGACTTCTACCTCGTATATGAAGACCTACCTGATGTACGTATGTGGCCAACAACATCAAAAGGAATAAGGATTAGGAACATGGATGGTTTTGGGAACCCAAAGCTTAATTGATATCACCCCAAATCTGAGTTTGCCACAGCTTGTAAGAGCACATTTTCCGCCATTGAGACAACTTCAAATGGAACGGGGACGGGGAGTTGGTGAGGAGGATGAGCTGGGACAGGCATGCGTGCCCTATGTCCATGTCCATAGGTGGAAGATTAATCTAATTTGGACATCCATGGATTTTGACAAATGATCTAGAAATTCAAATTTTGATGGGGGACCATCTCTTCCTAGTTCATTTTTTTAGACTATAGGGTATCCATTGGACATCCATGGACAACCAACTTCCACCTAGACCACGTCTTCCGCCATTGCCGTCAGGGGTGATGACACGAGAAGTCGAGACACCGGTGTAAGGCTGTAGTGTGAGCCTGCAGCTTCCTCCCCATGCATTTGCCTCTCTCCAGATGCCGGACACAGCCAGGAATCTCTTGAGGTGACAAAGGCATGCAAGCCCGTTTTGTTGTTGTGACGGGCCGGGGTAAGCGGCGTGCATCTCGGACAGCGAGAGGCAGTGCCACCGCAGCGGTTGATGGCGTTGGGGATGCAGAGCTTGATGGCGCACTACAGAGCTGTGGATTTAAGATAGTTAGCGAGCTGGGCCGGTCTAGCCCGAGGTAGCAGGCCGTGCTTGGGCCGCACCCCATGCACGTGGGCCGGCAATGGCACGGCCTGAAAAATCAACAAAGGCCCGATGAGGCCCGAGGAGGAACGCCCCAACAACAACAAGGCTGCAGTCTAGCAAGGCCTGCTCGCATGCACACACCTCGCACTCTCAGTCGCTTGCCTCGCGGTCGCGCCCTCACCTCGCCCTCCCCCTGTCTAGCCTCTCGCTCCCGACCGTCGATCCCACGGGCTGGCCATGGGCGTCGTCGTCGCCGGCCCACGACATCCTCTTCCGCCGCATCTTCCTCCATCTTCACTCCCGCCATCTCCGACCACGGGAGCGCGCACAGGCGTCAAGCGTGGCTGCCACAAGGCCGGCCTCGAGCTCCTTCCCCCTTGCAAGCTGCGGTGCGACGGCGGGGCTCCCCGACACCTCGCCTTCTTCCTCCGACGCGGTGGCGGATTGGCTCTCCAATCTCCATCCTCGCCGGCCCTAAGATCCGCGCTGCTAGTAGGTTGCGCCGCCACGACCTCTTCCACAGCTCCTCCGCTCCGCCCCTAGAGCACGACGGCCCCCTCGACCCCGGTCCTCCACTCTGCTCCCTAGCAGGCGGCGCCGCCATCGTCCTGTGGGCTGGCCCGACACGATATTTTCTGCTGAGCTATGGTGGCCAACACGGCACGATAATTTCTGCCGAGCTGTGGCGGCCAACACGACACGAATTCTGGCCCGTGGGCCATGCCTAGGCCGTCAGCCGGGCACAAGACTCGGTCAGGCGCGGCCCGCAAGGCACAACGGCCCGAGGAGGCATGGTGTGGGCCGGCCTGATGGAAAAGACTAGAATGAGCTAACGAGTAGTATTTGTAGCGTTCTATAAGGAGTATAAGCTCTTCGTCCTCCATTGCATGTGATATTCTATGATGTATACAAGGATGTCCTCTTAGTATATATGTGATGTTCACTTGGTATCCAAACTTTTGAAAAAATATGGGATTTACGCTGATGTCAGCTATTTTGGTTGCTGCGGGGGCGTGGTCCAGATGTGTACTCAGGAAGGTCAAGTGGATGTGTGAGCCTGGTCCAACGCGGTTGAATGGACCGCGCACCTGGTCGAACGGGTGATGGCGTCCGACCAGGTCCACCTTACTGTTGTCGCCGGAGGCTGGCCACTGTTGCAAGTCGTGGGCTCCCTCATCACTGGGATTTAAGTCCGGACGCGGGTCATCAGTTCACTACCTGAATGCAAGGAGGATTAGCGATGGGAGGAGCCGAAAGGATTTTGATGTGAGCAACAGAGAATAATGAAGCTGAAAGGGCGTGGCAATTTTTGGCATTCACTGCCTATGCGAGTATTGCTAGCCTGATCACTCATGGGCTAGGCTGCTACCTTACCACCGGGGTCCAACAAAAAATTCACTGGGGTCTATGACGGACCTGAATTGTTAGAAGGTCGTGTCGGCCGACCCCCATGGTTCGCCACCGTCAACCTTCGTAAGCTTCCTACGTTTGAAAAATATTACAGTTTTGACATATACGTTGGTCATATATGTCAAAACAGCACAAAAAAGCAGATCAGACATGGAAGATAAAGGCGCCACCGAGATGCAAGTTTTTCATATGGCTAATGTTACAGGACAGAATCTGGACTGCAGCGCGATTGCAAAGCCGAGGATGACCAAATGAGTATTTTTGATAACTATTCCTTCCATTTCAAATTATAAGATGTTTTGGTTTTTCTAGATGCATTTACTTTACTATGCATCTAGTTATACACTATGTCTAGATATATATATCAGAAACCTGGAGACCCCTACCTGGCACCTGTTCTGGAGTGTCAGGTAACAGAGAGAGTCTGTGAAGGGGTGGCGAACTGGATTCAGGTACCGTTCTTGATGCCAACAAACTGGCCAACAATGACTCCCGTATAGGTGAGTGGTTCATTGATATGGTAGCCGCTGCTGCTGCTGATGCATCATTGAGAATTTGAGACAAGGACCGCAGTCGACAGTCACGCTAACGATATGGGAATCTAGCACGAGAGGAACAGCCGCGTCTTCAGGAAGCAAACTAGGACTGTCGTCCGGCAAATTGTGTACAATATTCATGATCAAGCGCCGACTTGGAGATATGATGGGAACAGAGATTTGGACATGCTGCTGTTGGCTTCAGCTACAGCCGCTAGTCAATAGATCAGATGGTTGTGTTTTTAGCTTCATGTGAATCAACATCTTGTGGCTTCAGCGATAAACGAGGTACTCTGTAGCTGAGCACCAAGCAAAATAGGTGCGGCACAGCTTGTGCCACATAGGAAATCTGTAATTTGCTCTACTCTTATTGCAATGAAAGTCGGTAACGGATCTTTTGAAAAAAACAGAAAAAGACACGGGAAACCCATTTCGATTAAGGCTAACGAAAATAGAGTTATCAGACACACAAGACCAAACAAGAGAGAAAAAGCACCCTGAGAATCTGAGATAACCTCCAGGTGATACAGAGCAAAGTTTTTAAAGAAGACCACGCTGCTGACAAAGACCCAAAACAAGCGCCACCCCCCCCCCCCCCACCCCCCAAAACCTACCCCCTCAGGGCCTACTACTGACAAAGATCAAACAACGATGATTACACCACAAACCTCAGAGTCTCCACAGTTTGTAGACACAGATTCTATCTCTCATCATCCGGTGTAAGATCACAGGCCTCTTTTCTCCTCGTTGCAACGGCTTCATTGATAAGGGCTTCAGTCAGCTCCCTCTGCATCAGTCTTTCATTGAATGCCTAGTTGGGTTAACATATAATTAGGTAATAAGTAATAAACTAATTGGGTTGTACAGGACTACTGGCAAAGCATTTACTTGCAGAACCAATATTTGTTGCCATTGAAGCAGTTGTTTAGCAAGCATGGATTTTTTTTTTTTAAATACCCCAACAAATGTGGAATAGGTGGATATGAGCAGCCGACATCATTCCCTTTCTTCTTCGAGGAATTTCCCATTCTCCCAAGTGTGGTTGTTATTGCTTTGTGCAGGGGCACGGTACTTTGGTTGCCTTTTTGATACTAGATTCTGCCCCGCATCCCCATCCCCCACGTTGGGCAACTTCGGGTAGCGACACCAATCAGCGCCGACACCACCCTTACCCTCTCTCTCCCACCACGCCCGTTAGCGGTTCGCCCGGCATGGGCGCGCACCGGCCTGCTGGGATGGTGGAGGTGAGGCACTCTCTTGGTGGTGGCAGTGATGGGGTGGTGTGGGTACTCCATCTCCCCGTTTCTCCCCCTCCATGGCAGTGGAGCAGTGGCGCCGCCAGCCTTGGCTTCTAGGCGATCTAATGCCGGTGCCCGGGTGGCGGATACGGTGACCTCTGGTGGAGGGGACGGCGTCCGCAGATGGCAACCTGTACAAGGCGATGTTGGTGGCTGGGAGGTGGCATCTCGCGGGCCGGCCGCCCATGCAAATCCCAGCGTGTGGGCTGGCACAGGGGAGCAATGTCGGCCTTCTCCTCCACCCGTTCTTCCTCCTGCTATGGTGGCGGTGGCAGATGGGTGCAGTGCCTAGGCGGCCAAATCTAGCGCCCTATTAGCGGATCTATTCCCAGGTGGCTGGATTTGCCGTGCCATTGGCGGGAACAATGGCTGCGGTGGTGTGGTGGTGCTCGGCGTGGAGGCATGCGGCTGGTCGCCGCGAGTCGCGGGTGTCGTCGTCTTGCGGGGCAAAGCTCGATGGCGGGATATGACACCGCGATTGGGCGCGGTGAATCTTTGGACTAGAGGGCGTCTTTGCGAGATGACCTTACGGTGATAGTGCACATGGAACTAGCGAGGACACGCTTGCTGGAGTTCCAGGCGATGACGGCAGCTCCCCTCCCACGGATTTGGCCTCATGCAACACCATTCTCAATGGTCGGCGGGGATGATACGTGGCTCTTTTTGATGGGTGGCGGTTGGCGCGGTAAGTATGGGCACATTGGCCAATGCAGCGCGCGGGTTTGAGGCACTATGGTAAAAGTTGTGTCCCTTGGACCCGATGGCGGCGATACCTTTGGACGTCGTATTCTTCCTTAGGCGTCGATCGACCGGATCTCTTCCCATTGTGTAGCATGCTGTTCTTGGGTATAATATCTTGACCTTCTGGTCAGGCACCGGAGGCGTCGCGTCCCTCCTTGGAGGCGTCGCTTTGGAAGCCCGTGTCTATCTAATGGTCATCACTGTTGTGGCGAGTAAAGTGGAGGTCTAACTGAGTTTACAAGATTCTAATGTCCACACTGCAGCGGATGGTGGTTGGAAGGGGGGCATTGGCTCGACGTTTGAAGGGCTTCACATTTGTCTGGCAGTGAGTTGTGATTGCAACCACGAACTTGATGAGACAATTGGGCTAGTTGCGTTGGTTTGCAGTGTTGGTGTCTGTAATAAGGAACAACAATATGCATTGTTCGATGTAGGGGCTGATATATTTTTAATATATTCCCTTTTAACAAAGTTGGTTTATTGGCGCCTGGTTTTGCTGTGGTCATGCATGATCATGTTGTTCGTTAGTTGTGTTGTGGCTGTTCTTTCGTGTTGATATATGTTGTCTCTCCTTGTATTTTACACCTCTATTAGTACATAGACAGGCAACTAACTTGTCGCTTTCTTTTTTTAACATAAAGTTAGCGCTGGTACGGCATGGATTTGGCTTGGACAATTACCGAGGATGCTGCTGAGGCGAGTAGAATTGACTAGGTGGCCTCTCGTTGGCAAGAGCATAAGATATATAACGTTAGCAGCCTCTATTATGTTGGGCTGCAAAGTGATTTTATTTGCAGTTTGTGATGAAACGATTTTATCTGAGACCAACCACATTCTCAAGTGTTTGTCAACGCAGCCATCGACCACGATGCCGCTCGGATATTGCTGCCCCTCCTGCTTGTTGAGCGATGACACCAGATTATTTGAAAATGTGATGACTTTATGGGATCCACAATCCAGTGGGTTCATTTAGTGGGGAATGACGTGGACACCTTACGTGTTGAGAGAAATCGTCTCATGTAAGATGTGTGAATTTGGTAATCATACAAAGCAAAAGAAGACATTACACTGTCCGCTGTGGTTGGAAGAAGACCTTACATGATATGTGTGTCGCCGAACATGGCCTCGTACTCCTGCTTGGCCTTTGTCGCTGTTCTCCCCTCAAGCAGACCAAGCCGTTGTATGATGAGGGCTTCTCCTCGCTTGACGACCGGGATGTTGGCGGCGGCTATGCCACTATCGTCGCGCTCCCGAGTGGAAGCCTGGACGAGGGGTCGAAGACCTTGGTCTGCAGCAGAGGTGGGGTGTGGTGGCCTTCTTCAACACCCGCTGGGTGCCGATGAGCGCTGAAGAGCGGAGCGCTGGCTGCATCATCATCGTCGCCGCGCGCCGTGTCCGGTCCATCTAGCGTGCACCCCGGCGTGACCGACAAGTGGAAGCTGTGAATCTGTGCGGCCCGGCGTTACCGGCTCACGGGTTAGCGGTAACAACATCCCTCGTACGTATGGGCGGGGAAGACTAGCGGTGGCGTGTAGCATCCATCGTCATCGCCCAGCACACTTGTTCTGGATGGCAATCGCGGCCATCCACCCGTCGTGGGAAACCCGTAGCATGTGGCGTGACCTCTACCCCGCACCCGGCATCCACGACACGGTAGGTAGACCCCTTGGAGAGTATCACTTTGCCCGCCATCGCCGCATACTCCGTGAGACCGGTCGGCACCTCGGCTGGTGTAGGCCCGGCTGCCCCAGCGCTGGTGCTTCTCGGTTCCATAGGTGCCCGAGGAAGGGCCGAAGATGCCCAATCAAGGTGAGCACGAGGGCCAACGGCGGGCCCTCAAGGACCGCGACCCGGGAGGCGGCGAAGGTTGCGAATCTGCGGCTGTCTACCGGCGTTGTCGGCTCGGGACGTCCTTCCTGGCATGGCGGGGCTCGTCGCCAGTGATGGCTGCGGACCCTCGAGGATGACGGTCGGGCCACGCCCCTTGGTCGGGCGCGGTCGATGCTCCAGCCCCGGGGTGGCGGACCGCGGCCGCCAAACCATGGAAGCCTGGTTGGCGCTCGCCCCCCTGCCTCCTCTTCCGCCTAAGGCGTATGCGCTAGCTTCGAGCGGCGACAGCGGGCAGATCATCTTGATTCATTCAACGTTCTCTTTCTAACAAAAAGAGCATAACTCTTAATTTTTTTTTCTCAACTTACGTAGAGTATGCATGTTAAGTATCAAACATAAGGGTAGATTAAGTTCATGGATTAAGCATAATGATAGTGCGATTAACCTCCTGAGGTTTGGGGTTACACCCGTCATGCATACATTAAAGTTTCGGGCAACACTTTTTTTGCCAAGCGGTCAATCCAGGCTTTCATCCAAACAGGGTCGTTGTGCATGTGCGCCCCTGCCCCTGCTGATTGCCTTGCGGCGGCTAGCCCAAAGGGCCAAACTGGACCAAAAATTGGGCTATTGAGGACTGGGGTGGGGGTGGGACTTTTGGCCGGACGCCCAACAGGATTGAACTCCTTCAGCGTCTCTTAGTCGCAGAGGCTGTCCGCCGGCGCTTGCCCGCCTCACTCACTTGCTGGTCATTTGGGTTTGGAGAACTAGGGTAGTAGTGCTCACTGGAGGGGACCTAGAGCGGCCGCCCCATCTCGCCCTATAGGTCGGTCCGTCTCTGCTTACGGGTGTGTTTGGTTTGATGGATGAGATTGAGTAGAAGATAATGGTTCAAGTTTTTATAGTATTTGGTTTTGGGGAAGGGTTGATGGAGTTGTCCATGTCAAGGGAATATCTGACTAGATGCTAGATAAGCTTGTCCAGTGAAAAGTGGCCGGAGGAAGCCATTCACCTTTGCTAACCTTGATAGCCTTATAGTATCCTAAAATGGTTCATACATCCCCATCCCAACTCCGTCTTCAAACCAAACCCATCCTATGTACCAAAATTTAGCGTATCTTATTATGAATAAAGTAAGGGACTCCTTTCTTTTTCTCCAGTAAGAACTAGAGAACTAATGTCATGTCTGCTTATTAGGCTTTTGTATTTCAAATTTAGCTTTTGTGTGATGTAGAAAATCGGTTCTGTCGATTGGCTTTTGAACTAATTATTAAAGTACAAAATACACGTTGCGATCCATCTCAAAACAGTATGCCACATAAGACTTCTTTTGGCTCCTACTCCTGCAACTACAGCTTTCCACTTTCATAAGTCACTTCTAAAAACAGAAGGTTAGACAACAGTTTGTTATAGCTTTGGGCTTTTGTTCATCAGCCAAATTAATTGATAAAAAAAGTTAAAACGACTGTCAAAAGAATGCTTGGCATAGTATAGAGAGCTAAATTAATTACAGTTGTTACGCCTGCGCTTACACGATACGACTTCCATCCATGCACAAGCAACAGGTTCACACAGATTAAAATGACATTCAACAAAAGCCCTTTCTAATCATTATACAAATACTAGGCAAAAGAGATGGATTTCGTGGTCATATGGCAAGCTATCTTATTTCCTCAAAATTAACCTAGCTACTTCGGTCAAAAAGTTTAACCTAGCTAGGTTCTGTGACAGTGACTTGAGATAAACAAACTTGAGCAGTAAAAGGAAGCAGGTACATCCCATTCCCATGGCTCGTCCAATCCTATTTGTTGTGTGTATTAAGAGATGCCAAATGGAGCTTTCTTGTGTCTGTATGTCTATGTCAGCAGGCAAATTAAAACTTTGCCCACATTTTTTTAGTTTGTGAATGGGGCCCACGCCATATGGCTGCACACTTGCATGTGGTCTATATAAGATGGCCAAGGGGGTGGCAAGAGGAGGACACACCGCTCCACTCTGCTAAGCAACATCTCTGAGAGAGTTCAGAGTTGAGAGACAACTAACTGTAGGCAGTTAGACATGGAGATTGAGAGAGAAGCTCCGGGTACCGACAAGGCGAGGAGCTGGAGAGCTAATGCTGAGCAGGAAGACACTAAGGCGAAGCTTGACAGCGGTGATCAGCCGATGAAGGTTACTTGATTGTCTAGCTATATCTTTGACAACATTTATGTGGAAAAGACTAGCTAAAACTGTGGGTGAGAAGAGAAGATGATGATGTTCATTTCACTTGTCTCAAACTTTTCCCTTTTGTTGCCATCTGATTCAGGAGCCTGCATGGAGAAGGTTCCTGGCTCATGTTGGGCCAGGGTTTATGGTGTCATTGGCATACTTGGATCCTGGCAACTGTTAGTACCTCTTTCTCCATCCATCCCTCCCCTGGCTCCCTCTCTTTCTCTTCTCTGTTTCCTCACAATCTTTTCCCAAACTGAAACAGTGGAAACTGATCTGCAAGCTGGAGCGAACCACCGATATGAGGTACATTTCAATGGGTTCCAAAAGCACACAAGATTTTGTCGCTTACGTTTATGATTCTGTACCTTTTCATTTTGCATCCATGTACTCTATCAAATCTTCAAGACTTTTATTCCAGAAGATCTCCGATCCCCAAAAAAGGAAAATCTAGCTAACTTTTTGAGGGCAAGAACCTAACTGAATGTTTGCCTTTTTTTTTTTTGCAATTGGCTTGATGTCTTTTTGCAGCTCCTCTGGGTGATTCTGATTGGTCTCATCTTCGCGCTCATTATCCAATCACTAGCAGCTAATCTTGGAGTCGTGACAGGTAATTCATTAATATTCAATCACCAGTGATTGAAGGAAACGCCACCGTGCCGTCTACGGAAAAAAAAAATATTACTAATTGGCACTAATGTCCAGTACTCATTTCACTATAACGCAGGGAGGCATCTTGCTGAGATATGCAAGAGTGAGTATCCAAAATTTGTGAGAATCTGCTTATGGATCCTCGCCGAGGTAGCTGTGATCGCTGCAGATATCCCAGAAGGTTAGAAGCTATATGACAAACCGGAAACGTAATTAATATTTCTGGTGAAACTAAAGGCCATATTTTGACCTGGTGGTTGTACCTTAGTTTGATTCAATTTAGCTGAATGACAAGGAGAGAATGGTTTTATCAAAAAAAAAAACAAAAACAAAAGGAGAGAACAAATTGATAGTGCACCAAAAGTCTTTAATTTGGCTCTAATATATTTGCTAAAGTCCAAACCGTCTCAGGACAGATGGTGTGAGCTATATTAGTATAGCATATATGTATATAAAATGTGTAATCTTCCATTGACGTGCGCGTTGGGTTGTCCTATCATCTGAACTGATCAATAGCGTCAGTGGAGGAATTTGCAAGGACCTGGTAAAGAATATATACTCTAGTCCATCGCTTTGTTTGTTACTGACACTTTGTTCTTACATTTTGTTGCAGTTATAGGGACAGCCTTCGCTTTCAACCTCTTATTCCACATCCCCGTGTGGGTGGGGGTTCTCATCACCGGCTCCAGCACTCTCCTGCTTCTAGGCCTGCAAAAAATACGGGGTATTTAATTGCCGTCCACTTTTTTTTTTAAAAAATACATGCATAAAATGTGTTATCAACAATTGTCTAGCTAGTTGCTTAATCTATTAATTGTTGTTCCTTGTGGTTCCTGGAATATAATGCATGGATGGAAATAACTAGGTGCGGAAGCTGGAGTTCCTGATCTCGATGCTTGTGTTCGTCATGGCGGCATGCTTCTTCGGAGAGCTGAGCTTCGTGAAGCCGCCGGCGGTGGAGGTGATGAAGGGGCTCTTCATCCCCAGGCTCAAGGGCGACGGCGCCACCGCAGACGCCATTGCCCTTCTTGGAGCTCTTATCATGCCGTAAGCAATATATCCAGCAGTCAGACTTAATCAAGTAATTAATTCTGATTGATTATTGGCTATGGCTGGCAGTAGTGCTGCCAGGTCAATGAATTAAGAAAAAGGAGAAACAGCGTCAGAGCTCCACATGCATATATATATATATATATCATCAGTAGCAGTTGCCAATAAATTTGTTCTTTTTTAATTCTTACATAACTTGCTATCTATGATGATGTGGACTAGAAGGCTACAACAAATTAAAGATTAAAGTAGGTTTTGCTGTCTTGTCGATGACATCAACCATTTAAGCAAGTCAAATTAGCTAGTAAACTTTGTTGGCGGCCAAGAGTCGATGGTGATCAGCTAGCTAACAATTAATTTGTGCAGGCACAACCTGTTCCTGCACTCTGCACTGGTGCTGACGAGGAAGACGCCGTCGTCGGTGAGAGGGATCAAGGACGCGTGCCGGTTCTTCCTCTACGAGAGCGGGTTCGCGCTGTTCGTGGCGCTGCTCATCAACATCGCCGTCATCTCCGTCTCCGGCACCGTCTGCTTCTCCGGCAACCTCTCGCCGGAGGACGCCGACAAGTGCGGCGACCTCTCCCTCGACTCCTCCTCCTTTCTCCTCAAGGTTGCTATTTCATATATTATATAACATATGAATATGACAAGTACTTCTGTCGATTATACCAATGCGCATGTATGCATATTTAATTTGCTTCTGGATTAATAATTTGTTTCGTCGTCTGCATCAGAACGTACTGGGCAGGTCGAGTTCGATCGTCTACGGCGTGGCGCTGTTGGCGTCTGGGCAGAGCTCCACCATAACAGGCACCTATTCAGGCCAGTACATCATGCAGGTATCTTAGCTTAGCTTACTTAATTCTGCAAAGTACAGTAGGACTGTTTATTTATCATATTATAAGTGTGTCAGTTAGCTCGGTTGAAGATATATATATATCTATATAATAGTATAAATTAGTTTGCTTTTGCCACTTGCGTTTTGACTTCTTGGCGTGTCTAAAAAACTAAACCAAGAATTATATTGAGGATTAAATATCGAAATCATGTACAATAGAAATACCACTCTACTCTCTTTTGAGTTACGGAGCCTAGCTAATGACAATCAAACAAGAACTGATCAATAGTGACAGTTTGATGCCTAACACCTGTTCATACTCAAACACTTCAACTCCCAGCTGGTCAACTCAACTATCTATATATATGTGCTAATCATAGTAGCTATATATAGCATCATTTCACTGGAAGCTAATTCAACCTTACATACTTGCAGGGTTTTCTGGACATCAGGATGAAGAAGTGGATGAGGAACCTGATGACCCGCTGCATCGCCATTGCGCCGAGCCTAATCGTCTCCATCATCGGTGGCTCCAGTGGCGCCGGCCGTCTCATCATCATCGCTTCGGTGCGTGACACGCATCACATCCCACCTCGCTTGCTCGTAGATCATCGCCAGTGGACTCTCCACTATACTATATTCCATATCAAGTAGCTTAGCATGCACATGGTTAATTTTAGCTTGCTGTAGTGGGTTATTACTAAAAGCTAGTCCGGCCGGCAGCCTTTTATCTATCGACATCAGCTAACAAAGGGGCAGCAACATCTTATATTTATATATATGATCTAAAAGTAGGCAATAATTAACATTCTCTTCTAGAGCTTCTATATATATCAAGTAGCTTAGCATGCACACGGTTAATTTTGCCTGTGGATTAAAGACAGCCTTTTATCAATCACACTCGGAAAAAGGGCACCAACGTCTACCTATATAAACTTATGTGATCTAAAAGTGCACAATAATTTATACTCCCTTCTAGACCTTCTACTATATACTATATTAGTATACTCCCTTCGGGATGGTATTAGAAGTCGTTTAGGACAGCGACACGGTCTTCAAAACACAATTTTAACCTCTTATTATTATATAAAAATATTTATGAAGATGTGATATATGTATACTTTTATCAAAGTATTTTTTAAGACAAATCTACTCATATAATTTTTACATTTATAAACTCAACAACTTAAAAGTTATTGATGATTTATATTCGATGTTTGACCTAAATCTTGTCCAAAACAACTTCTAATACCAACCCGGAGGGAGTAGTAAATAAAGCAAGCAAGGTAGCCAACGATTATTGGTAATTTTGGCTTGTAGTAATTTCTTGTGTGTGCATGAAAATTAATGCAGATGATCCTGTCCTTTGAGCTGCCGTTCGCCCTCATCCCTCTTCTCAAGTTCAGCAGCAGCAGGAGCAAGATGGGACCCCACAAGAACTCCATCTATGTAAGCACTACCACTCACTCCCTCACTGCTTCACAGAAAGCTACGTGTCCGTCCTTTTTGTTGCTATGCATTGTCTCCATCAGAAAAACAAAACTGTGGCATGCATTGTCTGCACCCTTTGTAGCCTTCGAGATGCCCGACACATTACCATGAGCTTGCCTTACACAAAATAATGCATCTTCTCTAGATCTTGGTACACATCTATCCCTGAATCCCATCATGTTCTTGAGCGCATAATAATGCATATATACTAGCTCATCACATGCCTGCAGTGTAGTGTGTACGTCCAAGCTGAACAAGACAAACTGGCCGCATGCCTCTCCATGAACCAGATCTACCAAAAATATATATATATATAATATCTACGACTATATATAAACATTTATATATATGCTCTTGTTTAATTTTCAGATCATCGTGTTCTCGTGGTTGCTCGGGCTGATGATCATCGGCATCAACATGTATTTCCTGAGCACCAGCTTCGTCGGGTGGCTCATCCACAATTCCCTCCCCAAGTATGCCAACGTGCTCGTCGGCCTCATCATCTTCCCCCTCATGCTCATCTACGTCGTCGCCGTCATCTACCTCACCTTCAGAAAGGACACCGTCGTCACCTTCGTCGCCGACTCCGCCCAGCTCGTCGACGCCGAGAAGGCCAAGGCGGCCGCCGGTGAGGAGGAGGAGGACGACCAACCTGTGCCGTTCCGGCAGGACTTGGCCGACATCCCTCTGCCGCAGTAGCCAATTAATTATATAGCCAGTTTGTGCGTGTTTCATCTCTGGACGACCATTCTGATTGCTCGTAGATGGCTGGTCCAACTAGCATATTTTGCAATCGAATGCTTGTACGATCCTCTTATTAGTGTTTATGTTTTTATTAGTTTGAAGGTTGTACGGCTTAGATGTTAACAGTGAGTAGTATATCGCCAAATGTAAATTGATGTTAATGGCCGGGTCAATTCCTTTCCTGTAATGCAATTTTCACACAGTTAATCAGCTTGGTGGCAACCTTTTCAGGTTTTTTTCGGCGTGCATTGCTTGCGTATTGCATTAAGGGAAGATAGAGTCTTACACGTTGTGAGGCTTAGCCAACCCGGTTGGCCGCCACTCTAAAAAAAAAACACACGAACAAATATCGCCCGGCTTTAACGCGGCAGCGGCAAGGGTGTACTGAAAAAAGTAAACTAGTGTGCGACTAAAAAGAAGGTAATCCTGTAGTCCTAAACGAGCTGCACCGCTGCAAGCGAGGAGCCCAGGTCTCGAGGCAGTCCATCTAACCTGCGGCCGCCCAAGCCACCGCCTCGTCTCTCGATCACCTGGAACAGTTGTGTCGGAGGCCAGTTGATCTTGTCGAAAGTCCTCCTGTTCCTCTCCTTCCACACCTCCCGCGAACGACATGGCCCGGCACGGAAGACGAGCGAGTCAAAGCCTTTCTGAATGGCTTGGGCACATGGCGTCGGGCGCTAGCCACCCGGCGGGATACCGGGGTGTCCTCCGTCGATGGGCAAGGTGGTCGAGCCCAGCTGCGCTAGCCCGAGCAGGCGGTGCCAAACCTCCCTGGTGTAGAGCGCGTGCTCGGAGCACGAGGGAGGTGGTCGGATGTCTCTCGAATCCACAAGGGAGCGGTCGCGCGCTCTGCTTGCCGCGGTTGCAAGCCATGGACGCATGCGCCGTTCGGCTGTCCATAACCTGCCGTGTAGCCCAAGCGGAAGAAGAACTTCACCTTTGGTGGCGCTCGACTCGCCAAAGCTCCTTTGCTCCTAGCAACTTTGTGGATCCGATGAAGAAGGCCTTGTAGGCGGAAGATGTGGTGGTGTCTTCCGACCGAGGCAGTCCATCTCCCACCGAAACGGTCCTCGACACCCAGCTGTAAGGCGACGCCCCTGTACCTTGTCCCAAAGCTCGGCATACTTTTCGACAAGAGCGGCCATGCTATATCTTGAGGTGGCGCCCCTGAACCCGGTTGTCGTCGTGGAGGGCGTCCTTGCTGCTCGTTTCCTCCTCCTTGTCCCCACCGCTGGTATAGGTGGCGCGGTCTTGCTGATTGCACCATCCGGCAGCCACGGGAGTCGGTCCAGAACAAAGTCCGCGCACCGTCACCAACGATCACCGACACCGACGCCGCGAACATTGCGTCCATGGCCCGTTCGGCAATATTTATGGAAGGTAGCGATCGCGCGCACGGTGCATCGGACAGGTCCGAGGTTTAGCGAGTCCACTCCCAACGCATCCTCGGGCGTAGCCAAGCACCGCGGAGGTCAGGCAATCCTAAGCCGCCTCGGTCTCGGGGGAGCACACGATCGGCCGGCGACGCGGCACTTGCCCGAGGCCACCGTGTTACGTCCCAGCCCATAGGGCCCGCTCGCATCTCTTGTCGATCTGCCCAATCGCCCGGGGAGGATAGGGCGTAGCGGATAGAGATATGCACCGGGATTGCAAAAGCGTACTCGCGCGAGCTCCAACTGCCGCGTTGTTGAGCAGCCCAGCCTTCCATGTCGGGACCTTGGCGGCCCAGAGAGACACTTCTGCATCGACGAGCCCGTTTCGTGCTCACGTGCCAGTCACGGACACCGAGAGAGGCTCCTAAAGTGTACTTGGTGGGGAAGTGTTGCGGCGACATGGGAACACCCGGCAGGATTTTGCGTTCGACCTGGTCCTCGGAGCATCGATGGGGGTGATGGAGCACTTGGACAAATTTGTTGTCGACCCGAAGCCAATGGACAAACAGTTCCAGGATCCCTTTGATGCATGTGAAGTCGATCGGGTTCCTTGCTGCTTGCCGCACCATTTTGCACAAAGATGGCCAGTGGAACAAGGTGTTTCGGCGTGAGATCGATTTGTTGTTTAGAGCCACGGTTCTGATTGTTCGCCCGTAGTGGTGTTAGACCTGGTTGCCGCGGTCCGCCTCACGCAAGTAAAGCATTGAGCACCTCCATTGTAATGACGAAGAGCAGCGGCGACAATGGATCTCCTTGTCAAGATATACGAGGCCGCGGGCATGGTAGATACGTCGTCGGTCTTGCATTGACCATCCCCGCGTGCTCGCGGTGCCGCAACAACCGATCGCGGAAACCCAGTCCCTCCGGCGCCGCGGGAAGCCGGCGTGTTCGAGCACCTCAAGCAAGAATGGCCAAGACACGGAGTCGAACGCCTTTGCAAGGTCCACCTTTAGAAGTATGACGGCCTTGTTGCGAGTGTACAGCCATCTACAGATTGAGTGCACCGTCTTGAAGTTGTCATGTATCGGCGTCCCCCGATGAACGCTGTATGCGGTTCGGTTGTACGAGCTCATCCATCCTTGGCGCGAGTCTTAGCGCATTAAGGCACTTGGTGAACAGCTTCGCAATGGAATGGATCAGGCTGATCGGGCGGTAGTCCCCCACCGCCGTGGGGCAAGTGACTTTCTGCAGCAAAACCATGGCCTCATTGATGTGGTGGAAGTCTCGAAAATCCTGATCCCACCATGCTCATTGAAGGAACGCCCCCGCGATATCCGGCCCAACCACCGCCAAGCGGCCTTGTAGAAATCGGCGGTGAAGCCATCAGGCCCCTATAAGGGGTGATGGAGTGCGCCCGGCCAGAAGGCATCTCAGATACCGCCCTGGCCACTTCCTCGCCGGTGAAGCGAGCGGCCTGGTCACTGAGGTCAATGCACGGCAGACATAGTGCAGTCAGGTTGATGCTGTGCACACGGAGGAAAGGAGTGCCAAGGAGCGAGTTATAGAAGTCGTGAGGCGATGTGCGCCTTAGGCGTCCTCAGCGGTGAAGGTGTGTCCGTCCGTCTTGAATGGCAAGCAGGTAGTTCTTTCGAGGGGCCGGCGGTGGCACGCGCTGCGGTGGAAGTAACGGGTGCATGCATCCCCCTCACGCAGATGCCTACCGTCGGGGGGTAGAAAAGGAAAGAAGAAAATTGGCGCACGTTGTCTCGCCATCGTCCGGGAAGCGTGCGAGGCCTAGCACGTGCCTCTTGAGGTCACGGTGGAGAACTTTTCTTTCCAGGTGACAGCTGCCGGACTCTTGAGCAAGGTCGAACTCGAAGATGATCATGCGCGCTGCAGCTAGCTGTAGGTTGATGCTGCCGATGCTAGCTGCTCTCCATGCCTTCAGAGCCTTGGCAAGGCAACGAAGTTTCAAGTCCAGCGCCCTGCTGGGACTGACGTCCACCAGCTGAGGCCCCCATGCAGCGGTGACAGTGTCTATGAAGCCCGGAATTTGCGTCCAGTACTGCTCAAAACGGAAGCGCGGCTCCCCCCATGGCGCGGTGGACAGGATCAACATCAGTCAAGATCGATCGTGTCCAAGCACTCAAACGGTGTTTTCTTCACCCACTGGTTGTCTGGTTACGTACGTGAACACGGTTTGGGAAATGGGTGATTGTAGGGTAGCAGCAGTGGAATTAGTGGACAGACGTAAAGTTGGCAGTGATGTGACCGCCCTTGTGTTCATTTGTTTGATGTGGAATACAATACATACTCCCTCTATCCCAAAATATGCAATTCTCACTTTCATAGTGTTGTCCTCGATCAAAGTCTTATGGACAGGTTGGTTGCTAAACTAACAATAGCAACGGAATGAGCGAAAGACGATGGATCTACATCTAGGGGACGAAGCAAATGAATAGGTCTCCTCTTCTTTATTCATGGGAAACAATATTTATGGTTACAAATGATGGACCATAATGCCCTCATATTCATCCTAGATTCTAAGAATGTTTCTATCCTCACAAGGGCATCATTTACGAGTCAATCGGATTTGACTGCTGAGGAGTGGTTCCTCGCCTGCTGCATACTTTGCCACGTTAGGTTTAGCATGCAAATACTTTATGGATTTACATTTCTACATCGCCAAAAGGATGACTTCAAGTTTTTTAGATAAGGGAACAATGTTCCAGACTCTACAATTTAAAAATGGTACACAACCGAGTAACACATTACAAAAAGATGTCATTAGGCAACTTCTAGCGCCAAAAGGCAAACACACCCAACTGAAAACAGAACAGAGTTCAACTCAACTAGTGAAGTTGAAACAAAAAAGAGAACTCTAAATACCAATGCGGTTTGTGAAATTCCAACCGAGCTTTTTAAAATCTAGCATGATCAAAGTCTCCCATCTTACATCCTTCTTTGAAGAGCGGGTGATCCTCTTCTTTATGTAGAACGGACCACTAACGGATCCAGTACGTCGCCCTGAAAATTACCTGCATGAGTGTATTAGTTTTAGCTTTATTGAACACCATATCATGCCTATTCAACCATATTGCCCAATATAATGTTGTAGCTCATAACAAAATTTGTTTTCGAACCTTTGGATTATGTCCATGCCGCCAATAACCAAACATGTTAGCAATGTTGTTGCGCAGTCGAATTCCGAAAGAGATGTATCCCGTGTTCCAAATAAAGCTCGCAAAACAACAACTGAAAAACAATGTTGAACTGATTCGAACAACAATTGATATTTCCTTGAAAGTTCCTCTTTGCAAGGTTATCTTTAGTAAGAGTAACCCACTTTTTTTAGGTACCACAAGAAAATCTTAATTTTTAGTGGTACTTTTAATTTTCAAAGGAGACTTTTGTTAGGTTGAATTCCTCGAGTAATGAATTTTGTATACATTGACCGAACTGTAAACGATCCATTCTTAGTGAGTTTTCAATAGAATATATTCCGCTCATCTGTAAGGCTGATTTGGACCACCTTTGACACTAAATCGAAGCACGCAATCCGGTTTGCATTAATCAAACCTCGTCTAAAAGATACATTCAGTGGTACAGTCTCAAGGACCTTTGCTACTGTATCATTTTTGTGCCTCACAATTGTGTATAATGATGGATACACCTCACTAAGGGGTTTATCACCTAACCAGGTATCTCTCCAAAAACGCTCAGCCTCCTAGGGATGGTGGAGACCGGCCCCAAAAATGTGAGTCCCCTAGCTTGTACTACACTTGGGACAAGGGCTTGTCTATGAGATATTTCCTTTTTAAAAGGTTTTGCCACATCCCATCCTCATTAATTAGCCAAAATATGCGACAAGTAGCCATTTGCTTTTGGGGAGACATTTGTTTCACAAGTCTAGATCTAAGTAATGAATCCCTAAACCACCAAAGTCTTTGGGAGAGCAAAGAACAGTCCATTTGGCTAGATGATACTTTTTTGTGTGTGAGGGATTTCACCATGCCAAAAAAAACAAGAACGATAATAATTTAATTTTTGAAGTACTTTGCCGCCTCTAGGGATTTCAAAAAAGATAACATAAACATGACTAAACTAGTTAGTGTTTGAGTTAATGACAACAAGTCGCCCTCCTAACGGGGACCAATCAACTTTTCCTTTCTATCTACTAAGTTTTTTCATCAACGAATTTTTCTTCAATGTTGGCCCTTAAATGCACCCAATTTTATTGGACAATTTAACATGGTTCATAGGAATACCTAGATACCGGAGAAGGGAAATGAATCCCTAAACCACCTAATCGGGCATCCAAAAAAAAATACTTGTGTACTTCTACTCACACAAGGTCCTCCTTTAACAACTTTCCTTTTTTACCATTTAACCCTTCAATGTGAATAACTCACTTTTATGGAAATTAATTTTCAATCCTAAAAATTAATTTTCCGCTTTTTTCAAAGGTAGGATGACTTCAAGTTAGGATTGAAAGATGATCAACACAAAAGGCAAAGGTTCTCGTATGAGAACTCGGGTATTCCCCATCACTAGTTCTTTTTAGTTGCAAATATATAAAATAATTTCGAAAATGTTTATAAGCCCCAAATCCACAATCCCTATAAACATCTAGGTTTGTTCACTAAGGATCTTAGCCTTTAATTGTCACCCAAAGACATTGTGCACATCATAATTATTCAATACATAAGAAACACAAAATCACCAAATTCACTTTGACTACATTTTTTGTAGGAATAATGATAGAAGCATAACCCTCATTTGTTCACTAGATAGGAGGGAAACATCATTATTTTATCTATTGTTTAAAACTATGTGTGGAGTTCTTGCACTATAAAGTATTACCCACAATATAAGTGGGAAAGCTCCCAAACCCCTAACCATTCACAAACATTGGTGTGTGCCCATGTTGCACAAGACATTACGCCACCCCTTATAGTCATCACCCATATCGATCATGTCTCGCCCCATTTGATCATATAGTGCTCATCCCTTTTGCACATACCATCTTCCCTCCTCCTTGTTGATGACCCTGAGTCATCACTCCTCTTTGTCATAAATCCCTTCCTAGACTACATGCATGGCCCTCCGCCTCCTCATAGAACCCCTCCCAACATGTGCACACCATTGTCCATCATTTGTGTCCACGACCCCAACAACGAAAGCATCGCTTGACCCTTGTCCTTATCGCTTCGATCATCTTTCCTAGCAAGGTTTATTGTCCCAAACCTTGATCAAAGCACATGCTATTGTTCCTCATCTTTCTTGTCTCATTCTCCAACTCAATGCCACGACCCTAGATGAATCGATGAATGCTTGGATAGATTAGGGTTTAGATATAGAACGGCCTCTAGCCTAGTAGTTGGAGCTCCTCAAGTAGCTCCCCAACGGACTAGCTAGCTTGGTTTTGAATCCCCACGGAGACAAATTTTTGGGTGGGTTAAAGAAACAATAGTTAGAGGGTTGCCTGCCAATGGTCCAATTAGGGTTTAGATAATGCATGGACGAATAAAATGTGCTTCGAAATTTGTACTTTTTTGAAAGTCCCAATGTGTTTGAGAATATTACAGCGTGTTTGGATGTGTGGCCAGGTTTGAGTAGTTTTGCCAAGCTAGGTGGGGTTAGATTTGTCCGGTGAGGAGAGCCACGTAAATCAAGGTAGCTGGGCAAGGAAACCAAAACAACCCATCCTATTTAATTTCTCAGAGAGCAAAGTGAGGCAAGGCTGAGTGTTCTTGCTTTGCTCCTTGATCAACTAACGCCAAAGGCTGCCAAACGATGGAGGTAAATGAACAGAAGGAGCATTTACCAAAAACATATAAATGGAAAATTATAGGAATGACTATCAACATGAATTTGATCATGTTAAAGGTAGAAATCAGGGATGGAATGGAACATGAATTGTGCTGGGCATTTTCACTAGCCCCAACATGCATACCACCCTTTCATTGCCACCAACACCCCACCGATTAATCCTCGCTCAATCTGTAGGATGGCAAGAGAGAATGGATGTGATTCTTCTATGGGTGTGTTTAGATACCTGAAAATTGACACTGTAGCGAACTGAAAAGCATTATAACACTTTTAGTTTATTTGTGATAAATATTATCCTACCATGGGGTAAGTAGGCTCAAAAGAATCATCTCGCAATGTACATCTAAATTGTGCAATTAGTTATTTTGTTTACCTACATTTCATACTCCGGGACATGCGTCTTTTGGTGCATTTAATGCTTCGATGTGATTGGAATTTTGAAAATTTTGAAGAAAAGTTGGGGAACTATACACATCCTAGGCGTCCTTTCAAAGACTTGAAATTAGCTTGAAACAAATTTAAACTGACATTGGGTGTGACCAGCCTATGAACAATAAATGCATTAGTGGGATTGTTTATACTTAATTAATATTGTGACCATGTTTATCGCAATTAATATTCAACATTTCATTCAACTACATCATCCAATCCATGGGTGTGTTTAGAGCCCAAAATTCGGACCTGAAAAAATTTTGGCTTAATGCGATCGAAAACATTGTTCAACTGAAAAACATTGTAGCATGTTTCGTTTGTTTGTAGTAAATATTACCCTACCATGATGTAACTAGGCTCTAAAAATCGTCTCAAGAATGTACATCTAAACTGTGCAATTATTTTTTTTTGTTTACCTAAATTTCATACGCCCGGGCATGCGCCGTTGGGTGCATTTAATGTTTTGATGTGATGAGATGTGATGGGAATGCAAGGAAATTTTGGAGAGAAGTTGGGGCTCTAAACACACCCTATGTTTATCTCAATTAATATTGTGACCAGCCTATGAACAATAAATGCATTAGTGGGATTGTTTCCTTCATCTACTCTAAAGCACTCTAGATGACCGAGGCGATCTCAATGGTGAGTTTCATTTATTTGTTTCCAAGATCAAGCCATGTCATATAAAATGGAATGAAACTTAGATGAAACCCCTACTCTCAATGGAGAGTTTTATCTCGTGGTTTCATAGACATTTAATTTCATGACTCGGGGATAGTTAGTATTCGTGCTAAGAGAGTTTCACCAAGATGAAACTTTTTCTCTCTCTCTCCTCGAGTTTCATGCAAAAAGTAGACTTTTGCTGATGTGGTGGCCCTATTTAATATGCATGAAACGCTAATGAAACCCCCATTAAGGCTGGCCTTTAATCGCTAAAGGACAAAAACGGAACCTTCAATTGGGTTGGTGTAACAGTTGTTGAACATTAGTCGAGATGCCAAATAACACTAATCTGAATAATGGTGTGGGAATATATATAGATTACAATGATAACATTTTTTTTTCTTCAAAGAGAATATTAATGATGATGTATAACATGCTAGCTAGCCGCCTATATAAATAGATAATTCTCCATTTTATTAAGATGGCGGTCCTTTATTAAACATTGGCACGGAAATGTGCTTCAAAAAAATATCCAGTTCGTCAACCAATATATTATGTATTCCTGCATGTGCTTTCATGTGCAGTTCGTTTATTCTCTGAAAGAGTCTTTTGATGAAAGTTTATTCTCTGAAATAGTACTTTGAACCTATCTGATATGAGAACTTGAGAAGTCAGAGTAACGATGACATCTCATTGGACCAACTTGAGAAGTCAGAGTTAACGATGACACCTCATTTTGAGAACTTTTTAAAAAAAAGTTCTCAAAATGAGGTGTCATCGTTATGTGCGCATGTCATTGCTTGCTCCAAGAGTCTAGTGCGTGTGTATTATTTTCTCAGTGCACTCGACAGGATGTGCCCTGCAAGAATTGGTAGAGTAAAATACCCCGTACCTGCTGGTTGCTGCATCTGCACCTTTTTTTCTTTTTTAGATAATGGATTAAAAATCCGGCCTCTACATCCGGGATGTACACAAAGAAAAAAATAAAAGAGATAGAAAAAAACAACGGAGAAAACCATAGTCTTATAAATCGACCAGGACATTACAACAAACTAAATGTTTCGGACCCTCTATTTGATTAACGAGAGGGGCATCCAAAGCTTGCCCTTGGCGACGCAGGCCGGGTCTCAATTGCCGTAGTGCAGGGTGTGGCTAGGAGGTGTGCTTGTGTTGATGCCTTCAAGAAGGTAAATGACATCCACAAATGCCACCATCAGCGAAAGAGGAGGAAGTTAGGCGACGCCTCCAAGGAGGAAAATGGCGTGGATTGCGTGCGTCGCCGCCCGCCCGGCATCGCCCGGCGGGGTTTTCACCCGTATTCCAAGATCTGCAAAAGCACATCCAAAGCCGAACCTTCACGGCGAGATGCCGGAGATGTCGGCGGGGTCTTCACCGAGATGGGCGAGGTAGCGAAAGAAGCGAGGGCGGCGATGTCCATTGGTGTGGATGTCGGAGTTTATTAGCGAGCGCTCAGGGCGGCGTATTCTCGAGCCGAGAGCCTTTGTTGTAGTTGATCCGTGCCACGCGACCCCGGGGAGGGCGGGTTGGGCCGGCGTGTTGAATAGCCGTGCCAACGCCCGGCATCCCCATCGGTGCCCGGGGTCCGGACCCATCCAAGACCTTTCTCGATTTATCTTATATCTTATATAGTATATATAATAATATAGCAAGATGGCGTTTGGTTCAATTAACTAGTCCATCAACCCGTGCTCAAGACAGTTTGAATCAAGATTAGTTAGTATTTTCTTTGTTTATTCTATAATATAATTAGAGATAATCTATAGTCCTTATCCAATTGTGATAAACTTACCTTTAATTGATTAACCAAAAGTATTTTATCAACATCCATAGTTTTCCCTTTTGCATGTCATCTTTGTGTGACTTTAATATTTTATTAGTTGAAACCACGTCAGCTTAGCTTAAACTATAATGACTCTTCTTGCAGCCGCCCCACACCTTTATATGACATATTATATCTGATTCTTTAATTTTCAATTTCATATTAATTCTTACAATTTTTTATCTCAAATAAGGATATTTTTGCCCAAAATTACACTCTAGGTACAACGGTGGCATACAAAATCATTTATAAGTTGCATCACATAACATAAGATCAATGCTATAGTGCTGAAGTTGAAACACAAAATGGGGTAGCAGTGCTAAAATCAAGAATACATGTAAGTTAAAAATTCTTTTTTTTTTTTCTATAAAGGCATTATATTCCCGACATGACATGTCATGAACAAATAAGGTTTCTACGTAAATTTGGTTATAGATTATTTACAATGTTGTGGCAACATATGGAAACTATATAAAGAAGCCCCTCAATTAGTAAAACCTTCTCCTCTAGCTCTATTAAAGGATAAATACATTTTTGTAATTAGGATAAGCATGTACTTTTAGTTTTTTCCATAGAGTGCTCACAAACTATGTGATTAGGTTTATTATATCTTTTGAATTATGAAAAATGTATCATAATCATAAGGACATGCAAATTATTAGATTCTCAACCATATAAATCAAGGCATATTTAGATCTAAGTTCAAATCTAAATTTTGGACTTATATGTCGATGAATTTTCTCAAGCATTACCATCCAAAAGCAATACAAACAACATTAGTGCATTTTTTTTGTTGCCAATTTTTTTGTTGTAGTAGTAGTAGAGTCGTGTTGCACTTCACGGATTTTAAAAAAACCCAAGAAAGTGAGCGTCAAAGTATTGTAACTTGGACTTCAATATGAGGGAATCTCAAGAGTCATTCTAAAATGTACTCTTTAATTTAATTTGATTGAAACATGTTTTGTATATCTTTGTACCTTTGAACAGCTTTTCTACATCTTGTGAGCACTCTAGCTAGAGAGTCATCCCCTTTCTCCATCTTTGGCTGGAAAGAAATCCAAATGTCCATTCCTATAAATTTGGAAAAATATAAAGAGTCTCCTAAAATTCCTTTAAAACCAGATAATCAGATTGGTCAAGTGCATGTTGATTTGTTATGAATTTTTCCATGTCATACCATGTCCTTGTTATGAATTTCTATTGTTATTTTAAAATATATCTAGTGTCCCATGTCGATTCGGTAATTTTGCAATGAATTGATACTGTTATTTAAAAATATATCTAGTGTCTCATGTCATACCATGTCCTTCATGATATGGCAGAGAAAAGAAAAAACAATTGCCACATTGTAAAGTGATTGAAAATTCATGTTGTTACAATTTGAAGCCACTGCTAACATAGGATTATTATATCCAAGTGTCCTCCCTAAATTTAATCCACCAAGGGTAAATAACACAACAACAACATGTTTTTGTAAATTTTCATAAATTAGTTTAACTAATTCAAGTTGTTCTACAAAAAAGGATGATTATATCTCCTCATATCTAGGAGCCCTTCTAAATTAAGCTTAACCCCCATATATAGGGTGCATGCTCACAAAAATTCTCCCCAAATTGAATGAACATAAAGGGAGATTTAGGATATCACTAAATATAGTATGTTCATGGAGAATCTATTCGATGGTGATTTTAATCAATACACGTTAAGGCATTGAGAGGTTGGTAGGAAAACTATTACTGTAGATGTTCTGCATGCAATCTTTGTTATAGAATGGTATGACTATTTGTTAGGCAACAGATCAGTGAAACACTCTCTTCCTAGGTTGTTGAATTCTAAGTGATTGTATTTTACTTATGAATAACTCAAGGGTACAGACTTTTGCTTTTTGCACAAAATGTAGAAAATCTAATACTTTTAGTTACTTTGTTTCTTAGAGATACATGATGCATTACCTTGATGACCGGGACCTCATACACTCCTAGCTCAAGCTCTAATCTTACATCAGGTTTGCATTTAATATTGCCTGCAATAGGGAAAAATAAGCATAGGAATGTTAGAGAATATGTTATTTATTTATAAAAAAAAATTTTATATAGATACAGGAAGGGCAGCAGGTCTTGCCCATTGCCCATGGTCGAACCTTGCAATTTGCACCATTGCCCATTGTTGCATCTTGACCCACATCAACATAATTTCTGTAGTAGAAAGCAATGGCTTTGATGACAACAAAATTATCTTGGTTGAAGATTGAAGATAAATAACTGTGAGGGGCAATTCTTAGAAATCGATTCTTCCACGCCTCCCAGGTCCTGGACGCCACACCATGCATCGCACATGAGAAGCATCATGAGAAACAACAAAAATGATGCTAAAAAAGAGAGAGAGGCAACCGAAACATGCAGTGTTCACTGTGTGACATGACATGCAATACAACACAATTCAAGCGCTTAAAGATGGTTCAAGGAATCATCAATGATTTTTGACGATCAGGTCATTCACCCGTGTTTTAAATCATTGATTGCTTATACTATTATACATCATACCAGCATCAACACACTATGGAACAACAGCTCACCTGCGACAACCTGCGACACATGAGCGTTGCCGATAAAGGAGAAACGGCCAGGTCCCGCCAATGTCGCGCATTCGAGGCACACATCACCACCCCATTGGGGTGCTCCTTGGGTAGTACCTTCATCTTGGCGGTGCGACATCCAGGTTGGGTCCTAGGTCCTAGGCTGCAAGAAACGTTGCACATGGCGATGAAGGAAGACATCGGTATGTAGCCTAGCAGGGATCAAGGCTATAGGTAGGCCATGGAGGATTGGCGTCGGCGCATGCCCGTGTTGCCGCTCGTACGAATTGGAACGTCGGGGAGAGGGTCGTGAGAGGAAGCCATGTCATACCGGCGCATGATGCCCAAGATTAGCTTAGAACACACGTAGAACACCCGATTGATTTATTAGATTGATTTATAAGAAGTTATTTTAATTATATTCTAATAATAGCGATATTGGATAACTTTTTTTTTTAGAAAACCCAATTGAAATACTAAACGGCAGATGGTCATAACGGGGTAGTAAGGATGGTGCATTATTCACCGTGGAAGATATTAGTTTATTAACAAATTATATGCATGTCGATACAAATTTTAGGATTTTCGGGCACGCAAAAGATTTAGTCTATTTTTATTATTATCTTTATACAAAATGGCATGGTGGGTAATTTCTTCAAAAGTTAAGTTAGATCCGACGGTTATAGATAGATCCGATCGTGATTTGATGGCGGATGTTTTCGATTAATATGAGAATTTCTATTATTTATTTTTTTTTTCTAGCGTGTTTGGTGAGAATTAACTTGGAGCCTCCAATTAATAATAGTAAGATAGTCATGTTAATTCAATCCAATTGCTCTGTAAATAAATAAAACACATTATTATGTGAAGCCATGTTGATTGTGAAGCAAGTTTAATCTTCTATGTGGACAATCGATGGGAGCTAAATTTGGTGGGCTCAGGATCCAAACCATATATCTCTCGTGCACCACTCTCGTGTACCATATGTGGACAACGGTGGTGAGTATTTATTTTAATTAATTAATAGCATTATATTTTATATAATGGCAAAAGTGAGTAATTAAGATATAAGTTTAGGGGTTACTTTAGGATATTTCCTTCAGAATGGCGGGGTGGGTAATCTTTTAGAAGAACACAATATAGATCTAACGGCTATTAATATTAGTGGTGATTGGCGTCCATCAAATGGATGGCTATATCTTTCTAATTTTTGTGAGAATTCCTAGCATTTATCTTTTTTTTTTTTTTCTTAGCTGCCCTGAGTGAGAGTTAACGTGAAGCCTCCGTTGGAGCCTCCAATTAGTAATAGTAATAATATATAATGGCAAAAAGTGAGTAATTAAGATATAAGTTTAGGGGGATTACTTTTAGAATATTTCCGTGAATGGCAGGGTGGGTAATTTTTAGAAGAACACAATATAGACCTAACGGCTATTAATATTAGTGGTGATTGGCGTCCATCAAATGGATGGCTATATCTTTTCTAATTTTTTGAGAATTTCTAGCATTTATCTTTTTCTTAAGGCCCCCGTGAGAGTTAACGTGAAGCCTCCTGCTGGAGCCTCCAATTAGTAATAGTAAGATGTTACAGAACGTAATCTGATTACAAATCCCATTACAGCCCAATTTTTGCAGGGTCGAATCAAACTCTCTTTTGACTAAAGCGTTTTCTGAATACATTTTACATTATTCCTGTTTACATTTCCCAACCAAACACCTTGATAGTCAACAACGTAACGCAAGTCGTTTCTTGTAGCATAACAGAACGTGTCATTTAGTTTGCTGCTTCAGCGTGCCATGGCAAGTAACGCTAGCTTGACGACAACAGCAGCCGGTACATACATAGAAACGGTTCTGCTACTTCAGCGTATTGCATATATATTCAGTGAGTTCCGCAGGGGCTCAACGTTTGAAACGTCTAGAAGACGATATGATTCATGCTGTTCAAAGCTCATCTGACAGCCAAAGCATTCTTTTGATGCTGATGACTATACAATTTCCAGTATATGCCAGTCACACTACTACAAAATTGATTTCCAACAAAGGCATTTTTTAGGGTGGCTGCTGTTTTAGTCGCCTCTACACATGTGCAAATAAAAGCAACTACTTGTATCGGTTCTTCAACAGTTTATATATATGTACCCTCACATGTATGTATGTGGCTATGATGTGCACATTTTCGATCTCTCTCTCAAATATTTAAAGGTAATTAATCCATAAGGTCAGAGTTAATGGCGACATCTCATTCCATCTCTGCATTAGGTTATTCTTGCTTCCATATAATTTCTACTACTAGTCATCCTAAGAGTTCATGATTTATGTTATTTAGTTCTGTCTATGATCACATCATTCTGTATATTATCTTCGCTCGCATTGTTTTCAATAATATGTAAACTGAAGAACAGGATGTGACCTGAAAGAATCTGTACTCTAGTTTAAGTGGCCAGTTGCTGCACGTCATCTTCTAGATCGGTTATCCTACTGTACAAATTATGCTTGACTCTGTAGCATACCTCATCGATGTTTGCAGATTAGTTATGCAGAAGTCAATGTTGATGATCCAACCTCTTGGATTGCAGAGGCACAGCCAGCCACGTCTCTTGGGATGAACTATCTCAGCTAGTAGTGCAGATGTTAAATGACAGTACTACTTTTAACAATTGTGTGGATATTTGATCAAAAAAATATAACAAAGTTTTTTTCTCAAAGAAAATGAGAACAAAAGAGTAACAATTGGTGAAATCCTAAACTTTTTGTAGCATGAAAAGGATTAACACTTTTAAGTTTTAACAAGCCACTACATAACTCGGTCTCTGCTTTAGTATTGGTCCTTTGTTAAATATACAAGTTAAAATAATCAAGTCAGCACATAATACAATACTAGGATCAAGATGAAAATATCTACTCAAGTAGCATTTAGTTTTAAGTTGCTGGTCCTTTGTTAATGATAATCAGATGACAAGCGTACCAGCGCAATTACTATGTGTTTTTGTTTTTCAAGGAATAATCATGTTTTTCCAGTGTCAGTGTGCATTTATTCAGTCAAAAAATATTGAAAGATATTTATATGATGTTTCGTTCAGGAAAAAGATATTTATATGATGTGAGAAGTCAGATTTGATGATGACACCTTATTGGAGGTACTACACATTATACGCTAATTTGTGCATATATAATTGTGGCTCCAATCCAAGTGTCCATACTCCATAGAAATGTCAACACTGTTTTAGTTTATGCATACACGACAGGATGTGACCTGCAACTGTTGGTAGAGAAATATATATACTACCATAAGTTGCTGCATTAGCATCTTCTCCCTGATTAATTAGAAGTACAGTACTATCTTATTGTGCAATTAAACTGATCATGAGTCGTCAACTGCATCTTATCGCATCGATTTACCATTTTGTATGTGGTTCATCGATCAGTTATGTAAAAGTCAATGGTGATCCAGCAGCATCTTGTCTTGTGCAGGCCACGGGTGGCCACGTGGTCTGAGCATGAACTACTGTGGACATCGCATGGTTGCCTGATGCCCTCTAAATGTTGACCAAATTAAAGACGCTAAACAACACACGTCCTAAAAAAAATGGCGGTCAATCGATCTATGGGTACACTAGCTACTAATTAACGATCCAGTGGGGCGGTTTCATCACCGACCGCGATGAGTCAGGCTGTCATCGGGGCCAAATTTCATTGGGGGATTGGGTCACGGGAGGATATGAACAATGGACACCGTCAGTTGGAAATGGACAAGTGATAGCTCTGCATTGGTAATGCAGAAAGAAAGATGGCATACTTACGCTTCCATGGGCAACATGATAACGATTATAGTCATATTGAACAGTTGGCATGCTTGTTGCTTGTAATAAATTAAAACAAAGTAGTGGTGAATCTTAAGACACACACCACAAACGTATCGAAAGCACTGTGCAATATTCTTTCCTGAATGTACCAGATGTAGATTCGAAGGAAGGGGACCTATCAACACATGATTGATGGCCCCTGATCGAACAGCATCTGAACAATATCCACATGATGATATTGCCTCCTGATTGCTATGTTCAAAGTTCAATCATCCAAAATCGTTGTGTTTGTCAGTGTGTGCCGGGTTTCTGTTTGGACGTAAATGTGCTGGAATATGCTAGGCTGGCCTATGCCAGAAATATATTTCGTTTATTGGTACGTACTACGTACAAAAGTTATCATTACTAGTGGACTATATATGTGTGCAAAAGTTTTTGAAATCATTATGTTAGGCTCCGCCATCCCAATCATAAATAAAACATCAAAAGTAGGAGACCCAAAATTGTCATGCTAAACGAGGTGTCAGGATCCCATCTTGGCCAAGAAATGGGATTTTCCATAGCTGCTCCGAGTGTTCATTGTTCATGATGATTCACACCTAGGCCCTAAGGCCCCTAACCCCATCCCTAATGTGTTACCTAGACTTGGCTTAGACGACAGGGAAAGCTTGGTGTCTCCATCCATCGTCCTATATTCCAACATTGAAAAACTCAAAAGGTACCACCTAGCTAGAGTGTCTGTCATCGGCATGCAGGCCTCCACTTCTGATTGTCATTCCCTGTACCAGCATACCAATTTCTTCAGCTGATTAAGTCAAGTTTCCGCAATTATTCCATCAGTTGTCTAATCTCAATGCGCTTATTGCGATCCTGATGCCGAATCTTTCTGCTGATTCAGGAACCAAATTGTTGTTCTGGTTTATTTGTCACAATCCTACTGTTCCCAGATGCTGAATTAGGTGAACATGCCCTGCATTTTTGTCATTGGAACACTGCTTGTCTGCATGTACCATCACAAATGCACAAGGATGACCACAGGAGTACCAATCACTTCTCTATGTTACATACTAATATTAATTGACAGCAAAAGCCATTAACCTGACCATCCCACTCAGAAAAGAGTTCCACTAAACTAACTTTGTTTTTTCCAGCACAGCACAGAGCAGACACACACTCAGCTTTCAACTAGTGCTCAGGTCATTGTAGTCGTCCAAGAAATCACTATGAAATGCAGCAGCAGCAACCTTTTCTTCTTCATGTGTAACAACAGGCCACCTGAATAGTATCACCCATTCATCACTGCAAATGACAGCAAAAGGCATTAAACCGAGTGTTCCCAGCAAATGGTTCTGAAATGGGGGTGAAAAGGGGCAAGTGTAAGACAACATTCGTTATCAGTTATGCAGCACAGTTTTTGGGTTATTCCATAAGCCACACATGAAAGGACGACTTCAAGAACATGTGTGCTCATGTTTTCACCCATCAACTTTCTGAGCCTTGGGTTGGGGGCAAATGAAGCTTACATGTTGGGCTGAACTTTCATGGGCTGTTGATCTACTGCAAAATGAAATCTTCAAACCCACAAATTTCAGAATCCAGAACACTTGAATCCTTGAGATCAATCAACAACAAACAGGGGAAATACAACTAACTCATGAAATTACATAGATGTTAACTTTGTCACCATAATAGTTCAAATAGTTAAAATCTTCCAAAGGAGAAGTAACAGAAACTGAATACAGGACTAGCATCACAGTGATCATATGCATTTTGGTCAATGTTACAATCACATAACACCTACAGAAATACACCATCCTCTGGATGGCAGTCTAGAAGCTTAAAGACCTAACAGTTTTTTAATACCCTGTTATGTCTTCAGTAAGGAAGCTGCGCACATTTTGAGGCAAATGAGTTCCTGATCTAGCTTTACCAGTTCAGAACTGTGGATGCTCCAAAATGTGTTCAGTTTCTTTTTCAGCTGGTGCATATAAGCACCGACAAAATGCTTCTATGACAGACATGCCCTACCGGCCTACCCTTAAAAGAAATATGATGATGAAAACATTGCAGAAGTCTTGACTGCCTACAACTATTGCCCCCGAACAAGGCAAACGTAGTAATGTCCTCTAGAAAGTCAGTGGTTTGAGACTAGATTCAGATAAGGGACTGCCATCTCGGAGGAAGAAACCCCACTGTGAGGAAGCAAGATTTGTTGCTTCTTAGCTTTTTTTGTGACAATGTTTTGATCTGGTGAAGCTTCTTTCAGTTTCTTCACAAACTCAAAAAATTTGCAACTTGCAAAGCATACCTATATTCCAAAAAAAAAAAGGAAAAATGCATTAGCACACTTTCTCCAAAATATTTGGTACAAGGGAATACAAGACAGCGATATAGGCATTCAAAGTTAAAAGAAAATTTTATGTGTAGTTTATTATTAGACATCAAAGTAAAGAGTTTTCCAATGGGCCAGCAATCCACAACATGGTAATCTTTTGTAAGCAAAACAGAAATATTCACAATTTCTAGAACAAAAAAATTCACAGTTTTTAGGGCAATCTCAGATAAGATAACAGTACAACTTTATCAAAAAAAAAAAAAAAAAAAACAGTACAACTTTTAAAGCTTATATGATTAGAATTGGAATTACTGTCAAACTTACTTTCTTTTTAGCTTCCACATCCCTGCCAAAATCGATATTTGGTTTGCAATCCAGTACAAGAGCAGGAACCTGAGTTGCTTAAATAAGTCGGTTTCCAAGTCTGAATAACAACATGTTAAGACAAAGGAAAGCACGATGCTTACTTTCTGGATACTAGAATGCATGTGGCTCCCATCTAGATAAAATACTCTGTCTCTAATGTCAGGATGCAAGGAGTTGTCTATGTTATACGGCAACTGGCTTTCTGACAGTAGTCTGTGATTCCCATGTTCAGAAGGCAGAAACCAGCATTCATGTTTCTCATGTAAATCATGTAGATACTGCAATGTGACACTTCCTTCTTCAGCTCTACTTCGAAGCATCATTCTCTTGTAACAAGTATCAGGGGTAGCTCTAAGATAGATAAATCCATCAGGGACAAGGCTAGGAATAGATGCTAACACAGGGTCAAACCAAGAATCATAAATGCTCAGTTCCATTCCATTCAACCAATTAGCTTCATGAACAGCACGCACAAACACCTGAAGAAGAAGGCACACACAAAAAAAAAAAAAGTTACACATGATAAAACAGGAAACAAGTACAAAAACAATACCACATGCCAGATTTGTGACACTACTAAGTACCAACTCTCGAGGACAACTGGATTTGAAATTATTGGTTAAAAATACGCATGACTTTTGACCTTGGTGCACTATGTGTAAATAAAACAGTTGGTTAGAAGAGCAAAGGGTCAAGACGAAGAAAAATGCATACCATTCGATCACTGAAGACGCTCCGTTCGACCAATCTAAGCGGCTTTATTCCTCCAGAGGACTCCTTTTCTTGAATGAGCCTTGTTACGAACACATAATTCTGGAAGGTGTAGGCATACCTCTGTGGCTCAGCGTAAAAGGCACCTAAAATGTTGAAATGATCAGGACCAACATCCTGCCATTTTGACACTGGCTCAGGTACAATTTCGACAAGGTCACGGAGTTCGACTGTCTCATTGGCAATTTGCTGCAGGAAGGTAGACTTGCCCACGCTGATGTTTCCCTCAACACAAAATGTGATTCTCTTCTGTTTCAGTTCCCCAACAACACTGTCTTTGACGAAGGAAGCTATGCGCTCTGCATGGCTCTTATGAATGATTCCAATAGAGCTTTGCAGAAACTGAACCATCTTCTCAGTAGACCCACCCACAGGCTGCAGCATTTTAAGAAAATCCGTTAGAGCTCTCACAGACAAGTGTAACAACAGACTTTGTAAGGAATCTATTCAGCCAATCACTCGATCATGTATTCGGAAACATCTCCAAAAGGCCAAAACAATGATATCAAAGACACCACATACTGAACTGAACCCATCATTTATACAGTTTGATCATTTAACATTCTGGAAACACTTCATGAACATTCCTAGCTTCCTAAATAGGTGAACCAATAGTAACTTAAACTAGCTCTGTAATCAACATCCACTATATATCTCAGGCAATGAAGTGACAGAGGTACACACGATGCAACAAGTAATTCTTATGCCCTGCCCAAGTGTTTGAGATTTCAATTTGCATCCGGAACAGAAAACATGCACCAAGATTTAATAAGAGGAGCAACTCTACGCGTTATGCATCAAGGACCAGGAAGCTCTAGTAACAAACCTTTTTAAGTGACATCCTCAATGCAACTTTAGTTAGGAACCATATAAGAAATTAAGGCAAACTGAACTTCCCAAGCGCCACATGTGTCCATCCAGATAATAAGAGGCAAAGAAAGAGAAACCCATCCCATCCCATGAATACAGATACAGATACCAATTTTGGATGTCGATGCAACCCCTGACTCAACTATTACCACGGCGTGGTTCTTTGCAATTCCACCTGCTGCAGACAGGTTCTTGGCAATGATTCAACTATATTAATCCATTGCCGAAATAACACCTTCATTACAAGACCCATTCCCACATCGCGGCTTCTTTGCAATTCCAAGAATCCAACCCAAGTTCCTTCGCTAAGCAAGCAAAGAAAAGGCGACAGAGATGCACATATAATACCTTATCAGTGTAGAGCTGCTTGAGTTGCGCGAGATCCCGGAGCCCGCCATCGACGAGCCTCCGCAGGTTCGGGGCCCGACCCCAGGGATCCCCAGAAGCTCGCCGCGGCCGCTCTCCCTCGCCGGAAACCCGACCTCTCCTCTCCCGGCGCCGCGCGGGCGCTGCAGGCCGGCGCCGAAACGAACCGCGTTCGCCCGAACCGGAGGCATCCCGCTCCCGCGGCGGCGGCGCGGACCGGCGGGAGAAGGAGCGGCGGGGAGTGGCTGGAAGGGGAAGGGGAGGAGGAGGGAGCCGGGCGGAGGAGGACGGCGGGTGGTGATGACATTGACATCGCGGGCGGCGCAGTCGGAGGAGCTGGAGCTGGAGCTGGAGCTACGCGCGCGCAGGCGGCGCGGCGGGAGGAGTGGCGGAGGCGGGACGCGCAGGCGGCGCATGGCCGCCGGCGGCGGGAGATGCGGGCATTGCGGGTTTTGCGGCGGGGTTTGGGGATGTCCGGCTGTGGGTTTTAGCGGGAAACAAGGAAAAGGAGACAGACAGAGCAGCGAGCAGGAGTGGCAGTGCAGAGTGAGAGTGGAGTGCTCTGCTCGCTCTGATGTGTGCTTCGGCATGGGGCTGTGGTTTCTTTTTCACTGCCCAACCAAAAATATGTTTCATTTCCTTTCTTTTTCTTTTTTACTTTTTTGTTGTGGTTTCAATCAGTGACTTTAACACTTACAAAGTACTATTTATATAAATCAACTAGGTGAATTAAGCGTTCTTTGCGGGAAGACTTATGAATGTTGGGGGATCACTAAGATTTTTTTTATATTTTGCATGACATCACCAAATTACACATGAAAAAGAACATCTCAGATTATAACAATTTTGGCACAGCCCAACGCCATTATATCTAATTGCCTTCACTGTGCAAGCCTAAAAAATTCAACGTGTGAATGAAAGGGCACCTTGTCTATGTGAAGCTAGAAATAGTTCTACATGATTTGATATCTATGTATTTTTTAGATAAAAGATCTAATTGTGTAAAAAGCTGTACGAATTGAAGTAGGGAAAGGAAAGAAAAAGACCTACTGGCTCAATCTCAATATTTTTGTTGCTTTATCAGTGTCAAATTCACAATTATTTATCAGGCTCAATCTCAAGGAAAGTAGGCAGCAAAAAAATCATTAATTATTACCATCAAATTGGAAAAGAATAGTACAATATTTTGAATGCATGCTTATAGTGCGTAGTATTGCTTGAAACAACCCAAAAAGAGAGAAGCTAATAAGAAAGTACCTGCAATTTAAGACCATTGATGTCTCAGCTCTATAGGAAAAAGTGACCAAAACTGTGATGGCAACGACAGAGGCATGAACTTCTGAACAAAGCTCAATACGACCTTATCTTTCATTGCAACTCTTCACCATCATGGCCTCGTTTAGATGGCAAATTTTTTGCCAAAAATTTGCTACTTTTCAACTCTCTCTCCATCACATCACATTAAATACACCAAAAAGGCATATATTGAGGGCGGTAAATGTAGGTAAAAAAAATAACTAATTATTGTACACCACGAGACGAATCTTTTGAGCCTAGTTACGCCATGGTAGGATTTTGCAGATTTTTTGCCATCTAAACGTGGCCCATATATGCTTTTTAAATTGCAATTGGCATATCTGCAGTGCTTATGAGCTCCTCAAGAGCGACAGCGAGGAGGCCTTGACAGCTGAAGATGTCAATTTCATGGTAGACTGTGCTGATGTGATCAAAACAGGTGAGGAACCACTCCAAGAGAAATGTTAATAATACTCGGTAGCTGCAGGCTTGGGTGATCATCACTGTTTTCTTGGGGACATGAGAACCACTGTTTGCATTTTGAAGACCATGAAACCATCAAATCAGTCATTGTTGCGAACTGCGGTTGCAGCAGCAAGCATGTGGAAGCCTTTCCATGGCGAAGGAGAACATGATATGATGAGAGATTTGGCGAAGCAGATTGCCCTTCTGTCAATGGTGGATAATAAAGGGCAAAGCTAATGATCCATCACTTGGTGCCCACTGGCAGTTGCAGAAGGCAAGGAGACGTGAGGAGATGAATTGTTTTGGACGGCTACGTGAGGAGATGTAATGACCTGCCGTGTGTTTTTGGTGGATAATAGAGGTTTGTAGACTCATCCTTGGTGGATAATAAATGTTATGAACTCACTGGTCACATGGTGGTGTCAGTTTGAGTGCACGCTTTTGACATCAAGGGTTGGAATTGATGGATCGATTTGGCAGTACAGCGGCGCTACGTTTCATTACCATTGCCTTGGACCAATCGGAGGCGAAGGAGAAACTCCCTAAGGATTGTTAGTGGGGAGCTCACATATAGGAGTTATAGACTAGATATTGGCTTTTAGACTTGTGGTTCCTCAACACTGACTAATGGAATAGGAGGTTTAGGCCCTGTTTGGATGCAAAGTATTTTTTACAAAGGTACTGTTTTTACAAAAGCAGTACTGTTTTGGTTTTAAACCATGGTTTTAGAGACTACAAGATTTGTTGCATTCAAACATCTAGTTGTAGCTTTAGAAGGCCAAATGTTTTGTAAAACCATAGTATTTCTCTAATACCTTGAAAATATTTTTGCATCAAAACACATCCTAACAAACTCCACCGATTGCCTCTTTTTCTAAACCATGGTTTATGTTTTTAGGCTAATAAAACCATAGTTTTGTGATACTATCATTTTCAAAAACTACATCATCCAAATAGGCACTTAAACTATAATCTTTTTTTTATTGGTATCCAAACACCTCATGTGACATCAATGTGAAGCCTCCTAAACTTTAGTCCGTCCATCCAAATTAAGTTAGGGTATTTTAATCGGATAAACTAACTTGTTCTTGTTCCACTCTATCACCAAAAATTAAACCACTAAGACAGAATACAAAAATACTATTAGAAGGGGGGCAATGCCCCTTCATCCGTCGATCACCTCGGACATCATTCTCTCCAATGGTGTATAAACGTCGTGTAAATTAAATTAAGCCCGACCTGCCCCCGTCGTCATCGTCATCGCCATCATAATCTCACGCGCAGCAGCAATGGAGGCGGAACCGTTTAGTTCAGCCGGCATGTCCTCCTCCGCCTACCCAAGCCCAAGAAGGAGGTGCCCGGGTGGGGCCTGCGCCATCTTGGGTATGGTAGGCGGCTTGTTTTACGGCGTGCTTTGCCCCGATCGGCGGCAACAGCGATCCCGACGAAAGCGGCAGCACCGCAATGCCGAGGGAGGCAGCAGCCGCGCGCAGCTGCCCTGCCCCCGTCATCGTCATCACCATCACCATCACAATCTCACCTTGTGGCGGCGATGGAGGCGGGACCATCGAGTTCAGTCGTGATGAGCGTGGCGAGGCAGAGATGAGGAGCACTGGCACAGACGCTGGCGCCACGGAGGCTGCAGGAGGGTATGGCAGAAGCCGAGGAGTGGGTGCCCAAAGCCGTCACCCCGAGGTCATGCCATTCCTGCGCGCCGCCGACAAGATTGAGCTGTACAACTCACATGTCGCATTCCTCTATGAGCATATATTTTATTATTGCTGGCTTGCTTGTACGCAAAGACACACAAGGAACCAAATGCGGGATAGAGGAGTAACATCCTTCACTTTATCACCAAATCATACAACTAATATAAAAGACAATATAATAGATGGGTGGGGCAGGGTGGGGTGGGGAGCAATGCCCCCATCCCTAGACACACAAAAAAAAAAAAAAGTGCTCCCATATTTTCAAATCCTTTTGCAATGTATTTTCAAATATTTCAAACTTTTGAATTTTGAAAAACAATTTACATGTTTTTAAAACCCATTTTAGAGATATATTTCTACCAAACTATTTCCAAAATTTTCAACACATATTTAAGTTCCTTTTTAAGAGCTCCATTCTTGGAAGATTTTGAGAACTATTTTTCAAGAAGTTACCTCAAAATTATTTTGAAGATATTTATTTTAAAAAAAATTGAAGCCTTTTCCAAATGTAGTTTGAAATACTTTTTAAAATTCATTTTCAAATACTTTGAACAGTCAAACTTGAACTCTAAAAAATAGTTTCAAAGGCCTAGGTAAATCCTCTTTGCTCTGTTTCTAGTTAGCAGCTAGCTAACACAATTGTATTTTTCTAGACCTTCATTTTTAATATATTGCACTGGGGAGCAAGCTCCATAGTTTTCTTCAAAAAAACAAACTTTTCATATTTTTTTGGTAAATAAGTATAATCTGTCCGAGACTTTTAACTAAAATTTAAAATTCATTTTGCACATAAGAAAAATATTAACTTTAAAGGCATGAAATCCATCAATCTTATTAAATTATAAAAGAAAATGTATATAATCAAATTTGACTCTATTATTTTTTTTAACTACTTATATAAAGCTTGATAAATCTTATAAAAAATATAAAATATAAATAGAAATATTATTGTCTAGTGTTTCTATTTACATTGTAAAATCAAAAATTTTGGGTGTGACAACTACTCTTTGAGCTAATGGGTTGGGATCTAAAAAAAAAATTAGTTTTGCCTAGTTCATACCACGTACAGTGTCACTCTACACGTAGAGTTTATCTTAAAGAGTTATAAACATTTTCAAACCAAACTCAGTGGGCTTAAAAATTGGAGCAAGGTTCGGCCCAATAAATCCCTTGGAAATCTCAGTGGCCACCCAGCGTCCAGACTCCAGCGACGGCAACGGCGACGGCTCGTCGCAGCGGCGGTGGACGGATGGCCGCTACGTGCGGCACCCGAGCCCGGCTAAGCGGCCCCGCCACTCTAACGACTCCTCCTCCGGCACCGGCGGCGACTCCGATTCTGACTCTGACGGGGACCTCGTCAGGTACGGCCGCCGGCCTCTCCTCAACGCCTCTAGAATATTCCTTCCTCTCTTCGATTTAGAGCCTGTTGAATTGCGAACGTTACTTTCCTCCGTTTCCGGGCATTAATTGGTATGTTGAATTCCGTGGTTGTTGCGGCGGCAGTGACCTCGGGGAGATCGTGTGCCTGCTGCGGCTTATCAAGGGCGGGGCCAGCAAGGACGGACAGAAGATCTGTGAGCAGATCGTTTCCAGGTGAGTTGCAAACCTTGAGGACTCCTGAATCTCCTCTCGATTCTGCAGACAATTGGGCTAATCGCATAAATATTTGTTAATGTCAATGTTTTGTTGCATGATGCTGATGACTTATGATTGGACTGACTATTGCCCCTATGGTATGATTACATTCGGCAGTTTCTGTTACCATTCCACGTATTGCTGATGAAATCTTGCCTATCAGCAGTCCATGAAATTTTTACATATTGCTGATGAAATCTTGCCTATCAGCAGTCCATGAAATTTTTCCACCTTTTAGGCCTCAATGCAGTTCTAGCAAAAGAACATTGTGTAATTTGTCGTGAATGGAAGGGACATATGGCAGTATTTTTGACAGTTGTATACTCCTGTTTATGGAGCTTTCTATTACTTGGATTAATCGTTGGTTGTTCTGTTGATGTTGCTGTGCACATAGCTTGTGGTCTGAATTTCTTCCTAAAGTAATATTTACTCTTGCAATGCAGCAAGAGCCTGTTGGATTTTCTCTGTTATGAATTTTCTGTTAATTGTGGGAAATCAAGATACTTTTCCCTTTTATGAAATCAAGGCACATAGTATTATCTTTCCACTTCCATTTGGAAAGGCAGCACTTCAAAATTGTAGATAAGAGGAGAGTGTTTTACATGATAGTTGTAGTCTCTTAATTGTAAGAGTGAGTTTATCTATGTGATTGGTCGAGTTTTTTTGCTCCTGAGTATTAGGCTAAATGAATATTCGGACGATATCTGAAAGTCTTGTTCCTGCATGTATATCACCAGAGTTTGTTAATTGTTTTCTTAACCTGTAGTGTGGCAGCAGATATTCAGACTATGCTAGAAGAAACCCAGCTGAAATTTGAGGAGGAAAGGTATTCCGTATTCCACTTCCACATGATTTTCCCCATGAAGTTAGTTAGAGCATCTGAAGCCAGTTATAAATTACAATGAGCTAAACAACAATATTCATCTTCGGTGAGAACACACTAATCTGTGTTCTATTTGTGCATGCAGACAGAATTTGCTAAAAAGTACTGTCTAACACTTCCAAAAGAGGTATTCATAACAACTTCGTATTGCAGGTTTTTATTTTGTTATAAAATGACACAAGATTTGTACTTCAGCAGTGTGAGAGTTCACTGAACAAAGAGTACAGCAAGTTTCAGGAAACATATGATACGTTCTGTAAAGAAAAAGGATGCTCACTTGCAGACTTTCAGAGGTAGGTCAAACAAGAGCAACCACCTGCGATGGTTGCTTCTCACCAATTTGTAAACTAACACATAAAGCGTGGCTCTTTTTTTTTCTAAAAGAAAACTACTAGCTAGGATACTTGATCTGTTAATTACGATTGAATTTAGAGTACACCTTGAATGAATCTGTGTGCTTTGTTTACTAAAATTTGCTTTTTGTTGACTTATCGCTAGTTATATGAATGAATTTGAATTATGTGCCTTTAAAAAAGCATGGCTTGACAAAGCATTAGCCTATATCAACTAAAATCTTTGTATATGTTATCTGCAGACCTGTTCTCAAAAGTTGAAGTTGAGAAAAAGAAATTGCTTGAGAAGTACGAACATCATAGTAAAGTAGTATGATGACTTTGCCAATATTTGTGCGATGGGCTGTTGTTTACTTGACTATCATCATTATTTCAACCAGGAAGGCAGAAACCAACACGTTATCTGAACTTGACAAAAGCATTCTCAGAGAAGGTAACACATGCGGAACAATCTGTCAGAAGGGTGAAGCAGGTACATCTTGATCATATGTTTACATCTGCTTGTCCGGCTGACACCGTATCCTCCTCTGATAATCCATATTTTCTGAGTTCGAGATTCCAGAACTTATTTCACATTTCAATTTCATTGCTTCCTTTTATGCAGGATGACAAGTCATTTTATCATCTTTCGCAAGTCTATTGGCTCGTTTCTTGAGTGTGGCTCTGATGATGATTTTGACCTTGATGAGTGACGCTGCTAATGATAATTCATATTACAGATACATGGAAGATCTTCATTCTTTCTTGGCCTTTTCTTTTTTCACCTGGCAGACTTCAGTAGTATATATATGTACACAATTTTTTGTTATACTTTAGTAGCTCATTGTATTAGCCTTATTCCAGTTGAGTTTGTTCGCAGTCCTGAATTTGGTATCTAGCTGGATGGATATGTACAGATGTATTGTGTTATTTTTCCTCTTTGAAAGTATAGATTCAGAAATATAATCGCTCTGGAAATTATTATTACTCAATGGCATCGTTATAAGAAACAAAAATTGATATTAGTGTCTAAACATATACTCCATTCGTTCCAAATTATAAAACATTCTAGTTTTTAGATACAAATAGCTTTTGCTACATTTTTGGCATAAAGAGGTAGCAATATTCATAATTTGGGGCGCAATGCTAAATGCTTGGTACAGTAGTCAAATTCCATCCATACAGCGCCATCAGCTGATTGTTCAACGCCGGAAGCCAGGCAGCTAGACCTACTACATATGATCCAAACTACAGATACGTAGCAAACTATGTAACACCAATACTTCGATAACAACAGCCAGCATTAAAACAGACTTTAATCAGATGCTAACATCATATTTCCAGCTCAACCTCAATTCCACACAACACAGACTTTAATAGATCCTAACATCACATTTATATTCCCAGCTCACACACAACACAGACTTTAATAGATCCTAACATCATATTTCCAGCTCAATCATATCGACACCCAACAGATATGTTCCGAGGTCAAAACAAGGCCATGTACACCTGACACTCTCAATACATGCCATTGAAACGGAGGTTGTAAATTTGAGTCAGGTTATTGATCGCGCCATTCATAATCACACTGTCTATAGTCTCAAACTCCCTGTGATGACAATTCAGATTGTCCTGCTGATGCTTTTGAGCAATGCCTCCTCTTGCAGTTCATTCTACAAGGATTCAACGATATAAGCACAATGTGAAATGAAGCAAAGTAAAAGGCACATCACATGCAAGGACTGTGACAGATCACATGACCCCCTTTTTTTTTTGCGATCAAATTTTACTGCTGCAAAAAACTTCTGAAGTTTGAGCTTTAGTGATAAGATTCTATTCTAAAAACTTCTTCGAGATAGAATGATAGC